>AP025041.1:1421878-1623137 GCA_036186865.1 Eustoma russellianum
ACTCGTTTAAACAGTTATAATGTTTTCAAGCCGACGTCGAGTCAAATAATTCGTTTAATTAAACAAATCCGAATTTGAAAGCTTAATATTCAACTCGGCTTGTTTTGTTAACACCCTTAGTTCCACACTAGGGAGCTGCTAGTGTTCCAAATTCTCAAATAAAAAAATCATGGAATAGTTCTCAAAAAAAAAAAAATTGGAATAAAAAAATAATAGTAAACAAAAGAAGGCATGGAATAAGAAAAGAAAGGAAAATCAACAAGAAAGCTAATGGGTCATCCATACTAATCAACTTAATAATTAGTAGACCCCTCACTTATTAGTTGAATCAATTGGATCCACTTTATTTATAGATCTCTCCATGTTCTATAACGTGAGATAAAAGAAATTTTTTATTCCTAATTAGTGAATCCTCAACTTTTAAAGAATAGAAAACAAAATATCTGAGAATATTTTGCCAAATCTTTTCAAAATTGTTTATTATAGTACTACACTAATGACTAAATCTTTCTGGACCCATAATTACATTTTTTCTCTCTGGGATATTGCAAAGTTCTAAATTTCTATCATGTCAAATCCGTAAGTATAGCAGTTATAACATTAATATACCGTATTTTTTGTTTGATCAATAGTCAAGAAAAAAGAATATGTATTTATATAAAAAAGAGTGTATTTATTATCCTCTAAGTTTTATCATACTTCATCGTTTGAAAAGGAAAAGTAAGCGTATGTTAGAGCATATTTAAGGACATAGATAGGCTTAGTTAGACACTATCTATGTTTTAGGTTGACTTTCCACTTGGTTGCGTATGTTATACCGTTGTTTTACATCACATGTACATATACACGTGATGTGTATTTTAATATCGAAAGTTCTTTCTTTGTATTTATTAAATTTCTTCACTAACACACTAGCCCAACATATCTCTATTATCATGTCATTTATGCATGTACATATAGAGCTGAGGGTCACTGGAAGCAGACTCTCTATCCTTTGGGATAGAGGTATTGTCTGCCTACCACTTACCCTCCCCATACGCTAACGATAGCTTTTGCTGTCGTGGTCCGGATGATGATGATTAAGCTAATAATGTATAAAGACTACCTTTTCTTTTGAATTTTACAGTTTAAACTTCTATCGTTTTCAGTTTGGCCACCTGAATATATCTTTTTGGAAGGCCGATTAGAATTTTAATACAATTCATAAGGTTATATTTTTTTTTCTTCATTAATTTTTAATTAAATATATTTAGTCCCGCCTGACACTTGCTTAATTTCTTTTATTTTTCGATTTTCTTAATATGAAACCTAGATATTCCAATTTAAGAGGAATAATCCCATGGATTCCTTTATGTACTAAATGCACCCGCATAGATCCTCCGAGATTACGTTTCCCATTATACTATTAATGATAATAATCACGTCCTCTCTTCACATGTACTTCCATGACGCAGCGATGATTCAGGCTACAATGCCAAATAATTTTGAAAAATAAAAAGAAGATAAAATTACTTCGTGATCTATTAACGGGTTCAGATCTCCTCACCGTTCCTCTCTCACCGCGTGCGTCACCGCACGACACGTGGCAGCAGTGGGGGGTGAGGCCGGATGAGGGTTACCCTCATTCAGCCTTACCATCCCTCCCCGCTGCCACGTGTCGCGCGATGAGGAGATCACATCCGTCTATTAACCCGGCATTACATTGTTGTGTAGGATCGTTCTTCAATTTTTAAGGTAGACTAGTTCCACATTACTTCAAACACTTAGATGAAATAGGGGAAATCTCTGATTATGAGGTCTATCATCTCAGGTATATGAAGTTTTGTAAATGATGTAAATCAGGATCATTTAACGGCTTCTTAGATGAGAGGTTTGTTTACAAGATATTTACTGCAAACTGGACCAGTATCCACATCACATTAGATGGAAACATCTGGTCCTCAAGTATTGAAGCCACAAAAATCAAAGTTACAGTCATAGAAATAATATAAACTCGAATATTAACTAAGTTACGTCTAACACATTACTTCAAAAACTTATCTATATATTTGAGGATCTTATAAGACAGAATGACAGGAACGCCCCTACTGGTGGAGGGTTTTGTATTTTTTTGAATATATTTCTTCCTATGGTACTTTTGAGGACTTACCCTAAGAGATTCTCTCTTAACCAGGGATAAATGTCTTTTTAGTTTTTACCATAGTATATTGAAAAATAATCGAAAGTATATTAGTGCATATATGGCTGACAGAATGACTCTGACATTATGATTATGACATGTGTATTAATGTAGTTTTATTTAGTATAATATTTTAATATACACAGGGCTGTAAACGAGACGAGCATTGCATTGTTCAAGCTCGGTTCATTTAACATATTTAATTGTTCAAGTTTGGTTCGTTTAACTCACGAATACATTAACGAGCCGAACACTTTAAACGAATGGTACCAATTACCGAGTTCGAACAGAAAAAAGGCGTTCAAGCTCTATTCATTAACCTTTTATCCGAGCCGAGCTCGAGCTCAAGCCAAACAAGCTAAACAACCGAACGGCTTGGTTCATTTACTGTATTAAATATACATAGCATGATCATACATTTTCACTTACCACGAAAAAAGTGAGTCAAAAGATGTGATAGATTATCCTTTTGTGACTCATAGTTGCACATGATATATTATAGCAGTATGAATACTAGAAATTTTATTGATACAATGGGATACCGATGTGGTTTGATACACTAAAAGAGAGAAATCATGAAGTGTGGTGTGGCGGTTAGTTTATCTTATTTTTTAACTATTAGCTCATGAGTTCGATTTTCGCTAACAAGAATGGAAGAACATTTGATAGACATATGCAAAACCTTTGAATGGAGATCTCTATGCATCGAAAAAATTAGTCACTCCAGTCAACAGTAAATACCTTTAGGAGACCCAACAAAAATACTAAAACAAAGAAAAATAAAGAAACTTGAATATGTTTTATGGATAATGTTTGAACCAAAATTTGTCATACAAAGACTGCCCACAAAAATTAAAACCAAGACGAGAAATATTAAATTACTATAACTATATAATAGTTTCTTTATGCTTCATAAGTAATTATTTGAGGTCATCCATTGTTAGAGTAATAAGAGTATCCACCACCACTACTGAAAGCGATTGTACTATGAAGGCAAAAACTAATTTAGTATTCACGACTCCAAACAAGAAGATATTCCCATATAGATTAGGTATCAACTAGGATCCAATCGGTTGGATCTCCTTTAGGTTTGACCAACCTACATATATACCCCGAGATTCCCATTTCCTATTTTTTTTTTGAATAATTATTCAATGATCCAAAGTATGAATGATCCATGTGGTAATCCTTTGCTTCTTCAATAATTCGTTATAATAATCACATTGTTTGAATTCCAATCGCAACTTACGAGCATGTCCAAATTCATGTTTTCTGCGAGAACTAAATAAGAAAAGAAAAAATATAAAGGTAAAATATTTGAATTCGATTTTCAAGTATTTTATATGTCAGGCGTAGCAATCTTTTGGGAAGGGCCTCTTGAAATCGCCACTCGAGGTTAATTTTTTTTGCTTTCAAAGTTACACGGTTTTAGGAGATAACATTTGATTATTTTAATTAATGAATTATTGGTCCCCACACCCTAGCGTAGCTTTTGTTGTCGTTGTAATATAATGAGTATGGTTGTTATTGAATTAATAAATTATTGATATAACATGCACAAAGCTTATACTATCCGGTTAAAAGTAATATGAATCGGAAAATAATAGCCACGCTCATCTTTTTTTTAAAATAAAAATACATGTTTACGCCCTTGAATTTTTATGGTTTAATCACTAAGAAACGATGAAATATCATCATCATCATCCGTACCCAATATATCCCAACGATAGCAAACGCTATCGCTAGGGTCTGGGGTAATAAACGATGAAATATGTAATCAATATAGGAGAACAAGGTGAGAATATTAAAATATAAGAGTAGGGATTATCAATTTTCTAACAATTGGGTCATCCCTCCAAAATTAAAAAAAAAGGGGGGGGGGGGGATTTAACTGCTTATCCACCGGAGTTTATGTAATTATAAAGGAACAAGATTCATTAACCGAAACGAGATTATGTAACTATATGCAC
This sequence comes from Eustoma russellianum, assembly GCA_036186865.1. Classification (NCBI taxonomy): domain Eukaryota; kingdom Viridiplantae; phylum Streptophyta; class Magnoliopsida; order Gentianales; family Gentianaceae; genus Eustoma; species Eustoma russellianum. The sequence continues at coordinate 1,426,028 of AP025041.1, forward strand.
CAAATCCAAGTAAAACTTAAAAGTCAACACCGTATATAAGGTGCACATAAGTTGAAACTCTTAATAGTTACTCCTAATTCTCTGGTCAAGATTAGTGGAAAATATGATTACTTCATGATAGGTCTAACTTAGCATATCTACTTCAAAAAAAACTTAACATATCTTAAAAGTCAAACGGCTCAGTACAGTTTTCAACTTCGGCTATATCCAGGATGGCCTAAGGAACCACGACCCAAGCTGAGACGGCCAACATTCGATGATGTCATGCGATCCTGACTTTTTTTTTTTTTGGTATTGAGGAGACGTCCTATGTCTTTCGAACTCGTCGATTTGACTGTGTATGTAGATTTAAACAGTCGACTTGAACCTTAGATGACTTGCGTCTAACAGGGTTAAATAATGCTTAATTTGTCAGAATTGACTGGTTACGTTTGTCGTTTTTGGATACGATGACTTGTCAAATTAAGCTATAACAATATTTTTAAGCAATATGAAATGGTCACTCACATATCATTTGAAAATTGGTTGAACCAAAGAGTGAAGTTGCAAAGAAGAAGCGATAGATGCGGTGGCCGTGAACAGAACAAAAAGGGGAAACTATTCCTTGGGGTGGCGTTGTACAGCATGGAAACTTTCGGAAAGTAGATACTTATAAAACCTTACTAAACATTCTTGAAGCCAAGAGGAAGGAACGTTTCGCAACATTCCAAATAAATTAGTCAATGCATCATACAAATTAAACTATGTGATCTTTTTTGTTTAGTTGCAACACACTTTCTGTATCGGTGAGTTAACTTTCTGCGTGTGAAGCTGGCGACACCTAAGCTTCCAGGAACAACTCTTCTGCCCTCTGTTATCCTAATAACATTCGTCTTTCTTCACCTTTACTCTACGCGTATCCCATTTTTATCATAGAAATTTGGGAAACTTTTGTGTAGTTTATTCGCCACATTCTTCTTAAAAGAGGTTACTTGATTTGGAATCATTTCCCCTACTATACTGTATAACCGACCTATCAATTTCTGCCAACTTCTTTCCTTTTCTTGTACTATTTCTTAGACCAAAAAGTCATTGTGTGGCCTGAGGCTTCCACCGTCCCAATTTTAAAGAACATATTGTGAAAGATGTAAATTGGAATTTCAACTGTTTCCTAGGTTGGATGAAGACTTACGCAGCGACCCACACAAAGTGTCTCCTTGCAAATTAGACGTTCGGTTTAACAGCAGTGGAACACCCATACTGTGCGTGTTCTTGGATTCGAACTCTTGATCTCTTAGAATAAATCCAACTCAAATACAATTTGAGATATGTCCTAAGGCTGCTTTTGTTCTAGTATTTCGATTTGCTTCTAGTTTGTTTGAGTTTCTTTTCGGATTTTTTTTTCTTGTATGACACTCAATGTTGACCCTTTTTTTTTAAAAAAAAGAATGACGATTTGGAAGTGTTACTACCATGTCGTTTGCACATTATTCCATTTTTTTAAACTATGCTTCATTTTGTGTTATCATTTCTTGTTACACTTTTACGACGTAATATTTTTTCCTTTGAAAAGTTCCATGTAATTTTTTGTTGGCAGAACAATAAAATTGTCACGACCCATGTCTCAAATCTTGGGTTGTCACAAGAACATAACAAGTGTGTCATATGCACTTGTTTAAGAGATATAACGTGGCTCACATTATAAATATTAAGTAGTAATAATAATAATAATAATAATAATAATAATAATAATAATAATAATAATAATAATAATAATAATAATAATAATAATAATAAATGAGAAAAAGAATAATCACCTAAAGGAGCAAGCCAACCGAAAAGCTTGAAAGCTGGCGGTGGAGCATAGCAAATCGCGAACCACCACAAGCAAGCATGGTGTGGAAAGTAGCTAGGGATAATCAATAGCACAAATCCCTACCAAAACGACTACATTTTATATCCAATTCAATACATCTTTTTCCTCTTTTTGCAAGCTTTCATACTGACTTTGGAGCATTTTTTTTCGTTAAAAGAATTAGGCTTGGGAGAGGGTGGGGATTCATAGAGGGCGGTGCAGGTGGTGTGGGGTGGGAAGAGTGAGATGGGCAATGTTGATAATTACTCGTTCCAAGGTTCTGCAGAAACATATGTTGAAGTATTGGAAAAGCCAACTCATTCTATACAATTTATTCTTTTTTTTGACATTAAAAGTAGAGAACTCCACAAAAGGGTTTCATGCACATGCACCCCTCTTATGCTCCCATGAGTTTACTACCTAAAATATGAAGAATGAGAATGGGGATTCTTGTTCCTTTAGCCAACTCACACTGTTATAGTTACTTTTATGTACTTTCAAAATTAAAAAAATAACTTACCTACATACCATACAAGTAAGAGCCTACAAGTAGCCTCCAGGACATAGTCCAGTTGGTACTTGGATCGAGATTTGCTTCAAGAGGTCAAAAGTTCTATTCCAGGGACACTCAGAGTGTGGGATGTTCCTCTACTGTTAGCTGAAGTCCTGGTTTGCGAGGATACCTTGTGTGGATCACTATGTAAGATCTCGCTCAATCTAAAATGCCACTAAACTTCTGATTTGCATTTTCTACATATGCTCTTTGGGGCTAGGATGACAGAGGTCCGGAGTGAGGGATGTCACCTTGCTCCAAGAGCCTTGACGTGGCCAACTTTTGTTTACGTACCACTCTTACGGTTAAATATAACTCTTTTTTGCCTATTTTGTTGCACAGCATGATGGTATGCACTCAAGTAAGCCAAGATTACGTTGAGATTCTACATCAATTGTCCTTGATTGCATCGAAACTATTCAACAAAAAAGTGTAACAATAAAAAAAACAGGATTCAGATCATATTTCACTATTTTGGGACAGATGCAATAATTATTCAGAAACATGATTCATATCATATTTCACTATGTTATGCGTATATGGTAAAAACAAAAACAAAAAAAGCGGATAAAACGATGCAATAACAAGGATAACTGCCTATATACTCCCTTTATTTGAGCTTAATTACCTTTAAACCATTTATAGTTCAAAACTCGAAAGTTATAGCCCATATATTTTTAGATTAAATTGTAAATGTAAGTTTTCGGTGAAATATCACAAAAATTATTATACTTTAACCCATGTGAATTTGACATATGATTCGTGACACCTCTTATGTCTATAACTTTTTACTTTGACATCTTCGACTAAAACTATAATTTGTGTTAACTTTGAACAAAAACTATCATAACTATTTTTTTGGTCTAAAAAGTTTCAAATCAAATAGAAACTAAAAATAATCGTGTCTAAATTCAAACTCAACGAATGAAAATATAAATATTGATGCAATAATATGATGTGAAAGAAGGTGGGTTGTCAAGAATGGGCTTAGTGGGCCGAGACGGCCAACTGGAAGTGAAGTGGGCATTGCGAAACCCTTATGGCTTTTGCTGGTCCCCAGGCGCATCACACCACGTGGGCACCAATTAATATCTTTTGCTATTTTTTTTACTTGTAATTTAGATATAAAAATAGCCACATATTTTCCTTTCTAAGAATTCCTCACCCTAGAATCTTTACGACGGTGACATATCATTTTTATTCAACCTTGACATTCCTTTTGGTTTTCCCCTTCTTTCTCTGTTTGACCTTTTTTAGTAACTCTTTCTGTCTCATGATTATGTCAAACTTCTTTTTATATCAAATTTACACACAATTTTAAAAAATTGTTAAAACACTGATTTAATATTTATATTCTCAAATCTTGTATTAGAAAAACTTGTATTTTTACAAGTACATACATTATGAATACACACTTATAATTTATTCACCATTCTTTTACTATTAATAGATAGTGAATAAACATTTTAAAAGACGGATATGATAATATGTTTACTTGTTCATTGACTGATGCTTAAGCCATCAACTTTCAAAACAAAGCAAAACATCACTATCCAAAAAAGGGTTTAAGTCTCCTATCCTAAAGGCCTTGTTATAAAGTTTTACAGATAATATAAATCAGTAGTTATCACAATTACCATTAAGATGCAGGCTAGAATGTTACAAAATATAAGACTTCAAAACCAACTTTAAATTTTACTAACTCTAACTCTAACTGATTCTTAGTTCGTCATGTGATCATAATTAAGCTTATGCCTAATATAATAGTCATCAAATAAGTACAAGGATTTTGTCAAAAAAAAATTAGTTCAAGGATCAAATATTTAAAGCAAATATTCATAAGAGACTCAGACTCGTAAAATCAATGTAAAATCAGCAAGACCATGTAACTTTTATTGATTTTACAAAGCGCAAAGGGAAAAAAATTGATCGGATAGGTTCAATTAATGCCAGTCTTGTCATTGTACCTTTAAATTGGCAATAAAAAAAATGCAACAGAAAGATTCTGAGTAATCAAAAGAAAGAAGGTTTGATTAATTGAATAATGATGGTTCGGAAATAAAATAATATAAAATGCAGACTTTACCTTAAGATTTGGGAATGACCCATCAAAACATTTCAAATTCCCACCTCCCATCACATGCCTCTTTCTACGTACCCCCTCTAATTTTTTTTTTAATTTTTGTTTTTTTTTTTGGAAGAAAGTACCCCTCTATTTAAATCCCACCACTTCTTCCATTTCCTCCAAACCAAATTCTAACAATCTTCCCTCTTACCAATAACAAAAAAGAACTTCTCAACTTTCCAAACTTTCAGTTCTCTTCCCAAATCCCAATTCTTTGATCAAAATTTCCCTTCGAGAAATTAACAACAATGTTTAGTTTCACGGATAATGACTTCTTTTCACGCAGATGTGTGTGGGTAAATGGCCCTGTAATCGTAGGAGCAGGGCCATCTGGGCTAGCCGTAGGAGCTTGCCTTAAAAACCAAGGAATCCCTTTTGTAGTTCTTGAAAAAGCAGATTGCATTGCTGCTTTATGGCAAAAGCGCACTTACAATCGCCTAAAACTTCACCTCCCCAAAAGCTTTTGTCAACTCCCTATGTTTCCATTCCCTGATCATTACCCTGAGTACCCCACCAAGAATCAATTCGTTGATTACTTAGAATCATATGCAAATCACTTTGGAATCACCCCACAATTCAATGAGTGTGTGCAATCAGCTAAATATGATGAGGCTTGTAAATTATGGAGAATAAAGACTGTTTCTTCAAATGGCTCTGTTAAATCTGAAGTGGAGTATATTTGCCAATGGCTTGTGGTTGCTACTGGTGAAAATGCAGAGCGTGTGGTGCCTGAAATCGACGGATTGAAGGAGTTCTCCGGCGAGGTGTTGCACGCTTGTGATTATAAATCCGGCGAGAATTTCCGTGGCAAGAATGTCCTTGTTGTGGGATGCGGAAATTCCGGCATGGAAGTCTCTCTTGATCTTTGTAATCATGATGCAAAACCTTCCATGGTTGTCCGAAGCTCGGTAATTCCCTTCCCCTAATTATCTTGACAACAGTATCATATTGAATATTTTATACAACTCATACTAATGTGCTTTTTTCTTTTATTCAGGTCCATGTGTTGCCAAGAGAAATATATGGAAAATCAACTTATGAATTAGCTACGTTGATGCTTAAATGGCTGCCCTTTTGGCTAGTGGATAAAATATTGCTGCTTTTCGCATGGTTAATTCTTGGGAACATGGAGAAATATGGGCTAAAACGGCCATCAATAGGGCCTTTAATGTTGAAGAACACCCATGGAAAAACCCCTGTTCTTGACGTTGGCGCACTGGAAAAAATCAGATCCGGAGATATCAAGGTTGTGCCCGGAATCAAGAAGTTCTCACGCCGGACGGTTGAGCTCGTCGACGGTGAGAAACTGGATGTGGATGCAGTGGTTTTGGCTACTGGATATTGCAGCAATGTACCCTTTTGGCTTCAGGTTAGATAGATTATTCATGTTTCTATTTCATTTTTGGTTACCCTTTTTTTTAGCTATATTTGTTAAGTGTTAGTATAAAACTAGCGACATGCTTGGTATATGTTAAGAAATAGAAGCTAATTTTGTTTGTTAAATAATGCAGGAAAGTGAATTTTTCTCCAAGAACGGATTACCAAATAGTCCATTTCCTAATGGGTTATATGCAGTTGGGTTTACAAGGAGAGGGCTAGCTGGAGCATCTGCTGATGCAATGAAAATAGCACAAGATATTGGAAAAGTTTGGAAGGAGGACTTGAAGCAAAAGAAGCAAAAAGTTCCTACACATAGAAGATGTATTTCACAATTCTGATCCTATAAGAAAACATACAACTTTAGGGTCGTCTTAACAATTCATTTGTTTTGCTGTGTGATAAACAGTGTAAAAAGTTTGAGAAAAAAGAAAAAAAAAAAGAAAACAAATAGCATAGAAAATATAGCCCTCTCCTGTAAGCCCAAAAGTTTTTGGAATAGTTGGGCGTTTTGCTGACTGGGGATGATGAGGCTCCTTTTCCTCCTTTTGTTTTACCATGCAAACTGTAAACCACCTTGCAAATCACAAGGGTTCTTTATGTTCACTTTGTACAATGTTAACTGACGAATTTCCCTTGAAAGAAATTCGTACCTTTTGAAAGTTTGTTTGAGTTCCTTCAACTTATGTTTATCTTCTTTCCAAAGATAATCGAATAACCACATATAAGACTAAGGTAAGAATTGAAATCATTTGATCTCATGAGTTTAGGCTTATGAAACCATCTCGACCGCGTTATTTTTATCTTTCGCTAGTTTAATATACGCAGACATTAATGTTCTTGGAATTGCTTTCAAGTCTCAACCGCTCAATCAATGTAGTTTTTGAGATGCAAATGACATGTCGTTTAAGTCAACTCATAGTTATAACTGCCCCTAGTAGACCTATAAGGTTGACTGCTAATGCATATGCCTGTTCTAGTTTTAATGTTGATCCAAGTAAAGATGAAAATGATAAAGATATAAACGTATAAGAAGAGAAAGTCAAACATTGCCCCTCCACAACCCCCCCCCCCCCCCCCCGGGGAAAAAAAGAGAGCAGCAATTCATGTATCAAAGACCCACCAGGTAGTATTTTTTCATTGAAATTGGCTGTCTAACCTTAACGTTCAACTTCTCAAATATTGCCTCTTTGTTTCATCGTGCTTTTTTTTTTTTTTTTTTGCTTGCCTACTCAATCAAGAAATAAACTGACATTTTTTTCAAAAAAAAAAAAGAGGAAAGAATGTCATTCATTTTAAGTTACAAGACTATATATACAAAAATCCCAACCCCAAACTCTCCTCGTACTTTTATCACCGTTTATTTCCATCATAAGGTACATTTATGTATCATGTGACTTATAATTTGACTATAATCATGAGACTTATAATTTGACTATGAGAAAACGGAGTCAAGCCTTACATAAACTTATGCTCCAAGCAGGGCTTTTTCCGAGCCAAGTAGTGGGCTTTTAAGCTCGATACGATAAGGTTAATAGGCTGACTTGGCTTAACTCGTTTAATATGTCGAGACTAAACATTTCTTTGAGTTTGGTTTGACAATGTTATATTTCTTTAAACAATCTGACTTCAACTCGGCTCTTCAAGTAAACAAATCTAATTAAATGTTTGAACCTAGTTTGTTAATTAAATTAACGAACAAACTTGAACTAAACACGAACTGCTCTGAAAAACTCGATTCGTTAAACATCCCTAAGTTCAAAGACTGGAAAGAGAGGACTGAAGCCGATCTTAACCATTTGTTTTAATTTTGCCGTACTTTATCTATATTTTCATCTAGAGGGAAAGCAAGCAATCCACATGGTTCTCCATACCATGGAATCAGAAAAACAAATGGGTTATTCAGTAACATGAACCATACACCATCACATTGTCAGATCTCCAGCCACAATTTTCTCCTCAGCAGGCAATTCCACGTTCTTATATCATTTTTGGTGCCTCCTTCAACATGACCTCATATGATCTAAATCTTTGCGGCCTTTATTTATGTTGTCATCTATTTGAGGCTTTTATTGCTTCTGACTATTTACTGACTGCGGCTGTGTTTTGTCAGAAATCTCTTTGTTAGGTTTGGACAACATCAGGTGTGTACGCAGTTCCACAACTTGTTCGTCTATCTCAGCCGTCAAAGCACAACTTGAATCAAAAGGCCATGGTCCATAAGACCTCTATCGTCTCACCCCAAAGGTTGGAAGATGAAAATCAAGAGCTTAACAGCCTCTTATGTTAAGTGAGGACTTACGCAGTGACCAACACAGAATGTTCTTTGCATACCAGACCAGCTGCTTAGCGGTAGTGGAACACAAACTGTGCGTGTCCCTAAAATCGAACTTTTATACCCTTAAAGCAAATCTCAATCCGAATATAAACTGAGCAATACCATGAGACTGCACAACTTGTTATTACGTTTGAAGTCTTTATTAAGCATCAACTTGTTCACACGGTAACTACAGATTATACTTGAGGAGAAGTATCTACCTGATGCTAATGTCGTACTGACGTGAATACCCCATCCGAGCTTTCATGTTTCTCGATCAATTAGACATCCAAATAGAACAAAAATGACAAACAAATAATGACCACGGAAAAGATTTTTTTGAAAGAGATTTTTGTAGTATGAAAGTAAGTATATTTTTCTGAAAATTTGTTATCGAGTTGTCAATATATGGTTACCGAAATGACGGTGTTTAAATAAATTGACCACTAAAAAAATAATCGGAATCCCAATTATAAAAAAGTATAAGTATTTTTCGGGGATCTACAACCGAGATACCAATATATTGTTACTGGAAAATGTTTTGCACTATCACTGGATTAAGGTTAAAGAAAGTAATATAAGGTTATTTAAAAAAATATATAAAAAAAAGAAAAAGATAGTAGTAGGGATCAATAATGGAAAAAAAGGTTGGACTGAGGATAATTTCCGTGAATAATATTGGGGGAGGAGGATGGTTTTCGGGGCGAAAATTGCTCAGCACCCCCACTCGAAAACAAAAGAACAATGACATCCTCATCCATCAATCAAGACTTGTAATTAATTAAAAAATATGTTCCATCTTCCACTAAAATGTTTGATCATCACAACGTGCTTGTGTAAAACACTCCTCTATGCACTATCATTCGGTCTTTCTATCATCAAATTACGGTGCAATAAAGCTGTAAAGCGCATGTTACAATTAATTATAATTTATGTTACGTCTTTGACTTAATGACATATATTCACCAACACTGTATCCCATTGTCTAACACTCATCTTTTATGCACCATTATTTAGTGTTTTTGCCATCAAATTACGGTGGCCCGAGAACAAACTAGACTTCTTGTCCGCTCTACACAACGCTATAAATGCACCATTATCTATTTCAAGCACATTTGATCCTTCTCCTAGACATAATCACCACATTGAATGTGGTGAATGTGCCGATACCAAATCCGTTTCAACTTTCCAAAACCCTTCTATTGTTTATAAATACATACCAACACCGTTTATACCACCAACATAATACCATGTTTTCACTTTTTCAACTTTCTGGACCAAATATTCTTAAGCTTCTCACAAACTCATCTCATTCCATTACCAACAAAATCATGTTTTCGTCTCATTCAATTACTAGCATAATCATGTTATGGTCTTATTCTATTGCTAACAAAGTAGCAAGTAACAATCAACAAACGCTATGGACGATGACTTGTCTTACCACAAATGCATTCATCAAGCATATCAATTGATTCCTCCTCCAAACATTGGAATATACATATCCAAATGGCTAAGTCGTCCCAAGTTAAAGAACACCAACTCTCAAAGAAGAATCTAGTCCACCATGCATATTCTTTGAGAATGAAGCATTTCTTGTATATTGGCTTTCAAGATTTACCGTTCTTCTTGATGCTACTATTGCAACATTATGCGAAAGTTCTTTGCACTTAGCAAAAAACTTTACTAGCACAAAACTCTCGACAAAAATGATTTGAGAATGTTTTATATAAAAAGTCTAACTTAGAGACATTTTTTGCATAACCCATCTGGGTAGAGGGTGTTGATAGATATCTCAATGACTAAGCTTCGCTAAAATGCAAATTTTCACTTTCAAATACATACAATTTAACTTTGTACGACGTTCATATGTGATGTATCTATTGTTTTCATTTTAATTAAACCAAAAAGAATGTTTATGAACTTCAGTTATACTAAATCTATTTCTAATATCTCTATTTATCGATTTACCTTTTTGTTTAACACCGTTCTTACGGTGTCTCAGTTATGAAATTATGATATGATTGTAACCAACGCTCATCGTTCTAAATTCATTACAATTATCCCTACACCGTCTACATAGTGTAAGACATGTCATATTTTGATCTCTAATACAACAAATATAAACCGTCTTAAAAACTACACAATATCATCACAGTGTTACACGCGCCGTGATCAATTTGATCGCGATGTTAATGATACCTTAATGTGCGGTGTTTTATTGACTCGACACTTAATCGAATTGTGGTGTATATCTCACACGTCTACCTCATTTTATATCTCTCTTTGACGTTTTAATGCATTTTTAGAAAAAACGGCAAATATATGAGCTCATGGCAATTTCGGCCTAATATGTACTTAGGTGCAATTTACCCAAATAATGTATCGCGGGGCGGAATTTTGTCATATAACTAGGCCCATCAATTTGGATAAGTGGAATACAGACGCGTGGAGGTAATAAACCCCAGCCATAATATGTAAGGACCCAATACCAAAAACAGATGTGGGCTTCCGACAACTCAATCAGCGGTTGCACGGCGAAAATGACGTATAAAAGATAACCTTCCCTTTTCAACCGCTCGGTGAAAAAACGGAAAAGGGAAACTTTCCGGGAAAAGGTCCTTTAACGGCAAAGGACAGCGGACAGTTACAGACGGAAATGGTGGTCGCTTCTCTTCTCACATCTCCAACCACCGGCGTCGTCGTCTCTCTCAATATTTCTCCGCTTCTTGAACCCCAATCTCGTGTCGCAAACTTCAAGAAATCATTGCGCGTTGGTCAATTATGTCAAGGATTGTTGAGAGTGTCATTTATTGAGCGTAGAAATTTCTCGGATATGAGGGTTCGGGCCATGTCGGATTCTTTTGGGTCCCGGTTGGAGGAGTCTGTCAAGAAGACAGTCGGTGAACACCCAGTTGTGGTCTACTCCAAAACTTGGTGCTCGTGAGTGCTTTGTAAAGTTTGACTTGGACTATTTTCTTTGTTCCTTCTTAGTCAAAGTTCTTGCTGATTTTGACATAGGTTTTTGTTTTTATTTTCGCTCGGTTGAAGGTACTCTTCTGAAGTGAAATCCTTGTTTAAAAGGCTTGGAGTGGAGCCCTTTGTCATTGAATTGGACCAAATGGGTAAGCTTTCATCAAGAATTTTACATGCGTTGGGATAATTTTCTAGTTCTTTGGTATGTCCTTCATGAAGTAGTTGATTTTTAAGCTAAACATTTTCTCGTTTTCAGGTGCTCAAGGGCCTCAAATGCAGAAGGTTCTTGAAAGGCTTACTGGGCAGCGCACAGTTCCAAATGTATTTATTGGTATGTTTCTCAGAATTTTGTTGTGTAGTGTGCTGAACTCGAAATATTATTTGGTTCTAATGTGGAATTAAAAGATGATATTTGTATGTATGCGGGTTCCGCTGAAAGTTTTTTAATTTTATGCCATTATGTTGCTTTGGAACAGTAAGGTCAGCAATTCCCATTATATGCAAATGCTTGGCTATATCGTAGTGCGCTTAGCTTGAATATTGTTTAGTCAAGTGTCAGTTTAGAACTTGACGTGTTTATGTGGTGCAGCTGAAAAGCTCTTTAATCATATTGCATTGTGGTGCTTTCTGAACAGTAATTTTAGCAATCTCTTTGGTACAAGGGTTGGCTCATATCAGAGAGACCTCTGCAGTACTTTTAATATTCCTCATGATATGCAAATGCCCTGGCTCTTATATAGAGATATCCTCTGTGAAATATGGGTTTACAAGATAAGAATGAAATGCGAGGAATTCCCTCTGTAGTACTTCTGCATTGTAAGGCTATGTTTTTTTCACACTAACGAGTAGTACATTTCTAATGATCACAAAAGATGATGGCCAAGGGATGAATCTTAAGTCCCCATTAACTTCGCAGTGTTTGTTTATTTGTATGATTTCTACTACCACCACCACTACTACTACTAAAATAGTTATTTTTTTTTCTTTTTCTTCCTATCTATAGGGGGAAAGCACATCGGAGGCTGTACAGGTACACGAACCAATACTGCTTCTCCAAATAGAGTGTTCTGGTTCCGTTTTATGGAAACATTATTTGTAGTCTCGTTCCCATTTTGTGCTGCCACTTATCAGGGTCCCTTGCAAGGCCTCCGCTGGTTAACTGACATTGCATGTTTGTTTGTGTGCTTGAGCATATATAGATAATTTCAAGATTTCTACACTGTTAGCTTTTTGTTGATGAGGTGCTGCTGGCCAACTGTAAGTTAGTTGTTAAGATTTATGCGAACAAAGTCATGGGAATGATTAGTGTGTAATATGTGAATTAGATTGTTATATGTGAAACATGGAGCCGTGGGCTTTCTCAGGGAACAAGTATTTGGCTAGTCAAGTTGTATAATTTGCATAAATTTTCTTTGGGGAATGTCCGCCAATTCTTCTGAGTTTGTCATGTTTGAATGATGCATAACTATTTGGTGCACTCACTGAGATTTGTAATTAGAGAAAGCATGACTGTGTATTGCTAAAAATCATGATTTGTTCACTTTCTCTCATGTTTCAGATACAGTTAAACTTTATAGGAAAGGAGAGCTTGAACCAATGTTGTCAGAAGCTTCTGCTAAGAAGACCAAAAGCCCTTAGGACGCGCTGGTCACCCATCAGGCTGTGCAGAGTCTATCCATGTTTTGTGTAAGGTCATCTTTCCATGTAACTTCTGCATCGGATTTATGTTTCGGATTTATGTACACAGTCTACTCGGTGGTCTTTACTGCTAACAGTTTCCTTTATGTTTCCATTATAATTGCAGTGTACTGGGCTCTTGGAGGCAGGCTGTTTTCTTTATTTTCAGGTGGACACTCATCCAAACAAGTAGAGTCAGTTGTGCAGCATTTCAGAATGAGGGTATTACTTGGCAGCTGGTGCGGTGCCTGAGAACACTTGAGAAGCCCGGCCATTGTTTTCTTGATTTTGTTTCAGCCAACAGTAACCATAATATTTCAATCCTATCATACACATCCCAAGAAAGCTCTCTAAATTTTAGTATTTTATATTCTTTACTTGGATTACTTTTTGTTTAAAGTCACAGGTATGCAACCCAGGTACTGGTCATATTTAATTCTGTTGGAACATCATGTTATCCAATCAAAGATCAAATACTTCTGGTTTAGTCCATCCTTTTTAACTGTGTCACCATATCGGGATCTTCAAAATCCTGTCACTTCAAATGTGTACCCAACCCGCCGCGTGGCAAACACCGCGAAGAAAAAAAGGGGGGGGGGGAGGCTGGTTGTGGTGGTGCAGTGGATGTTAAGAATTCAGTGTTAGGAATCGTGTGTTATACTCTCTCTCCTTAGACCTCTGCATCCCGTGACACTTGTTAACTGACTCTTTATTGGATTTCTCTGCCTGCATCTATCAGGAATGCTGTAACAATACTCTTTCTCCCTCGCTGACTACTTTCTTCTCCTTATCGTGCTTCTTACTTGAAATTGGAGGAAGTGTGTGTTTACAAGGCCAGTAGCTAGCAAATTTACGGAACCTGCAAGTAACATATCAGGACTTCGAGCAAATCATCTCATTGGATGCTTCAAGCGGATGTTACTCCGTTCCTCTTGCATTAGGTTTCTGCATTTGCGCAAGGTTCGGAAAGAGTGCGGATAATATCGCAATCTAATGCATGCAGTCTTATTTTACTCGTATGTGGTTGTCAATCTATTAAGGACAGCACAAGGAAGTCTCTTTGGTTTCAAATAATTGATTTGACTGACACCGCTTTTCGCTAAGATAACAAAGATGCACATGGATTATCAATAGAGCAATTCGACATCAATGACTGACGGAGTTGGACTTTTGTTTTGGACTAAAGATGATTCAAATATCGATTTCTTTAAGTATAAGAAGAGCAATACAGAGAACAAAAGCAAAACTTTTAGTACAAGGAGTGCGATCGAGAAAGCAAAAGCATGCTCATACATACCGATGTCTTTTCCTTTGTGCTTTTCTGTTTCAATTCCTGACCTGCATTCGGCCTCTTTGTTACTTTAGCTTTTGACTTTCAGGTGGTACCTACAAATCAAAAGGCATTTAGTGTCTTTTTGGTTTTGTGCAGAAGACTTACAGTAAGAACTGTTCAGTCTGACAATAATCTGAATCTGAATTCAGTTTGATTGTGAAATTTTTGTTCTTATACCGAACGCAATGCCAAACGTTCGTCGATAATGATTACTGAACCTCATTATGAATTCGTTCTGAATTATTCAGTTACAATCTTCAAATTTTTTATTTTATTTTAAAGAACAGATAAAAGATTTTGGGACATTATTTCAGAAGGACGAAGGTTTAAACCAAGACATTCGAAACATGAAAACAATAATGTTATGGGAACCTTAAGGTCAAAGATCTAAATCTGACTTAGTTGGATGTTAGGTTACAAAACTGGTTTGCAGTGAGTTCTTTGTGTGAGTTATCTAGTAACGTTTCATTCCTGATTTATATCATCTATTCAACTCTATGACAATGTGGCCTTACAGTGCCAATAATTTGGCTCCAGAAAAATCTATCTATTTCTGGCAGCTCCCACTTTAAATTGAACGTAGAGTGTAGCATTCATGTGTGTAACAGTATACATAATAAATAAATAAACACTATGTAAGCAATTACTTATTTATCATTTATATTAATATGCAAATGTAAATAGTTATTTTTATGATTAAAGGAAAAAGAGAGAGAAAGTACATAAATGACGAGGCTTTCATAGTAAGGGCATCAGGCCATGCCTCGAGTCTTGAGGGGTAGTGGTAGATGTGAATGATACAGACCACCCGAATCCATTCGTCATCGTCACAGCTCCAATTCCGTTCAGATTCCTAAAACAGATAACAACCGCCGGTGTCCACAGCCCCACTGGTTCTGTTGGAACCGGCAATCGGATAAAAACCATGGCCTCCATCTCCCAGTTTTCTGGTATTCCCGTTGGTTTTATTACTCCCGGAGGTTCCCGCCAGATGGTTTATCCCCTTTTCAGTTGTTTTCGCGGGCAGCCACACCGTAGAGCACCACCGCGCCTAATTACTTGCTCTGCCTCCGACAAGTCATCTGCTTCCTCTGATATCAGGTCCTTTCCATTATTTGTCGCGTTCCACTTTTTGTTCCGATTGTTGAAATTTATGAACGATATTTATTTTTCTCCATGTATACATGTGACAAATGGACACTTTAACATGAGATTAATTTTCATGTTTACCTGCGTAAATCGCTCTACATTCAGTTTTTTAACGATTTCTCAGTGCATCGATTCTGCTCTTGTATCCTGCTTAATTTTTCTCTAGGAACACAACAGAAGTTCTTATGCTTGAATTTTCTTGGTCATTTGGTATAAAGAACTTCTGCATTCAAATCCAAGAGAGTCTGCTTTTGTCTAATCAATTTAATATTCTGGTTCCTCTTTTTCGGTTAAGTGATCTAGTCATGATTTTATTTTATTTTTTGGCTATTTATCCAGTTCTGCAGCTAAAATACGAGGCGAAGTTCTTGCTCCATTTCGATCTGCTCGGATGTTCTTTTACATTGTTTTCATTGCTAGTGGTACTCTCGGTGGTCTTATAGCCACTAGTCGACTAGTAGGTGCACTGGCCAATTCATCAAGGGCAGCTGAAGTCCCTGAAATTCTAAAGGGCCTTGGCATAGACATTGCAGCTGTTTTAATTTTTGCCTTCTTTTATTATCGAGATAATACTGCTAAAAATGCTCAATTGGCCAGGCTTTCAAGAGAGGAAAACCTCTCGAATCTTAAACTTACTGTCTCCCAGAATAAAATACTTCCTGTTAGTGCTTTTAGAGGAGTTGCTCGCCTTGTTATCTTGGTTGGACCTTCATCATACATTGCAGAGTCTTTCAAATTCAGTGAACCTTTTACAGACAGCCTTTTGGAAAGGGGTGTGCTTGTCGTGCCATTTGCTACTGACATGAATATGCCCGAATTTGAATTCGGAGAGATGGAGGAAATGAAGGATTTGATTGCGAAAAGAAAAAGGCTCTGGCAGCTGAGGCCTGTTTACGTAACGGAGTGGATCAGGTAAGTTTTTAGAAGATTGGGTGTTTGAGTTTTCAGTATTATCTAGATCTTGTGCACCAGATTGTAAGCTATATAGCAGCCTGCTCTAAATGAAGGACAGGCATCATTTTAAAAGCTCTTATTTCTTTCTCTGGATGTTAGGTGGTTGGACGAACAGAAGAAGCTAGCTGGTGTCTCCCCTGAATCTCCTGTGTAAGAACTAGTAACTACTGAAATGGTTTGTTTTCAGAACAGGTTGACTTGCAGAATGGGGTATATAATGGTATTAATTGAGTTTTGAATTTTGAAGTTCTTATTGGAAATAACTTTAGTTTGAAATCCACATTTCTAAAAGAATAAACTGCCTCTCTGTTCTGTCCATAAAGTTATATGTCTCTGCGAATGGATGGACGTGTTCGGGGCAGTGGTGTTGGTTACCCTCCTTGGAATGCTTTTGTTGCTCAGCTGCCTCCAGTCAAGGGATTATGGACAGGTCTTCTTGATGGCATGGATGGAAGAGTTCTTTGAAGCAGGTAACTCTTGAATAAATTGGCAGTTTTCCGGTTCTAAGAAGCTCTTTCTCTTAAAGCTGTGGGGTTTCATTGTATGAAAGCTTTTGAATATATTGACATTTTTCAACTTATCAACAGGCTACTGTTGACAATGTATTTAGTTTTTGGCCAGGAGAGGATATATAGTACAAGAAGAATGATGTTCATCATAGAAATGAACCTTTTGTAGATTTTTTTTCTTATGATGACTTTATCATAAAATAGTGACGATGTTTGTAAATTAGATTAGTCTATATTAAAGAAGACATTGAAATGACCATAATGAGTACTATATTGAATATTTTATACTATTTATAATAATAATTTGATGTGTCAACTTTATTAAGTCACAAAATTCAGCTAACATGAATCAAACCCAATTATAGTTTCATACTATAATTTCCCATTATAATGACGTTCCAAACGGGATGTAAGTCTAGATAACGGTGCTTTTATTTAATATGTGGGCGAGTAAATTAAATATATCAGATCTTATGGTTTAAGGTGGCTGTAAGCATATGTCGTCATCATACCTTCAATTAGAACCTGTTAGATCTTATGTTTCTTTCTAAACAGCAGTGATACTTACACAGATTATTGCATCCAAAGCACCGCTTTGTAGCTCCAAAGGTTGTATCAATACTTGGCAAATACTGGTTTCTTTGGTAGCTTGTTACCACAGGAGGCATACTGTGGTGTATGATCTGTAGCTTTTACTGTATTTTCGTTTCTCCTTTTTCGACTTACGAGATGGGCAAGTGTGCCCTAAATGTGTGTTTAAGATACACTGTTTCAAGAATGTTATCTAAACTTCTGTACCTCCAGATTCCGGTTTTTTCCACTAGGTTTTAGCAGTTTTTATCTCGTCAATACAGTTGCCAATCCCTTATATTCTTTCAAGCATTTGGTTTGCAGGCAATAATGGACGGTGGATGATCTTATGGTGGGCTGAACACTGATTGCTGGAAATTTTGCAAAATTTACAGAATATATTTTTCAAATTTTTGCAACCCTTGGGAAGGGTCCTGCGCAGAGAGCTGGCTAGCATTTTAGCAGAACTTTTGACGGCCCAAGGAGTACGTTTTCACATAACACAGAAGAGTAAGTGTTCTTTTTGCCTTGAAACAGAGGAAAATTGAATATGTGATTAGATTAGATTGGTAATTTGTGTTGTACGTTCGCTATATTTACCCTACCTACAAGTTATTCCCTGCCAATTGGGAGGGAAATAATGCTGCCAATAAATGATAAAGTCAAGTCAGTGAACACTTTGGTTTGCTTGTTTGCCAACCTCAGCTACTACACTACTTAGTTCAACTTTTTGTATTTGCCGAGCCATACAAACAGACATGAATTAAGAACCCATGTCATCCGACAAGTTAAATACACTTATCGTATGGTAAATCAAGTCAGCTTTATAGCCTATATTACATTACTAAGAGATTTATATTTGACTAAACGAGGCCGATGACAACGATCACATTTGCCGTTCACGATCATCAGGTTGACAGGTTCGGTTTGTCACCACTTGATCACAATTTAATGGATTTGTATTGACGGAACATTATACACAATTGTAACTCACGCATTGAAACCGCAATTGTAGTGTGGAAACATGTCCTTAAACAAAGCTAATATAACGAAAGTGCGATATGAAAGCGTCACAAAAGGCCATGCTACTTTATCCAACAACCTCAACTTCAACCAAAGCATAGTTGTTGGTAGATACATTTGCATAGTTCACCTTGTTAAAACGTACAACTACAGGTAGCGGGTGTCTGGGTCCTGCACATCACAATTCAGAAAACCAAACAACTGAGTTACAATTCCACCCATAGCTACTCGCAAAACAACTGAATATGGAACACTTAAATACGTAATGGTTATACTTAGCCAGCTAAAGCAGCCACCAACATCTCAGAATGAAAAAATTATTCTTATTTGAGAACTGATTGATGCATGACTATCATAACCTAATGGGGTTACAGCTGACTAAATTAGCACAAAGATTATCAACTAGTCTAAGCTGAACGTCAAGGAGTATCTTACTTGATCGACGGCTACAACTGAGCCAGTGATTTTGGGGCAGTAAGACTCCTTCCTAGAATTTTAACCTGTCCACAGAAACACACATATCCATGAAGGTTCAGTGCCTTACAAGCTGAATACAGATTTATAATTGACAATGTTCATTGATCAATAATATACACACGTGCATATGTGCCTTCTATTTTAAGTATATTTGTCTTATCGACTTGTGTATATCTTATTGGTTAATATTTAACCATGGAAGATAATGAAATTAGCAAATCTTTAATGACAATTGTTAGTAGAATTGTTTTTTTTTTTAAAAAAAAAAAGAAAAATCACATCTAGGGTGTTTAGAGGCACTTACCTTGGTCCCTCTATTAGGGCCAACAGGAGGTGGTTTGGTAAATAGTGAAGTCGGATCTTCATCTAGGATCATCGAATGATCCAAATGACGAAACTAACGGTAGTTCTGGAGAAAAACTTGAACAAGCAACGACATTAAAGGCTCTGACGATCAAATCAGTTGCGGACGTTTCTATATTTAAAATTGTTTTTTGTTGGATGGTTCAAGAGAAACCTATCTTTGTGATCTTTAAATCAGGTATTTTCTCTTTGGGATTGAATATGTTGGATGTTGTTTTTCTCTCTTGTATGGTTTGGGCAACCAAGGTGGGGAGTTATTGGAGAGTGCCACTTGCTTTGTTCTATTTGTGCATGAACGCCATGTATCGCCACGTATCGAGTTGCATGGCTAAACTGCTCGCTGGCAGGTGCCTCCTCTGGTCGGTGTATTCGTGGCCGAGCCGACCAGGATGGTTGCAGGTATCGAAGCCCCAGCTGACCTGTTGAAGTGACCTATGGCATTCGTTAATGATGAGGAAGCTGACGTGACGGACATGTAAAGATGTTAGCCTTGGGTTCGTCATCGTAGTCGATCGTGCATTTTGTACACGTCGTTTTCGAGATTAATAGTTTTATTCTCGTCAGTAGCCGTAGCAGCCAGAGCTCGCTGCATGCCACCGCAACTTCATCGGCGGCTCTTACTACAAGCCATATGGATCCATTGTTTCTAGAAGTTAAAAAAAGCATCCTGAAGCTTCTGGATGTACCGTGAAAAGAGGGGACAATAGAAGTTACAGCAGATGCAGATGCGCATAGACCATGCTGTGGCTCGCCATAGTCCTCTTTTCTCGATTATTTGGTAATGCTGAAGATCGTAACCAGAAGCAGCGGGAGATATTTGTGGTTTTGAATTAAGGGGATTGTATTTTACTAGGACCGACCAATCAAAGCTCAGGAGGAGACCTCTTGTTGAAGAACTAAACGCGGAATCAGTGAAGAACAACCACAACGACGATTACAAGAACACACAAAAGTAATGAATAATTGACAAAGAAAAGACTAAAACGAAGAACACAAGATTTTAACGTGGAAAAACCCTAAAGGGGAAGAAAAACTCACAGCGGCGGCATGCCAAGAAATTCACTATTACCAACTCAGAATTCGGTTACAATTCACTGTATCTAAACTGGGGATTTATAGCAAGGGGATCGGCCACAAAAGGGATATGCCTTATACATCGAGTCATGTCATAAGTAGGACTTTAATGGATATTCCTTATGAAAGGATATACATAGAGATTCCTATCGAGAGCAGGATTTGATATTAATCAAATCTAAAATCAAGAGATATCCATTCCTGTGATTTTCTGACATATGGCCGACCTGCAGATATGGCCGACCTGCAGGTATGGGCGACCTGCGGCTCTGCTCGGTCATCAGTCCAGTTCGGCACACTTCCATCTCTGGCATCAGCTCCCAACTCTAAGTCCTCGAGCTCGGCCTTTTCATCTCAGCCTCTTCATCTCGGCTGACTTCAGTTCCACCAATCCCAACAAAATCTCCCACTTGAAACTGACTGACTTAGACGCATCATGAATTTTCTTCTTCTTCAGACTGCCGCCACTTCAGCACTTTCATCAAGTAACAAGGCCAAGAGAAGCCTTGCAGAGTTCAAGCTTCTCTTTCGGAACAATCTTAGTCATCATGTCTGCTGGATTCTGGCTTGTATGAATTTTCACCAAGTCAAACTGTTTTGCCTCAAGCATATCTCTTATGTAGTGATACCTGATGTCAATATGCTTAGTTCTTGCATAATAGGCAGAGTTTCTAGCCAAGTGTATCGCACTCTGACTATCACTGAATAACTCGCAGCCGACCTGAGGGTGCTTCAGTTCATTCAGCAAACTCTTCAACCATACCATTTCCTTGGTAGCTTCAACTGCTGCCACATACTCAGCTTCAGTTGTTGACAATGCCACAATTTTCTGCAATCTTGATACCCAGGTGATTGCAGCAGTGCCTAGCTTGAAAACATACCATGTAGCACTCTTGCATTCATCAATGTCTCCAGCCATATCAGAGTCTACAAAGCCGAGTAGATTCAGATCATCGTTGCCGAACTGCAGTGTCAAGTCTTGCGTTCCCACTAAGTACCTTAGTATCCACTTCACTGCAGCCCAATGATCTGGACCAGGATTTGATATGAATCTGCTCACAACTCCCACTGCATGGGCTATGTCTGGTCTGGTGCACACCATAGCATACATCAAGCTACCCACGGCTGAGGCATAGGGTACCATCTTCATTCGTTCAAGTTCATCCTTCGTCTTAGGACATTGCTGCTTTGACAAATTCTTGAATTGTCCTACCAGAGGTGTAGTCACCGACTTTGCATTTTCCATATTGAATCTCTTCAATACCTTGGAGATGTAATCTCTTTGGCTTAGCCTCAGCACCTGTTTCTTCCTGTCTCTGTCGATGCTGAGCCCCAGTATCTTCTTTGCCGGGCCGAGATCCTTCATGGAAAATTTCTTGGCTAATTGTTCCTTCAACTTCTTGATCTCATTAGTGCTTCCACCTGCTATTAACATGTCATCGACATATAGTAGGAGGATGATGTACGAACCTTCAAATCTTTTGAAGTAACAGCAGTGATCCCCATGACAGCGCTTGTAGCCAACCTCTGCCATAAAATTGTCAAACTTCTTATACCACTGCCTTGGAGCTTGCTTCAGTCCGTACAAGCTCTTTTGTAACTTACATACCAGGTCTTCTTTACCAGGTAACTCATAGCCCTGTGGTTGCATCATGTAGATATCTTCATCAAGATCTTCGTGAAGAAAGGCAGTTTTCACATCAAGCTGTCCTAGATACAGATCCTCTGCGGCTGTAATACTCAAAACAGTTCTTATAGTAGACAGCTTGACCACAGGTGAAAAAATCTCGGTGAAGTCAACCCCACCTTTCTGTTGAAACCCTTTCACAACAAGCCTTGCCTTATACCTTTGAGTGCCGTCAGCTTCTTGCTTCAACCTGTACACCCATTTGTTCCTGCATCGTTTTATTTTCGGTCTTTTTCATGTTGAATAGCCTTTTCATCAGATGCACCTTGTTTGAGGCAGAGGGCTTCTCATACATTCTTGTCAGCGCATTCATTACATCCTTTGTGGTCTTCTCCTTTGAGATATCGAATGCAACAGTTTGGGTTAGAGATAACCTAATAGCACCAAGTGCTTTCCGATCCAGAATCTCCCATTCTCGATCTGTCATGTCAGTAGATTTCACCTCTTTCCCTTCAAGAGGCAGATATAGATCTCTCTGGTATAGATAGTCTTCAACCTGCATCTTCCAAAACCCGAAGTTTGATCCATCAAATCTCTCAATCCTTGACTTGTTGTCGTCGGCCATTGCTCCCACTCAAACAGAGAAATTCTCAGCTCTGTTACCAGTTGTTGAGGAACTAAACGCGGAATCAGTGAAGAACAACCACAACGACGATTACAAGAACACACAAAAGTAATGAATAATTGACAAAGAAAAGATTAAAACGAAGAACACAAGATTTTAACGTGGGAAAACCCTCAAGGGGAAGAAAAACCCACGGCACCGGCAAGCCAAGAAATTCACTATTACCAACTCAGAATTCGGCTACAATTCACTGTATCTAAACTGGGATTTATAGCAAGGGGATCGGCCATAAAAGGGATATGCCTTATACATCGAGTCATGCCATAAGTAGGACTTTAATGGATATTCCTTATGGAACGATATACATAGAGATTCCTATCCAGAGCAGGATTTGATATTAATCAAATATCCAATCAAGAGATATCCATTCCCGTGATTTTCTGACATATGGCCGACCTGCGGCTCTGCTCGGCCATTAGTCCAGTTCGACACACTTCCATCTCTCGCATCAGCTCCCAACTCTAAGTCCTCGAGCTCGGCCTTTTCATCTCAGCCTCTTCATCTCGGCTGACTTCCGTTCCACCAATCCCAACACCTCTCCCCAGCGAATAGCATATGGCCACGTGTATAGAATATCTCTTGTTCTTGGATAATGTGGATTTAGGATCACAATTAAACATGGAGTATTTGAAATACGTTTGAGATGAGCGTCAAAAATCGCAATCATAAAGAGAAAAATGAGAAGGAATATATATATACACACACACATATGTATATATATATTTTGCATACAATTTTAGAATTTGATATTAAAAGACCTCTGGTTACTATATATTTTTACAATTTAGTCTAAAATAATATTTTTAAAGTATATGTTTGACATGTATACATAGAATTTTTAAGAATTGAATGAGTAGAACCAATATAACATTTACCCTCAGGTAGTAAAAATAGTCGAGGTGGACATATTAACGGTCATATTCGATCTAATATTCCATTACCAAGAACAGAGCGGATTTTGAAGCAACTGATGAAGATTTTGAATCAAATGATAAGGTTGTTGTTTTGTGAGTTTGAGGTCACGGTTCGAGCCGTAAAAACAACCTCCTGCACTAATTGTGCGGTAAAGCTACGTACACTACTTTTCATTATGTGGAAATGCGGAAGACTAATATACCAAGAACGCCCTTTTTAATTTATCACCAAGAACACTGGTCCTTCACCCTTGAATCAGGACTAGGGGGACCGTTACAATAGTGTTCCAGTTATTTTTGGGGCTCCAGTTCTGAATACCCAATTTAAACTCGCCTGGAGCATATGACGGGAAAAAAATAATCATTACACCTTTCTAATAAAAGTTCTGCCTTTTTTCTTTTCTTTTGTTGTTGGTTTGTTTGTTTTTGGTGATTGAATGAATTTGAATTAATAAACCAACAAAAGACGTCCATCAAAACAAACCACAAGCTTAAATTATACAACACCAAAAAGGGGTAAAGTATCACATAGGACTGTAAATGAACCAAGTCGTTCGGCTCGTTTGTTTGAGTTCGAGCTCGAGCTCGGCTCGGATAAAAGGTTAATGAACAGAGCTTGAACACTTTTTCTGTTCGAGCTCGGTAATTGGCACCGTTCATTTAAGATGTTCGGCTCGTTAATGTTGTTCGTGAGTTAAACGAACCAGGCTTAAACAAGTAAATATGTTCATTTAAATAAACGAACAAGCTCGGCTCGTTCGCTAAGTTAAATGAACAGAGCTTAAAACGCAATGCTCGTTCGGCTCGTTTACAGCCCTATATCCACATATGCACGCCTTAATTGCTATACACGCTGCTATGCATCTTGGGCGAACCAGTGAGCCGAGTTCAGGGAAGTAACTCAGGAACTCCATCTTCAACTAGTTGATTTCGTATATAACATATACACGATACAATCTATTCATACTTCCACCCATATCTTATATGTTGATGTCGACGTACCAATTTTACTAGACTCTTATAGTATAATCTACATACGAATATTAACTTAACTTCGTCTTGAGTTAATTCTAGTATATCAAATGTATCCTTAGGAATTCTACAACACCCCCCCCCCCCCTGTTACAGAAAAGGAGAAAAGTTCCTTCTGTTCATGAATTCAAATGCCACCGATGGCATTTGTGCTAGGTCAAATCACACAAAAAAAAAACAGAGAATGATTTTCTAGTTTAAAAAACGTATGCAACTAAGGTCCCAGTTCCTAATATCCGGTCCCTAAACCTGCACTTGTGCTAGGTCAAATCACAGTGGCTGTGTCTACTGTAGATGCCTAAATAATTTGTCGGCTACTTTGACCTCTTTCCTTTTGTTCACAAGTTATTTAGGCATATTAGTCCAAAAGTTGATCGCATAACCCCTAAGGCTTACATCGTCAAAAGTTTTATATACAATATAAATCAGATGCGAAAAACATTGAGGTCTAGCGGTTGAGTAGCATTTATTACATTCTTGGGTCTCGAGTTTGATTCCCCTCCTCAATTTAAAAAAAATATAAATCAGATTTTTCAAAGTCTTTTTAAGTAGGGTATTCTTATTCGGTGTATACAAAATGTTAAACCCAAATCTGTTTCGACATAAAAATCTGACGGTAAGACTTTTACACTCACAATGTGGATGTCAAGAGTTGAAATGACGACTTCTTGTAATGTAATTTACCGTCAGCTAAACTGTCCCAAGTCACATGTCTTTTCTTATCTCACTAGTATTCAGAACACTGCGTTGTATCCTGGCGTATGGCTGTCTCTTCTAGCTGCCTAAATAATGTGTCGGCTATTTTGACCTTTTGTTCACAATAGGAATCTATATGTATTTGTTAAGCATATTACATGCTTTTTCTTCTCTCTCGAATATTCATCGCATTGTTTCATATCCTGACCCAACCAGTTATACCGGTTCAGTATGGAGTTATGCATCTGTTTGAATTTTGGATGGTCAATAAAGATTTTATAGTTAATATTTATGAATAAACAACGTTGTAGTGTTAACGGTAATAAGAAAATAGAGGTGTAATGATATATAACAGTAGAGGAAGATACTCTTATGTTAAAAAATGCGATGGAAAATCTACTAATAAGAGCAGGTTGTTGCGTATTTATGGAATAGGTCCCTTCCAATAAAATTATGGGTTCATCATCAATTATTGCAATTATGCACACTATGATATGGTCGATCTTTTCGAAATTCCAAAGGCATTGCAGAAAAGCATGAGAAAGTGAATCGTAAGTGATAGGCCCTTGGCTGAACCACCATAATCCATACTGTTTGTTGGAAATTAATTTCGTCTGCAAGTTGTGAAAATACATCATAAATATCGTTCTTATAAATTTTTTTAAAAAAATAGCTCCTATTGAATGAAAATAATATATGGTGTCGAAACATGGGCTTGAACTCCACCTCTAATCAAAACTTTGAGGCATACTCATATGACCTCTATATATCTATTTTAATATAATTAATGTAGGACTATATTCTTAATCCCCGTTCTTATGTGACAACATATTTTGACATACACACACAACCGCAACAGAGCTTGAGATACACACGCAACCTAAAACCTACTTTCAATTATTATGTAGAAAGAGCATTATGAAAACTATGAAAACAACATTCCAATAGAAAATATTTTGATTGGAAAACTCTTCTATTTCGTCTTAAACAAAAGATTTATGTTGAGTAGTGGATCAAGATCGATATCCAAAGTAACCTTAATGCTAAAAGTAAGACTAACAATTGTCGAACAAGTGATAAAATTGTTATACAAAAAACCCTTAGTTTATCTCAAGCTTTCGAGAAACCGAAAAATCAAGGTGCCAAACCCTCAAAAAAAAAAAACCTTTTTTTTAGATTGGACAAGAATAAATGAAGAAATATTAAAACTGCAAATAAGTTATGAACATTTGGACTTTAGTGAAAAAAGACAAAAATGTGTGAATATTTTTAAATTTATTATTCGATGAGGTTATTATTCTTTCATCTAAACACCTGATAAATATACAATTACAGTATTACTAGGCTTAATTAGTTAGCTAAAACCAAACATGCGTAAAATCATTATTTGTCCGAAGATTCCTTGTATCAACACTAACCTTGTGTTTATAATATTAGTAAGTTCTTTTATGTCAATGTGGTGAATAAATTAAAACGCGTTTGTTGATTTTAATACCAATTTGACATTTATGTCGCTTTTTCTTTAAATTCTGAAGTATTCATAATTACAAGAAAATTTTTTGAGACCAGCGAGTATCTAATTGAATATTTTTGTGTATTATATATCTAACAAAATATCAGTCTACAAGTGTATAATAAAAATTTTGTAATCGCTAGTTTCTTGAAAATGAAAAAAGGCCAAATCCTTGTAGCGTAAAATTGTCACTCAAAGAAAATTTACATGTGTGGTTTTTTTTTTTATTTGTGACCTTGAAGACATATGTTCTTATCGCAAAAACAGACTAATATATAAAGTATATGGTAAAACTTAGTATATTAGATCGCGAATCAATAACATCTCTCGAATCTTACGCAAACGCGAGAGACTAATACATCAAGAATGCTTTTTTTACTTATTATTTTTTCCTTCTAAAGAAAATAGGAATTTTTTTATGTATTTAGTTGTTCAGATTTTTAAAAAGTAGTATAAAATATAGCTCAAATAGTAGTTGTGTTGAAAAATTGATCCAAGATTTTTGAGTAGTAGTGGCTCCTCTTCTGTCACTCCTTAACCACCAGAACTCTTTATTTAGTGTTACAAAAAAAATACTATAAAGTTAGCTACTGTGACTCCGACAGTCGGCGTGGCCGCTAACCAAATTGAGAATTCTTTTTTACTCTACACAGCTATCTCGTGATGCATTCCTCTCGGCGAATCTCCGGCAGCATGTCACCGTAATGTCGCTCTCCGGTGCTTTTCCCGACCTCATCTCGACTCGCGTAACCACACTCTCTTTATCTCTCTAGGAAAACATCACAACAGTTTAGTCATTAGTGTGTGCTTCTGTGTGGGAAGAGTTGGAAGTCTTCGGCAGTCCAAGCAGATGTTTGAACCTTCGCGCGATTTGTAGCGGTAGTGCTGTTGGTTTGAGCATTTTCAGGTGGTTTTTAGGAATGGTGGATATCTTTTGTTGATTTTGCCTTTTGGCATCTCGTCCGATCTCGCTTTTTGAAGGTTAGTACGAAGCGAATCTGATGTTTCTTTTAGAAAGAAAGAGCTTTTCTGATTTGATGCCTTTTCTATATTTGCAGTAACTGCAGCTTTTAATATCGCATTTTGTCTTCTTTTCTTTTGGAACTGGCACTTCTGATTATTAATTTTGCTCTTCAGCTTATTTAGTAAAATCTTTCCAATAAGCCCCTAATATATGCTCCTATTTTTGAATGATTCTGATTACGTTATACTTGGTCTTCCTTTTCTTATTTGTGTCATCTCTTCAATTTTTCATGATCCTTTTGTACTTTGCCGATTAGGCTTGGGAGACAATTCCAGGCAGTTTCAGAAAACACTATGAGACACATTTGGAATGTGTGAAGGATGTTCTCTAAATTGTGACTGTTGGGACGTAATATTTCACGGGAATCTGCTGCAATAGTTCTGCATTGTGCGCAGTGGTCTTGTCATTGTTGTTCCTTGTGTTTCCCCTATAAATCTAGGTTCCCCCCCCCCCCCGCCCTACCTCTTTCGAACCCTATGCTTCAGCTCCAGGGGACAACAGCTTGAGCATCAATTTTCATCTCTTTTTCTAAATTTTGGTTGGGCATCACAGTTTAGCTCAGATCCAATTGAGTTCATAGCTATATTTCGGCAATTTCCTTACGTTTTCTTGGCAATTTTCCTCGTCTTTGGACTGTTTTATGAAGGATCTGCATGCACAGGAGCAATGTTTTCCTCTTTTATTTTGGATTTTCGTAATACTATTTTATGATTGCCATTTTTTGCCATCTTTTTTTTTTAAATACGTTTTTCTGTATATTTATGATCCTCCCGTGTTTAATGCATCTTAGTTCAGTTGCAAAAGGTTGACGGAGTAAACTTTCGTATTGCAGGTACCAAAATGAATAGCCTAGACAATCACAGCCTTGACAAACCTTTTCCAGGGTGCTTGGGAAGAATGGTGAACCTGTTCGACTTGAGCCCTGTAACGCCAGGGAACAAACTTCTCTCTGACAAACCATATCATGATGGTAATGTTATTCTGAAGTGTACTCTCGTTTCAAATTTCCTTGTATTTGTTTTAGATTAGGATGTCCTGAGAGGTGGTTCTCAATTGAAAATTGTATAATTGTCATAGGTGATATACTTTATGGAGTTGTTTGAATGGTAAATTTAGTTGCTGAGCGGAGTTCCTTGCAATATGCACCTTGTATGTGGTCGGTTTTCTGCATGAACATGGTTATTTCTATTTGTTGGCTTTGGAAAGTTACAAGGCTTCGTAATAGGGTAGTATTGTCCACTATTCAAGCACATCTCCAGGGGTACTGTCCTTTAATTGTATATCCTAAGAATGCCCCATATGCTTTTTAACCATGCATTGTCTATTTTAGGTTCTCCAAGACGCAGCCAATCTGATGTTCCGAGGTTGGGTCATTTCGGATATCAAATAGAGGACAAAGCGGTACGTTTTGTGAGCAAATAATGTTACTTTCCAAATTAGCATGTTATCAGCAGGAATATGCTACTTATTTTGTCTTTATGCTGCAGAGTCTGCAGAGTGACCCCAAGTATGACAGAAATAGTTCAGCTAGGAAATCGAATGGCACACCAATGAAGATGCTGATCGCTCATGAAATGTCAAAAGAGTTGGAGTCTAAACATAATCCGCCCAGTGTGGTTGCCAAGTTGATGGGTCTTGATATCCTTCCTCAACAAGAGCCTGAATTAGCTACCCAAATAAGTCATTCTAGAGGCTATTCTCGAACTACATCAGATCCAAATTTGAATTATCGGCTGCAAGATAAAGGATTTCGGGATTCACAAAAGCAGAATGAGTTGAGGAATTATGCCCATCGAAATGAGTATAAAGATGTTTATGAGATTATGCAGCAACCAGAGAAACCAAATCACATTAGAGATACATCGCCGCAGAAGGTGACATGTGATGCACTACACAGTGATAGAAAATTGGCTTTTGTTCGTCAGAAGTTCATTGAAGCCAAACGTCTGTCCACGAATGAAAAACTTCGCCAGACTCCAAAATTTGAGGACGCCTTGGAGGTCTTAAATTCCAATAAAGATCTATTCCTCAAGTTTCTTCAAGAACCAAATTCAATATTTTCTCAGCGTCTTCAACATTTGCAGTCTGTCCATTCTCAACATGATACCAAAAGAATCACTCTTCTTAAGCCTTGCAAGATGGTTGATGATGCAAGATCTGCTGTTCTAGCGGCGAAGAATGAGAAACAGACAAGGAAAGGTACCCTTGTTGGTCGTGCTGGTGGGCCTGATAAAAACTCTTCAGGACATTCCTCTGCTGTTGCAGATTGGGAACTTGAGGGAAATTCAAGTCAGCCAACGCGAATAGTGGTTCTAAAGCCTAGTCTTAGTAAGAATGAAGATGTTAAGGCTGTAGCCTCCCCAACGTTTATGTCTACTAGAATGGTGCATAACGACGAACTTGCTGAAGAAGATGATGATGTAGAGACTCAAAAATCAAGAGAAGTTGCAAAGGAAATCACTCAAAAGATGTGTGCAAATTTAAGCAGCCACCGCAGGGATGAATTTTTGCTTTCTTCTGTGTTTTCCAATGGCTACTTTGGCGATGAAAGCTCGTTTCACAAATCTGAAACGACGTATGCTGCGGAACATCTCAGTGACTTAGAAGTTATGTCACCAGCTTCTAGGCACTCTTGGGATTATGTTAGTAGGTTTGATAGTCCTTACTCGATCTCCTCCTGCAGCCGTGCCTCGTATTCTCCAGAATCATCTGTCGGCAGAGAAGCTAAGAAGCGACTTTCTGAGAGATGGGCAATGATGACATCTACCGGGAACCACCAAGAACAAAGACTTATGCGGAGAAGCTCTAGTACTCTGGGTGAGATGCTTGCTCTCTCTGAGGCGAAGAAAGCACCCTCATTGATGGAAAGGGGCCATGGAGATGATCCTAAGATGTCATCATGCATTAATGATTTGAATAAAAATGAAGATGTTGATAAATCATCCGGGAACCTTGTCAGATCAAAATCAGCTCCTGTGTTTTCTAGAGCTTTTGGTACAGGGATAAATAGCGATTCTCCCAATCAAGAAGGTAACAATACGGATGCTTTGAAGGAGGAACCCTCCAAGGGAAAAAGTGGGAAACTGTCTTTGAGAGGAAAAGTTTCAAGTTTGTTTATTTTACGCAATAGGAAAGTTAGTAAAGGGAAATCTGTGGTACCTCAATCAAAGGACGAACCACAAATTCTCGAAACACAATGCACATCGTCTGAAAGAGGAAGCAATCACAGAACTGAATGTGACAGCATTTCTCTTGATGATAAGTCCGGCATGGTCTCTAATGAGGTAATAGAACACATGACTGACTGTTTGACCTTTTCAGCTTTTGGGGTTGTGATATCAAAGTTGTTGGCAAAGCCCACCCTCCATACCTCTGCCAAAAAAAAAAAAAAAAAAAAAAACCTTTTGGGTTTCCCTCACATTCTCTTCTTATTCTTCTGACTGTTGTCTCCGTAGATTATTTTCCATTATTTATGTGCTTGAGAATAGTATCTCAGACTTTCTGTATATTTCTACTCTAATGTTGTTATATCTCACTTCTCCCATTTTCGTGCACCCTCTTTTGCATTTAGTCTTGCCACGCTGCTCTCCGTATGAGATTATAGTCAGGTTAGAACAACTTGGTAGGAAATCTAAGTGGTAGACGAACTTTGCCTTGGGCATTATGTGGTAGATTTATTTCTGTTATAGTACTATGTTGAAATGCCTGCAATCAGCTTTGCTCCAAGTTGCCTTTTCGTGTTGTTGGCCATGATATCCAATCTAGCGTTTTGTCGTGTGCAGGCTGGATTCAATGTTACAAAGTGTTCCACATATGGGAATGCAACTGAAAACCAGGACCAACCAAGTCCAATATCTGTGCTGGAAACACCATTTGAGGAGGATGAGCATACAGCTACTGGGTCCTCTGGAAATAACAATCCTGAACATGGTATGATTTGTTGCAATGAAATTATTACATACCCATGGTTCTTTATATTTCTGATGTTTACCCTTCTGAAGTTTTGCCGACTATTTCCTTTGGAAACATGAAACAGGACGATTACTTGGATATTCTAAGTACAACCTTATTGACAAATCACCGCCAATAGGATCCATTGCCCGGAATCTTGTATGGGATGATGCATGTTTAGACACAGCTACCTCATATCCAGTACAGTCATCATTTTCACCCCACCGAGCAGAGGAAGAAGAACGAGAGTGGTTTTCCTTCGTTCAGACACTATTATCGGTAGCAAGCCTGGAAGGTGAGATACAAACTGACGTTCTTTTGTCTAGATGGCACTCATCTGAGAGCCTATTAGATCCATCATTGAGGGATAAGTACGTTGATCTGAACGAAAAGGAAACAATGCACGAGGCTAAGAGAGGGCAAAGAAGATCAACCCGGAAGCTTGTGTTTGATTGTGTCAATGCAGCATTGTTAGACATAGCTGGCTATGGACCAGACACATGCCAAAGAGTTATTCCATCTCATAAAACCATTATGAGGAGTGGTGACTCGGTCATAATGGTGGATCGAGTTTGGGCCCAGATGAAAGAATGGATTTCGGGAGAAGAAAGATGTGTTGCTGTTGATTGTTGGGACAGCACCAGCTTAGTGGTGGAGAGGGTTGTTCGGAAGGAGGTTGCTGGAAATGGGTGGGCGGAGCGTTTGAGGCTGGAAATGGATAATGTTGAAGTAGAAATCGAGCGGAGGCTGCTGGAAGAGTTATTACGGGAAACAGTGGTTGAATTCGTCGGCCGAGCATTATGAGGATTCAAGTTCTTGTTTTGTTCCTCATCTTTATAGCTTAATTTACATATGATTTTGATTTAAAAACGAGATTATACATGCGTGTCATTATGAACAATGTCTTCAACAGCTGCACCTATGCTCAATCCTTTCAGCTCGTGTTGTTAATTGCTCTTACTAATTCTTCTTTTGGAAATATGTACCTCCTGATTATGTCAAATTAGGATATCTATGTAAAAGAAATATTTGATATGTCTATCTTTTTTTTTAATGAGAAATGTAGACAAAATCTTTTTGATGAATCTGGAAAAACACAAGGCGTTCGTAAATATTGACTTGCTACTAATTAAGGTGGTCGGATCCTCTGTGCCAGTCATCCTGTGTCGGATATTTGCCAAGGGATAAAAATGTCATTTCAACTCAAAGTAAGCACTCCCTCCTCCCGCCACACATTGGCGTCTACCACGTTCCTCTCCTCCGCCACCCCTATCCTCTCACCCGTCATCACTTCCTCCCACTTGTGTCTTCCACTCAGATCTATTTGGATCTTTTTTGTTTTCCTTTTTTTTTTCATGTTTACCATCCATATGGCGGTTGTGGATCGTCGTGGATGACGGTGGCGGCAGTTAGAAACAAAAACGGCAGACCGCAGTGTTTGAAGTCTCTCTGGTGACGAGTTTCAGAGAGGAAGAGGTTGGAGGACGCTGGTGGAAAGACGTTGATAGAAGGCTATACTCTGTAATATCGGTTGCCATGGTGGTTGCCAACGGTTTTTGAGGGTGGTGGTGGCTGGAGGCAAGGGAGGAAGGTGGCAAGTTGAGGTTGAAGAAACTAGGGTTTGCCTACTATTATTTCTCCAAGTTATATTTTTACCTTTTAAACAAAAAACGACATCGTTTTACATTTTTACACAAATGACACAGGAGGGCTGGCAGAGGATATAATTCACTAAGTAGCATCCATTAAGGAAAATAGACGTGTTACCGTCGTTAAAATATACTGTATATGTATAGTTGTTTACATGATACCACTATCGGTTATAGGTATACTATATATGTATAGTTGTTTATATGATACCGCTATCGGTTATACGTAATGTGTCGTGTTTGGCTATTTTGATTTGAAATTGATATGGTTTGACAAGACATGTAATATGAAAAACCTGCATTGCCAATAATGTTAACATATCATTGTTTAGTAATGATTTTGTTTAATAAAAACAAACAAACTTGGAATGGCGTTCTTTCTATTGTGAAGAATTACCCCGACGCATTGACATAGATGCCTGAATGGAGGCCCTACGAAAATGCGTGAGGAAATTTCGACAAACAGAAAGGACAAGAAAGAAATCTTAAGTCTAAAGCGAAGACAAGTAGGTAGGTGTAGGAGGAGGGACAACTGACAGCTTCTAATTTTTTAAACAGAGTCCAGAGGTACATGACAGCGACGACAGCTGTAATACTGCTCCGCTAGCGGTTTCGCTTTTTTTTTTTTATTATTATTATGTGAGGTCGTTACTATTTCCAGCGTCACACCTCTCTTACTTTTCTAAATAATTGCGGCAAGAAATTTCGATTGAGTGTTTATTGTTGAAGGAATTTGGCCTCCAATGTCAACCTAAAAACATATGAGAGGTAAATTAGGAACCCACCCCAAACCAAAAAGATTTATAAAAGATACAAATTAAGAATTCAACCGACTTCTAGATGGATAACGTTTTTTTACCATTAAAATCTCTTTTAGATGTACACCTACCAAAATTGCATTCATAATAATAAACTATGTAATTTTATTGAATGATCTGTAAGAGTACACACATACAAAATGTGTATATTTTAATAAAACTACGTAGATTATCATTTTAACACTTTAATTTAGCATCTAACTTTAATATCTAATTCAACCCTACAAAATTGTAAGATGTCCTGGTACTTACGAGACCAGATCCTCTCCCTCTATTTTCCTTCACCCCACCCTCCACCGCACACCTCACTCTCCACTCCACCCTCCACCGCACACCTCACTCTCCACTGCACGACACGTGGTAGCATGGGAAGATAGTGAGACTAGATGCGGGTTACCCTCATCTAACCTCATCACCACTGTCTGATGCCACGTGTTATGCAGTGAAAAGTGGGGTGAAAGGAAATGGGTGAAGAATCCTAACCCAGTACTTACGGCAGCAACAACCACGACAGATGAGATCCTAGGAGGCTAAAAGTGAAGCTTCCAATCAAGCGTCGCCACGTGAACAAAATCATTTTTTTTTAATAAAAAAAATTGCAGCACCCCTTTGCTTTTGTATACGTGGCGACGCGTGATTGAAAGCTTCACTTTTAGCCTCCTATTTAGTTAGATGTTATTCACTGCTCTTTTTTCATACGTAGAAAACAGTGAACCAAGAAAGAATGTCGTGAGGCGTCGACGTATTCTAAGATAAGTCGGCGCAAATGGGGCAGTCGTAGTTAGATAACACTCAAAGCCCATAGGCCATAGTACCATGTACACGGACAACAAGGATGTTGATGTAATTAAACCTTTAACTTCCTGCGTAATTTGTAATATTACCATAAAAATTTTAAGTATAGGACTATGGAACAATAGAAAAAAAAAATTCAAAGAAATTTAACCCCCTTTAGATTAGTGGTTAAAGTTGAGACATAGTGGATATACTCTTAGATTTGACTTGCAGAAAATATATACATTCTGCGCATGGTGATGCATATTATATGTCTAAAGGAAGTTATCATCTAGCAAGAATCATCAAAGTAGATTAATTCAAAGAACTGCACCAATCCAAACACAGGGGAGAAGGAAACAATGAAGCTACTACAAACATAAAGGAACTTGAAAGCCGCTTGCGAGGAGAGTAGAAGCTTTGTTTGGCTACCCTTTTCTTTGATGCTTCCCACTATTATTTACCTTTAGGCTGACTCTTCATTTTGGCTCTGTAGGTTCTGCTTGCTACTGCCAACGTGCAATCCATACTGGAATAATCATCGACAAGGACATTTTACACAGAAATATAACCACAAGATTGAAAGAAATCACATCGATTATGTACACACTACACACCATGTAGAGCCTTCACACGGAAACAAGGAAAAACAGATGGATAAAAACATACAAGAAAACGAAATCAAAATGAATGTATACACAAAAAATGTGGTGTGCTGATCCTCAGACCTTGAACAGATATTGCCAAGAGTATCAAACCTCTCACAGGATACAATCATGAACAAATAGGATAACCCGACGAGTAAGCTAACCAAAGAGATAAGGAGGGACTTGACACTTCAGAAAGATTAGTCAAAACCATAAAAAATATCTGGCCAGAGGATGTATGCTATATGAAAGAGCATCTCTAACATTTGAAGTACATATATTTATCTGTTGGTAGGAGAAGACAAGGTATTGAGTTCTTTTTTTTTTTTTCTTCTTTTCCTATATAAGGCTGTATAAGAGTAATTGTTTGATCCCACAGCTTTAGGAGACTCCCTTGAGATTCATGTCAACCAGAAAATCAAACGTCCACTAGCAATAATCAATAAACAAAAGGTATGCAATGCGTACAGGCAAGTGATCATACCACAGTCTACATCATATACCAATGCTTATAGTTCAAACTGATAATCCAAAGTTGAAATACTGGGTTCAGAATCTGGTTACTTCGGGGCATGGCAAATTTAATTTGACTCGGTAGAATATGATTGGTAGTGAAGACCTAAGCTTTAGGCTTATGTGCAACTAAGCGCGCCGTCATCTCCAACAAGTGAAATGCATCTTTCAAACTTACCTTAGGAATTTAGCTCGGTTGAAGTTCGGAAATTTTAATGGATTTCTACGTCAGACTTTATAAGGTTACCTTTTGTCTCATCCGGGAACTCCAAATGTCAAAATGACCTCCACCTTCGCCTCTTATACGCCTAGGTGGTTGGTTTAATGGTGAATGGAGTAGTGGCTCCTGAGGTTTCCCCGTAATCTCATACTCATCATCAGTGTCATAGTCCACTTTCTGATTTACCAAGGCTCTGAGGATAATCGACAATGCCAGTGAACATACCTGAAATCAGTGACAACAACAAATAATCCAATAATCATAAGTCCTCATAAACACAATCAATCACCGTGTTTGTTCTTATGCAATGAGATGATTTATCCATTAGCCACATTTCATCCACCTCATCTTTAATGTCTGTTATTTACAATCTTTTGCATTAAACAGGCGGAATGTACAATGAATAAGAGACACGCCGATTATTCGGATGACGCAAAACTAAGAATCATAGGCAAACAGCATTTGGCAAGAATGTGTAGGACAGTATTTTATAACACAGCTTGAACTAATTTTATAACACAGATATGCAGCGGCATACATATACTTATATAGTTACCACTAGAAGAACAAAGGATTCAGAGTACATAGAAGACTGAATGTTGAATTTTGCACCGGATAAAACTGGCAACTAGAGCACTAGTAAGAAGTCTATTTCCAATCTGTTCCAGAAACTAGATTCTCTTGCTAAATGCAATGCTATCTGCTGCCATGGCAGAGTAATCTAAGTGCACCGCTATATTGAGGATGGGAAAATTTGCCATGCTATGACAAAGGGAAGCAGCATCCAAGAACAATATCATATTGGATACAGGAGCCCAGTAAATTGGTGACTTAGAATTGCATATGGTTACATTTTACGCTGTAAATCAGGAAAAAGGTCATGCATACAAGTGTCTAAGATAAGGGCAGAAGCATGCCTGAAGGGTGAGCACAAAAATCCCGACCCATTTACAAACAGTTGCATGGTCTTCCAGAAATTCACGTAGACGATCTAGTTCTCCAGTAGTTTCAGGTGGAAGATCCTGGAAAAATGAATGTACTATATGAAATGACCTGCCTGACATAAACTGTGTGACACATAATGCAAACATTTTAATATTACCTTCTCCCATTGGTGATCATATGCAATGAACGTCACCAAGCTGATTTCCAATAACATAAAAAGGCCTGCTAATAAAGCATACTGTCAATGTTATATTAAGCTAAGGTTACCACAGGAAGATTAAGTCATCAGACTGACATTATGACTGTGACCAAACATGTTATCAGTTATCAGAAACAAAACTGATACAACTAGAAATAAAAATTATTTAATACGGATGGAACAAGCACTAAATTATACTCCCTCCATCCCTAAAAATATTTTCACATTTTGACTTTTAAACTATGATCAAGTCAAAATGTGACAATATTTTCGGGATGGAGGGACTATCAGCAATATAAACAAAGAGGATACAAAATAAATATGCATGTAAATGCTATATGATAGATACAAAGAGGATACAAAATAAAGGCAACAGCCGTTGATGGCTTCAGCTGCAATGTGGCCTACGAATGTAACACAACACAGTGAAACGCCCACTCCCATAAATGCATATATGAACCTGTCAATTTTAAAAACAACCAATTAAAACTGAAGTTTTAGGCATACTAACCCAACATACAGAAAAGACCCTTCCGAAGGAAAAATGGTTGATTCAATAAACAAGATATCATATACAGACGCTAGCAACAAGGAAAAATGTAGTGTTTCGCTAGGCACATCCTGCATTAGTAGGTTGTGTAAAAATCTTGTATGTTCTTCTCTAATTTTATCTGTATTTTAACAACACCAGACGTAAGATTTTTACGTACGACAACAGAATGTCTTGTATAGGGATTAGAGTCACCGGAGCATGGTGGCACATCAATCACGCTCCCCTTTCACACTTAAAAAAAGGAAAGAAACATTATGCGTCAAAGATTACTATATACAGAGAAATAAAAAAAGATTTCACCTAATAGCAACATATTTGAGAAGCCAAAAATGATACCAGGGTTTAGGAAGAGAGTGGAAGCTGAGTTGAAGCCTCTCAGGAATGTTCGAAACGAATGCAAAAAGGGAAATGGCGTCGAGAGGATTGAGAATTATTGAACCAGGAGGATTATTGGAGTAGGAAGGATAAGGAGCAAAAGGAGGAGGGGGAGAATTTGGGGGCAAATTTTGTTGGTTATCCCGCCAATGGTTAAGCATCAAGCACGAATAAATTAGCATTGATACACCCACGAAACTTTGCAAATAATTCAAGAAATTCAGGATCAATCCCAGGAATCTGGGAATCCATGATGAAGACGACCGCCTCATTCTCATTGTTATATCTTCGCCTTTTTTTCTTTTTTTCTTTTTTTTTTAAACTATCACTACCATAAATACCTATCGGATGTCGTTATACTTTTGAACGGACGTAGTGGAAAGACTATTAGATTTTGATTTTACGAATTTATTATTGATGAAACCAATAAAAACTTGCATTACACATAAAGTCATGTTCTGGGCTTTGGTTTTGCCAATGCATTATGTAGAAGGGTCTTGCTTTGTCTATAATGGGCTTTGGATCATCAAAGTTGTCTTAACCAAGAATATAGACTCTAATGCATTTGATGCTTATGGACATCAAAAAGCATGTACAACATATTTTCCGAAAATTGGAGGCTCGTTTGGCTCGAGCTCGAGCTCGAACTCGGCTCGAATAAAAGGTTAATGAACAGAGCTTGAACAACGCAATGTTCGGCTCGTTCGGCTCGTTTACGGCACTAGTCACTGGTATCATATGTATAAAAGAAACTTGCATCACATTTTAGATGTAACTATGTACCTCTAGTTAATGCGTCTCTTGAATTATTTAATAACTTAATTATGCAAGAGGCTTTAAGGATAGATTTTTCGTGTTCCTAAGTATTATTATAATAATCTTTTGTCTCTTGAATTATTTAACAACTTAAGTGTTAAAGAGGTTTTAAGGATAAATTTTTTGTGTTTCTAAGTGTTGCTATAATTGTAGATTATCAATATCAATCTGTTTTGAACTAGACAAGTATTCGAGCAGTAATTACTCGGGATCGCACATTATGTTTCAAGTTTTAGCGTTTGTTCGAACTTGATAACGTTACTATGACAATGTTACTGTATGACATAAGTATTGGTTCACATTTAAGACTTTTCTTCTTGTTGGCTTGAAATAATTAATTCTTGCTGATATTTATGACATATGCATATTCATATGTATCATGCAACAATCTTTATATTATCCAATATAGGCTTGTGGGTTTCTAAAACCAAATCAAACAATAAAATTATATAAATAAAATGTCTCTTAGTCCCTGTGGTTGATCCGAAGTAGTCATTTTGCCCTTTGAAAAAATATTATTTCCCAGTTTGTGTTGAAATTGAATCTTGGTTTATTCTAGCACCCCAACATTCAATCCACAGGCGTTGTGACCAAGCCAAATAATTTAATTTGGTTTTCGATCCGATCACAAAAAGCATCAATTATACATTATGACCCTTGCTATCGTGAAAAGACCCCGTGACTTGAATAACTGTATACCATTTATCATAAACAATATTTGCATGTGTGGGAGTAAATGCCTCGTTGAAAAAGCGTTCCAATTTCCTTTTCTTTTGTTTGTCTGCAACTACCATTTTTTCTCTAAGTAAAATATTTCATCTTATAATTCTAAATTAGAATAATCCATATTCCTTCTTTTTTTTCAGTTGTATGTTCACGAGCATCGTTGATAGCTTTCATCTTAACATTGTTCATTCATTAAAACATTGATCCCTATCTTACTATCGCATCATTTCCACCGTCTCAGTTCCAATGAGTTTTTGTAGAAAATACAAATCAAGTTTGTTTATCGATTTCTGAGATGGGAAGTCTTTACGGGACCAGATTCTCTCACCACAATTCTTTCACCAACTTTCCCACCGCACGACACCAGGAGAGGATGGCGAGGTTAGATTAGGATCAACTCCATCTAGCCTCAGCACCCTCCCCTATTGCTACGTGTCGTGCGGTAGGGAAGTGGGTGAGGAGATTTAAACTCAATATTTGCTTGGTGTATTCAAGGTGTCAAGCATAAGCCCGTTCTTTTATAAAGAGTTGGCGGTAAGACTCTGACAGCCACAGTGCGGCTGCTAAAAGTCGAACCGACGCACTTATATATTACAATCTATTATCTAAGTATCAGCTGAGCTATGTCTTGGAGCCGATCATCCAACTTAGTTTGACCCTTTGCGGGGTGTATATTATCACAAATTTACGTTACCGGGAGAAAATTGATTTTTAAAAAAATAGAAAACACAACCAAAAGACAAAAAGGTAAGTACGACTTTGTAGAAAAATCGAAAAGGAGTTTAATGGCCGGAAAAGAAGGTTATATAAAGGGACGACGTTGCTTGCGGAGGAGCATATGTCTTCTGGACCCATTGGGTATTAAAGTTTGCAAATTCTAGTTACGAAATTCAAATCATGTAATTAGTGCCCTTGTTTATGGTAAACTTTTCATTATTACAAGTTATATAAATAATATTATAATAACAAAGCAGCATCGTCATCGAAAGTATATTTAATCCAATGTGTTAAGGAAACTGTGCATGTAAATTACTTTAGATGAAATCATAAGAATACAACTTCTATGTAATGAATAACATGTATAACGAATATCCCAAAGATATACCAGAAATGTCATTAGGATTAATATCTGCATTAGTAAAATTGTGAGACCGACGCAAAACCGTACACTCGTGTTTGTTTTTTAAAAAAATTAACTTCTTTTTTTTTTCATTCATAGCTATGTATATGTATTGTGAGGGTGGGTTTTCGAGTTTTGGTTTGTGACCTTGACGTTATTGGTTTGAACAGTATTGTGAGGGTGGGTTTTCGAGTTTTGTTTTGTGACCTTTACGTTATTGGTTTGAACCGCGAAAACAGTTATTTACACAAAGTGTAAAATAAGACTGTGTAGATCAGATCACGAAGCAATCCAGCTTCTTCTCGGATCTTGCGTAAACGATGAGGCGTAGTGTGTTGAGAATCTCACATTGACTAATTTGAGAGAAAATGCATGACTTATATGAGGATGAGATACCACCACCCATTCTCTTAAGGTTTTGAGTAGATATAGGCCTCAGCTCATGTAAGCCCAATTTTCAACATAGTGAACCTTGAACTGGCTATGTGTATGTGATGATGTCTGAATTGATCACCAAGTAATCGTTTGATGTGGTGCCGTTAGAACTCCGTCAATTGTCTGTAGCAAGGGAACTGCTGACCTGCACAAAGAGAAAGAGTCAGAGGACCCGGGATTTATGGCCCCGGGTAATACCCTCCGACGCTCAAGTCAGTCTGGGCCATTTATGTAGAGAGGTTTATATATGAATGAAGGTTTATAGGAACTGAGTTGTTCTCGTAAAACCTGTATTTTCACTGTGGGGAAGATGAGTAATTTCTGTGGATTTGATGTTACCTCCCTCTCTCTCCTGCTGTTCGGTCTGTTTTATGTGACGGCTTGGGCCAATGCATGGGCTGAGCTTTGATATTGTGACAGGCAAGGAGGTCAGTCAGATGACACTTGCTCTCGCATGCTCGCCACGTGACTCAATGCTGAGCTGAATAAGCTGGTTCGGGACATCTGGCTGGGAGTTTTGCCCGGTAGAATTACCTGGGGTAAACTCCTAGAACCGTGATGAAGTCTTCTAGAAGCGCTTTAGAGTGCCCGAGATGGCTGATGGTGTGGGACCAACATGCCGAGATGAAAGTGGCCGACTCCAAGGAGCAATGAGAGGCCTTTCGTGATGCTTGTGACTGATGCCAGTATGGGTGGTATGTGACCAATGAATAGACCAGATCTTTGGCCGAGTTCAACTCTTTGGCCGAGATAAGACTGCGGGCCGAGATGAGACCTTGGAACCAAAGATGATTTAGGCCTTTTAACCGAGGTAAATTCCTTAACCCCTTGAGGGTACCGAGAGCATATGGCCGAGACAACCATAAAGTCAAGTGGGCGTGATGACGATGGGGCCCTATGGCCGAGATGGATTGCGTGGTCATCCTCCGGGCCGACCCACCATACTTCGCCATTTCTTACACCTTATCAAGTGTTGACCGTTATTGACTAACGGGGCCGTTATTGACTAACGGGGGGAACTTCTTGGCTCATCAATTGCCCCTTTCGGGGAAGGTCCAGTAGACGTACCTGACGAGCTGGGACCGCCGGGATTTGGCTGTGACGGACCACCCGAGATGGTGTAGATTATGGAATTGATTTGTGGCTGAACTGCAGCCTCTTGCTGATCTCGATCCCCATCATCATCCGACCTGGGATGTGCTGGGGGTACCTCAGGTCGGCACTTATCCTTCTGCTCATTCATCCGGAAGTTTAAACGGTTATGAAGCCGAGAACGCGGATCATAGAATTGTTTTAAATGTCCCAACTCAATTAACTTCCGAATTGCTTGAGCTAATTGCCGACAATCTTCAGTGTCATGGCCGACATCACGGTGATATCGGCAATACAACTTTGGATCCCTCTTGTCCCTGGGTCCTGCCAAGGGCTTCGGGTCCGTTCTTAGGCCATCTCTTTCCATGACGGCCAAAATTCTATCTTTTGAAGCCAGAAGGGGTAATCCTTCTTGACCTCGCTTGCCTCGAGCACCAAGGCGATCAAACGCACTGCGCCGTTCGCGTTGGTCTTCAAGTCGAATTGCTCGGGAGCTGGGCCGAGCCTCCCGCCGAGTACTCTGCTCGGCTTCTTTTTTCAATCGATTTGCCTCCTCTCCTCGGGCAAACTGATGCGCCTTTTCCAGGCACTCTCTCAAAGTAGTAGGCCCCTCCTCGGCAAGCTGTGAAAAGAGGCGGCCTGCTCTGAGACCGTTAATAAATGCTGCGGCTTTCACTCCTTCATTTCGATCACTGACCTGCAGTGATTCGTCAGAAAAACGCCGCAT
Organism: Eustoma russellianum; assembly: GCA_036186865.1. Lineage (NCBI taxonomy): Eukaryota > Viridiplantae > Streptophyta > Magnoliopsida > Gentianales > Gentianaceae > Eustoma > Eustoma russellianum. Next base: position 1,469,387 of record AP025041.1, read on the forward strand.
ATACTTCAGTATTGACTCCTCCGCACCTTGCTTCAAGGTCATAAGGTGCGAAGAATTCTTTATAAATGGCGCACTCGACACAAATTGAGACTTAAACTTTTGTGCCAGCTGTCTGAAGGAATCCACCGACTGGGGTGGAAGCTCTTGAAACCACCTTCTTGCCTTCCCCCGCAAGTACATGGGGAAAGTCTTACAACAGAGTGGGTCCGGTGCATTTTTTAGGTTCATTGCCGTTTGGAACTGAAAGAGATGATCTGTTGGATCAGATGTACCATCATATGTGTCCATCTTTGGCATCTTAAAGCTATCCGGTGCTGAATACTCTGCGATATCCCAGGAAAATGGACTTTTCTGGACCACCCTCAAATACTCCGGGTTAAGTTCTTCATGTCGGCTCCTCGGCCTGCGAGGATCCGCTTCCTGTCGAACACTTTTAAAGGATTTAGGCTTTATACCCAGGCGCTGCCTAGGCATTGGCACCGACTCTAGCGTAGTGGCTCTGTCATCACTGCGCCTAGCGTCACCCATAAACCCCTGAGGACGGTGAGAAGAGTGCAACTGGGTCTTCTCCTTCGGATGAAAAGACGTAGAATCTTCCCCCATATTCCCCGTCTCGGGTCTCTTCCCTTTAAGCCGTTCCACCACAGCTTCGAATACATCCAAGTTTTCGGCCACATAATTCATGGCCTTATTTCTCTCATCCGCGGTTATACCCGGGACCTTCTTCCTTTCTGGCTCGGTCCTCCTGGAATCCTGTCCAGGATGAACTGAGCGGGCCTCTTTTCGTCGTTGATGATTAGAGGACTCTCCTAACCCCTCACGGGCGTCTTTACCCATTTGGGCTGACTTGTTTTAGTAAGACGGTATAATTGATAAAAATTAAGTGACGGAGGTTCGGCCCTCCTTCTAGCGCCAATAGTATGTATTGTATCCGCTGCAAAAGGAAAATATCGAAGGCCTCAACGATTTCGTACTAGTTGGTTTCGAACGATATTTTGAGAAATAAAATCAGAGACAGGGTACCTACGCCATTGATTTCCACGAAACATGGTACTCTGTGCCCCATATGAGCAAGAATTTTGACAACTAACTAAACTGTGAAGCAACAAATGTGATCAAACAAATAAACTGGACAATTACGTAATGATCAATATGAAATCATGATGTAGAAACTTAAAGATGAAAGAACATAGCAAAGAAAGAGTTCCCAGAGAAAGTTTGGCTACAATATGAACTGAATTTACTGAAGGAAAATCTTTATTTTCATTCATCAAACTGTACATTACATCTCTATATATACACACAATGCTAAGCTACATAATACGCACGTGTAGAATATAAAATAGCCGTCTGCTTTAACACCTAAGCTTTCCGAGTTTAGATATCCTAACCTCACTTTCCTCACCCCCTTTTGTGACCACGCGACACGTGGAAGCAATGGGGGTAATGAGGCTAGATGCGGATGTCCTTCATCTAATCTCACCACCCCTTGCTGCTACGTATCGTGCAGTCACCCGTCACCGCATCTCATTTGCGGTGAGGGGATCCTATCCCAAGCTTCCTATGAAACTAGCTAATTAATTGATTCGCTTCTGATGATGTGTCAGTCGGTTGCAGCTGGCTGTGATCAGCTGCTTCTCTCCTTTCTCCAAGCCGTGAGCTGCACTGAATCTTTCTCCCTTGTTTGATGCCGATTCGATTACATACCTGAGTTGATACTTATGTTAAAAAAACTTACTACAGTCGGGCCTCGTGTTTGCCTTAATCGTCTTATTTGAAAAAAATACATCAAAAACAGGGAAAAATGGAAAATTTTAAAATGATCTGGTTATGACATACCCATGAATTTGGTTAATCATGACATCGAATCTCCTGTACAGTATATTTTTTCATCTATAAAATGATCCATTTCCGCTCAAACGTCAAATCTTCTAATTCTTATTTTCTGCAAAAATAACCAATTTCATTGTAATTATTGTGTTTTTATTTTGGTTTGGGCCCATTGGTTTTAATCTGGCCTAATCCTAAGTTTGCCTATCTTGGTTCAAAATTCCTGTCTCATAAATTATCTTGTAATAACAGCAGTTTTGGTGGGTCTTTAGATACTTTTGAATAAAATGGATTGAATTTAATATATTACCTTACGTGTAATAAAACCTAACCGAATCAGTAAACTACAAAATGTGAAGAATAAAGTTCATATAGACTTTTATATTCAAATATATTCATTTAAAATGTGAAGAAATAAAGTTGTAATACTAGGGCGTTTGGTAGAAAAAAAAACATTAAGTTGATAAGATAACCAAAATAATTGAAGGCAAAACTGGCCCGAATCCTTAGAGATGAGATCTGAGGAGACCACATATGAGGTAAAATATAAAGACTCCATTTACGCGACGCCACGTATATAAAAGGGCCCGCTGTTTACCTTTTTTCTTTTTAAAAAAAAACTCTTTTGTACACGTGGCGTCGCATGATTGGAGGACTCATATTTTGTCTCATATGAGGCCTCTTCAGATCTCATCCGGAATCCTTAACCCACATACATGTTAATCTTTTATCTAATTTTATAGACCAGTCTATATGTGCATAGTATGTAACATAAATAAATACATAAACGCAAAATAATATATGAAATTTAAAGGGAAAAAAAGTGAAGTAGAAGGAAAGGTGAAATTGAATCATCTGACCTTGTCAGGTGTCAAGTTTTGCTGTAACCAATTAATAGCCTGCTTTGGTAGAGAAAGTGTTGGTGACGTGGCGATCCCGAATCTTCTTTCTCCGCGTGGTGTCCCGCCACAAAATTAGTATTCCCTCCGTCGTTGATGAGGGAGTGGGTTCTACCTCCTATACCAGAGGCTCCTTAGCCAGGTAGGATATAAATCGAGGGATGTATTTCACCGCTAGCCCGGACACACGAGACTCAGCCAGCCCAGAGACAACCCTTGTAATATTTCAACAAGGATTGTCTCTACACGGACTCGAACTCGGGACGTCGAAGTTCTAGCCCCAATCACCTTTGCCACTTACCACTGGACTATGCCCCTGGGGCGTCGTATTGTATTTCTTGATTTGTCTTAAAAATATTATTTATTTTTTTAAGAATAATAAATATTAGTAGTTAAAGTTTGGTATCCTGTATATATTTGTTGAGATAAGTTAAATTTCGTGAGACTCAACTACAAAATTTTACAGACAGAATTATTGAAAACATCTATCGGTCAGGACTTAAAAGTCATTCTTATATTTTTGTTTTTTATACAAAGAAATAGTACATGTCATTCTCGGTGAAATTAAATGAATATATTGAATAAACAGTGATAAAATAAATAAATAAACTACTATTAAAAAGCATGAAAAAACCGGTATAAAAATGAAAAAAGTTTTCTACTCCCCAAGGATTTGATGAACCATAAGTGAAACGTAATTGGAGATGCTGGCCGGAATCATAGGTTCAGCAAATGCCAGCTGCTTGATTTGACCACCTATATGACAAGCTACCGGTAAATGCATGAAAGCAAATAATGGAGATAATCATACCGTGGCTTACTTTATGACTTTGAAATTCTGGATTTAGAGTCTCGAAAACAATCTTTTACACAAAAAGTATAAGATAAGAATACATATATCAGATCGAAAAATGATCCGGTCCCTCTTCAGACCATGCACAAGTGCAGAACTAGTATACCAGAAACGACATTTTAATCATACACGCCTGTTTTTGTTCACGTAAATTATCAAGACATTTACTTTCTTTAATGATTGATTACTCATCTGATATTAGCTTGGTAGTAGTTGATTACTAATGGAAGCCTCACTTTTAGCCTCATTTTTAGCCTCCTAGAATCTCATCCGCTCTATTCTACACATGATACTCCTAATCAAATAAACATAAAAACTACTCCATAAATAACCGAATATTAAGATGTCGGTCATGTAATTCTCCAACTATTCTAACAGGTAGATTTGAAGGATTCTGATGAACTAAAAATAAACATTTGTTAGTCAACAACGGTCAATGACAGATCTTATGCATAAAGCGTTCAACTCCCGCAGTTCGGTACAAATGCATTACTACTCAGCCGTCTTATGCTTTTAGCTAAAACAAGTTTGTTAAAATGGCTAAGGCAGATTCAATTATTGCCTTTGTTTAGCTCGGCCTCGCTTTGCTCTCATAAACACAAGATCAAAGGAAGATATTATTTACTGCTGTCTGGGACCCATTAAGGCAGCTCAGCAGACTAATTTTCAAGTGTCAAGCATTGACTGGCTCAGTACAAGTTCATCATAACAAGCCGACTTATATGTCATAGAGTCAGCCACTGAAGCAGCTGCAGTCACATGCACTTGTCCCATCAGACTGCGTTCCTGTAGCAGACAAGATAGCCCTCTCAGACAAACAACCATCCCATCATCGGGCAGAGGGAAAGACTTCGTCACCTTTGCGCATAAAAGACCTCTTTCCAGACGAAAGAGGGGAGCTCAATTCAACTTTCAGAACCAACTACAACTTTCGGAGCCATCTTCTCCAACTTTCAAACTCTCAGTGAGAGATCTCTAAAAGGGCCTCTCGACCTATACTCAAACAGCCATATTCTCAGTGAGAGCTTAACATTGGTTACTTCTAAACCTATATTCCAGCATAAAATACATACTAAAACACCCATAACTGACTTGAGCGTCGGAGGGTTTTCCCAGGACAGCGCCCTGGGCCTCTAACGTTTATCTTCCTTCTCAGGTCCCACTGACGGATTTAGACGGAGGACTAACGACATACAACAAGGATCACCTCTGATCCACCCGGTGATGTTTTCCGCTTCATCAGATTCAATATGCTTTGACCGTGTCATACTAATTGTACCATACCTAAAATACATAATAGACCTTGTTCAAAGCTTCTGTGGTCAATATGATGGAGACCTATTTACCTTTTTATTATATTTTAATTATTTAATAATATTATAATTGTAATAAAGAAAACGAGAATGGTCAAACATAAAAATAGGATAATTTAGTCGTAATACTTGCATCATTTTAACCAGTGAATAACACACTCTTATTTGAGTTTGAAATATCATGGAATAAAACAAAATGAGTCATTAAATTGGTTGCGATTCTTATATTGTGAAGTAGCAGTTGATCGACATAGCATGATACAATTCTCATTATGTGACGTCAGGAAACAACATCTGTGTGTTTCTAATACATAGATATTATTACGTATATCGGACCTTTATATCTCGCTATAGGCAGAAGCCGCTAAGACAATAGGATAATGTTGGTGTGTATTTATAAATCATTTTAGTCGTGTAGTACCTTCTTTCCTCAAAAGGCAAAACAATTACAGCCATCGTTCAATCGTAATCATGCATTTTTCGGGTAATATGAAAACTAAAGCAGGATGATTAGGACGTGATCTTTTTTCCCTTTTCCTTTGAAGCTATAAAAGAACGTGAGATTTGCTTTCTAAAAAAGGAACTTGGGTTTGCTGTTGTGACATAATAACGTCAAGATAGACACGATAATGCATTTGAAATTTTATAATTTTTTTATTCAGTAAAAAACAATTAACATTGCAAAATAATGCTGGTAATTACACTGTAAAATCAATAGCATTCAACGGAATTATTATCTCACCCTTCGGTTTTGTTTTTTGTTTTTTCCTTTCTGAATTCTTTAGCAGGGTATCTCTACATCAATTTTTGCTAAAAGCAAAAAATAAATGTCGGGGCCCACTACACAAATCAGCTTGGTGTCTTAAATCATAAAATGTTGGTGTAGGATCTTCAATCTGTCGTATCTCACAGTAGATGATAATATATATAATAAACATTTATCTCTCAACATACAAATATATATGTAGATACATACTATCGCACATAGTGAGATTCTTCTAAAGTTCTTTTTAAATGAAATACATTTTCTTTTGTGAAAATCGTTTTTATCTACAAGCCTTTCTTCTTTTGCTTTATATAATTTGTGTATCTGAATTGATAGGTTTATATGTAAATTTTTAGAGTTTCTTATCTAGTTGAAATTATAACTTTTTTCTGGTTACGTGGCTATAATATAAAGGGAAAGCACTCCAGATCCTATGCCAAAATCTGCTGAATATCTCAAGGGACCCCTTTTTATTATTATTATTATTATCCATCAGGTGCATGCTAAGGGTATATTCTAGTTTAGCATGGAGGCTTATTGATTAGAAGCTCCCCAGGAAGCTGGAATTTCAGTTTCCAAAGAAATATGTAAATTATGGCTAAGGAGACGCTTTTCTTTGTAGACTTCCCCATGAAGATAAAAGGAACGCATTAGTTTGTGGTTAAGCAGTATACATGCCACCGACTCCATTGTCTGCGTCTAGCTTTTGTTTGTGAACCATCCATCGGGTGTAGCTAAATTGGTTACTCAAATGAAAGATTACACTACAATATATTGTCGATGCGACTCTTGTTAGTCGCAGTATTAGAGTCTTCGAAATATATAAAACTTATGAAATTTAGTCCACTTTTCATCAGATAAATAAGATGTGTTGCATTGATTTGATCTTCAAAATTATGATGTATCAATTTAGGAATTTAAGATGGACGACAGACTCGACGGTGAACTAGTGAAGTAATGCTATCCGTTTAAAAAAGATATTCTCCAAGAGAAGGGCTGAATTTTAATAACAGTACATAAAACAAATATTCTTCCATAAGATAAGACTTCTTTATTTATAATTTGTCGAAACTTTTCTTAGAAAATAGCATTCGCAAAGGATTCAAACAAGTGAGTTGCGGGTTCAAAAAAGAAAAAAAAAAAAAGAGCTTTGATTGAAAAAAGTCTTTATACGTGATATAAATATTGTCCAATTTTCTGTAGAGTCAGGTCAACAATAAAATCCGAAAGAATATGTGGAAAGCTAGGCCCCATTTTCACCGTAGAAATATAATGGGTCTCATCAGAACTTCCATTTTCATGCATTTTTAACATTAGTCCTGCCTTAAACGAGTTACACTTAGAATTCTTTATTCGTTACATATATAACAAAAGATTTGCACGTATCAACTACTTCTTTGACGTAGGAAACTAGCATATGTTAATCTCCTTCTGTTGATCAGACATAGATACAACAACAATATCCAATGTATCCCAACAACATCAAAAGCTATCGCTAAGGTATGAGAAAGATGAAAGGCATGTAAATAATGTCTTCATCCCAAATGATAGAGAGTTTGATTCAAATGAGACCCAGGTTGATTGATATATCACGCATATATAGATATACATATATGTTTGTAATGGTTGAGGATAGATTATTTTTGCCGGTCCCATTTCTCACTTTCTCTCTGAGCAAGTGGAGACCGGCCATTTAATAGCAATCCAACAAACAAACATGATTAAATACTACTACTGCAAGAACCCATTATATAACCATGGCTTGCTCTTTCTTCTTGAATTCAGTATAGCTAGACTAATAGATTCTTCTCTTCTTGTGCAAATGGCTGGCTTTTCTAATGACTTTTTGCCTGTTTTTTTGGCCATAGTTTTGCTAAATGTGGTGGGTAGCACAGTTAGAGTAGAGGGAGCTCGTGCTTTCTTTGTGTTTGGTGATTCTTTGGTTGACAATGGGAACAACAACTTCTTAGTCACCACAGCAAGAGCTGATTCTCCTCCTTATGGAATTGATTACCCAACTCATCGTCCCACTGGACGTTTTTCCAATGGCTACAACATCCCTGATCTCATTAGTAAGCTCTATACATTCGATATTTTGTTCTTCCTATCAAATTTACGTGCAATGTGCCACTATTTTAAAGAAAGCGTTCCGAGTACACTAACCTCCCGCGTTTGCACAGGGTCCGGAGAGGAACGGATCGTTTCGCGATCTGATGTACGCAGTATTACCCTACACTTTATGTAAAAGACTGTTTTCGCTAATCGAATATGTGTTCACAAAACATAATTATGAGCAGGACAGCACTATACCCCAAAATTGTGCACTGCTTTTTTTAAAACCGTGCAAATATGTGTACACGTAGTTATCGTAATCAGACATGAGCTAGGAAGATAATGAGGTGACAGAATCAACCAGTTGATAGTTATATACTTAGAGTAAAAGCTATACACTGGTCTGAAGGCTTCTACTGCCTCAAGGCTTCTACTGCCTCAGTTTCACAGAACATCGTAGAGGATGTAAATTAGAAACTCAACGGCTTCATAGGTTGGAGAGGTCATAAGCAAGGAACCCACGAGATGTCCACTGCAAACTGGGCCTTAGGCCCAGATAACAGTGAAACACTCATACTGTGCCTCTTCCTGAAATCGAATCATGTACCTATTAGAGTAACTCCTAACCTGAGGGTCAACTGAGCTATGTCGCAGAGCGCATATTTATATACTACTTAATATGAACCAGTTCATCCATTGGCTTAAAACATTCATCCACTGAGTTTCATCAGATGGACCCTCTTGACAAATCGTGTCAAATGGCTCAAGGTTTAATATATTGTTATAAAAGTAAACTTTGTCTGTGGTCAATTCACCAGTTTTGCTAATGAAGTCATATTTGCTAGCATTATTGATTTTGATGAGTTGAATTACTACTAGCATAAATGAGCCGGAGAAAATGTGGGTTTGAGAGTAAATTAATTAAGTTATATGATAGTATATTCTTAGATTACTAAATGTGGACATGTATGCAATAATATGCATTTGTAGGTCAATCGCTTGGGGCTGAATCAACATTGCCATACTTAGACCCGACGCTTCGTGGCGAGAAGCTATTGGTGGGTGCGAACTTCGCCTCCGCTGGGATTGGAATTCTTAACGATACAGGGATTCAGTTCGTAAGTTCCCTCGTCTTCCCGTCACATTACTGCTTTGGTAGGTTTTGCATTAAGTGTAAAGTTATGCTTTTTTAGTGCATTAAAACAAGAAAATAGGAGCATGAATTATTCACATCGTGCAAAAACCATAGTTGTTGTGGGATTTCACCCAAAAAAAAATTTATAATGTAAAAGTAAAAGTAAGTTCATGATACAATAAGTTTCCGTGTTTGCACAGAATACAAAGATAAGTCGAATCATTTTACGATCTAATATACACAGTCTTACTACATTTTGTGTAAGAAGCTGTTTTCGATGTTCGGACATATGATCGCAAGGTCATAAATATAAAATTCAAAATATAATATAACTTAAAAGTAAAATTCAAAATATGATATATGACACAAATTTGTTTAATTTTCTCGCATATTGCATCTCAACTGCACCGCCTCGTACATCTTCTCCTTTAATAAATTTCCATGCTGCTATCGACATAAATGTATTTGCTTCTATCTTCAACCTATATTTTGAAACTGGAACTGGTCGGACCCCCACTAACTAGGCAGGATACCTGACAAGGAGACGGTCAAACTCGGTCAAACCGACACTTGGTTTGGACCAGATCGGGCCAGGAATTTAGTTGAACCTGATTGGCCGGTCTATTTAAATGCAAAATGAACTGAAGAATCGAACCTACCCGAGAAGGTGGCGGTCAAACTGGGTCAAAACTTGGTTTGGAGCAGATCGGACCGAGATTTTAATTGAACCTGTTTGGCCGGTCTAATTAAATTGAAATTGATTTTAAATGAAATTGATTTTTTATATATACGTATGCATATCCATAGACATACATACATATATATACAGTTACATATACATACACGTACATACATATACATATACATACATATATATGCATAGTACGTACATGTACACATATATATTTATAAAATGTATTTATTTATTTATTTATTTACAATAAAATAGTTCGATCCATTAAAGTAATATTCAATGCGAGATTTCTATGTAGCTTTGAAGTAGCCTCTTACACAAAATATAAGATAAAACTACGTACATCAGATAAAAAAAGCAATCCGACTCTTAATACGCCGAAAATGACTTTTTTATTTATCTATATTGAAAAGCACTAAAATGGCCCCGAAAACAGTGTAACGTCCATTCGTGCAATAAAGTTTTCTTAATCGGTCTCATGATCTCTCTTAAATGCGGCTGGTCCCTCAGAAAATTGTAGTTGGTCCCTTACAAAAAATATAGTTGGTCACGCATGTAACTTACTACAATGTTTTTCACAAACTACCTAAGACTATATAGTTAATACTTTCATACTTGAAACATATAATTTGCCAATTATCTTTTACCGTCATGCTGTTGGTTCATTTAATCATTCATCAAATATTTTTGAAATCTTTTTATTATACAAGTTATATATTGAATAAATTGAATGATAAGAAAAGCAAGAACATGATTTGACCAAGGATATATACATATTTATATATAGACACACATGCACATATACGTAACAGCATATACATAGTCATGATTTTATGATGAGGTAGACATGCATCTAAAATAAATAAAATATTGTTGTCTTTTAACTTAACACATGTTAAGAGAATCAGCATGAATGTAACAGAAAAAGATTATGCGTACCAATATTTTGTTTTTAATTTTTGGGACAATAAGTTTGATTGTTTTAATGTCAGGCAAACATAATACGGATCAGTCAGCAATTAGCGTTCTTCGCGCAATACCAGGAGCGGCTGGGTTCGCTCGTGGGAGAAGAGGAGGCTCAGCGGCTAGTGAATGGTGCGCTGGTGCTTATAACACTTGGGGGTAACGACTGGGTCAACAATTATTTTCTGGCTCCAATCACTGCTAGAAGGCTTCAGTATACCATTCCTGATTTCGCTGCTTATCTCATCGCCGAGTACCGCAAGATCCTCTCGGTAAACTTTTCTTGCTACAATCTTCTCATCCTTCATCAATCAGTCTAATAATAAGGGTAACATGATGAGATAAGAATTATTGTAACATAAATCGACACAAGTTGACGTAATTTTCATTATAGCTCATCCGGAAACAAACTCTCTGTTTATAACACATGTGTACAGTTTTGTACGTCCGACCCTTCTTTACTCTGTCGTAAGTAGAAGTATCTAAGTCAATTGGATAATGTTGTTGACGAACATGTTATGATAAGTTATGGGGGAAAAAATGAAAAGGGTTTTCAGCTGGGGATCCTACGTATTTATTGCAGCTTGCCCACCCTTTTAAAACGGTGCTCCTTTTTATAGAGGAGAACTGTATACCCCCAGAACTTATTGGCCTTAAGTGAGATGAATACACGACAATTATGGAACACAGGAAACGGTTGATTTCTGACATTCCCACGTACATACAATTTATGGATCTATCTTTCGTTAGGAAAATTTATTATCTTACGGAATAACAGATAGCAATCCAATGGCTTGTTATAATCTTTAATAACAGTAACAATAATAAGGGCTTCTGTTTCTTAAATTGTTATACTAATTCTTTCCATGTTTCAATATTATTGTCGTAATTGAAGTATAATTTACACTTGGTTGAAAAAACAATTATGAAAATAATTTTAGAATATAGTAAGTATCGGTTTCAATCCCATCATTTTATACATAAAATTTCTTAGTTTGCAATGATATGTCAAATGAGCACGTGAAGTCCTTACGCTGACAACACTGTAACAAGTCTTCCACTTCCAAATGACTGACTTCCCTTAAGTTCCCCTATTTTTGTAGAGACATTTTCAAAACAAAACAAAATATTAGACGCACATTTAAGCTATGCCAAAACGAGTAAATATGTACTAGGACATGGTTGCATCAACCGATTTTACTAGTCTATTTATGAACCGTTCAATCTTTTTAAATCATGCATTACTATCGTGCTTAAGTCTTAATTATGTTCTCAAGCTGATATACTATTTTGTTGGTATAGATCAATGTAGCAAGTATAGTATACTACTATTATTACTATTATTGCTATTGTATTGTTATTAACACAGGGTAAGTTATGTAATTGAAAAGACATATTTTTGCAGAGGCTGTACGAATTGGGAGCAAGGAGGGTGCTGGTAACAGGAACAGGGCCACTAGGGTGTGTTCCATCCCAACTTGCCTCTAGGAGCACCAACGGACAATGCGTGGAGGAACCCCTACGAGCCGCAGCAGTCTTCAACCCTCTTCTCACCCAAATGATTCATGATCTTAACCAGGAGCTTGGTTCTGACGTCTTTGCTGCCGTCAACACTATGCAGATGCAGAATGATTTCATCAGCAACCCCCAATCCTATGGTTTTGTGACATCAAAGGTTGCTTGTTGTGGACAAGGACCCTATAACGGACTTGGGCTTTGCACGGTGGCATCGAACCTATGTCCGAACAGAGACCAGTACGCATTTTGGGATCCCTTCCACCCGACAGAACGTGCCAACAAGATCATTGTCCGAACCATCTTTACGGGTTCTGACAAGTACATGACTCCCATGAACCTTAGCACCATCATGGCTTTGGATTCCAAGATTTGAGGATAGGATAGTATTATAGTGGTATATTTTTGACATGTGTTAATGGTTTGTTATCTGTTTTCTTTTCGAAGCCCTCTTGGACGTGTTGCTTTGTATCCCAGTGACTATATGTCACATGCATTATATTTTTATTATTTTTAATTAGTTTTTATGATGTGACAGTTCATTAAGGCATTCCTCTTGTGGTGCTATGTTTCTAGAAAGCCTTAAATAGTCATAGCATGTATCCTAAAAAGCAAGAGGGAATATATGTTTAGTTTCAGTTTTGCTGGACCCTTTTTCATCATCCAGTAAACCAATTGCATTTTTCTCTCCTTCAAGTATAAATTTTTTTCGTTTTTTAGAAAAGTAAGTCAACCTTCTAATTTTCAAATATCTCATCACATAAAGAAATAACATTTGACAGTATATGTAAAAACAAATGACTTTACATTAGTGAGTAGTTTGCAATAATTAAAACTGGTACAACAATGAATATTGTATACTAACATTATCGGTATTATTGAGTCAAATGATGTAAAACCGTAACTTAAGCTTATTTTAGTCAGATCATTTAAAGTAAGACTATAATCTGCTCCTAAAACACCCGGCATTTTTTAATGTATATCTTGTCGCTTAATCTTGAAGTACAATATATGTGAGTTATATAAATTACCAATCTCATATTCCGTCAGCTTTTGTGTGCTTCCAATTTCAACTGGCCCAGACTCAAACTAGCCCAATCCATAGAAAAAACAAGAAAATACCGTTGCGGGAAAAAAGGATCATACCCGGCGCGCTTTATCCACCACCAAATCCAAAAGGGCCCGTTGGGCTGTGCAGTCTGAACCGTTCATGAGTCTCGTATTCGTAGAAGTTATTTCCTGCTATAGATTTCTAAAAGTTAGTTATTACATATGTTTGCACACTCATATAGTCTGTTATAATCGATAAATTATAGTTCATAGAATGAGGCACGTATAGATTGCATATGCTTTAATCAATTCAAATTGGTAGATTTGTATAATAAATATGTAGGGTGATTCACTGGAATCAAACTCTCTTAGTCATTGGGATGGAGTATTGTTTGATTGCCTCTTACACTCCCCAGACTCTAGCGATAGCTTTTGCTTTAGTTAGGATATACTGGATATAATTGTTGTTGTTGTAAGTATGTAGAGTAATTCGCATCTCATGAGTGTTGCACAGTATCTAGTTTGGACCTGGGTACTTACTCCTTGATCCCGTTTTATTCTTTTTCTGAAAGCTCTTTATCTGATAACTGAAGTCAACTGTGTTTGCTTTATTTATGATAGAAATACTGCCATTTGAAAATGTTGACAACTTGACGCTCACCATTCTGAATGGCTAAATTCTATTCGCTGTTGCCCCTAGTGCAGGAGTTGATACACCATCATCTCGTGATCCACCTTACCCTTTTGCTGTGCCTGCTACCTAAGGGAGCCCCTTAATAATGTGCCAAATTTCCAAAGGCCGCTCTTAAGAAAGAACACAGCAGGAAGAATGTCAGCAAGCAGGAGACGTAGCTTTGATGATAGCCAGCTTCCGCTTGGGGATGTGTCCAGCTTGGTTGAGGGCCCAGCTTCGCTTAGCGATGCTCTTGGTGAGGGCCTGAGTTCCAGTTCTGATTGGAATGCACGGGTAGCCAGGGGCGGAGGGAAGGGGGGGCCTGGGGGGGCACGTGCCCCCCCAACGTCGGTGCAAAAAGCCTATAGATAGGTAGGTGTATTTGTATTTTTGGTCATTCAGTTGCCCTTGCTTGACAAACAATAACCTTCTGTTACGTAGTCACATAGTGTTTAGCGTTCGACAATTCTCTGCTAAGTGACTAAAATGTGTCTAAAATTTACCGGAAGTTCGGTCTCTTAAATATATTAAAAAAAATTTCAAGGTTTGGAAAACTAGTAGTCTTTTTTGCATGTAAGGTAATCGTTGAAAACTAGTAGACTTTTTTGCATTAGTTTGCTTATGAAAATGAAAGTTTCTTTTTTTTAATTGGTTGCTAATCTTACGAATCCTGTGAGGGCTGATGCTCGATAGTTGATATATATTAATTTAAAAACGGCATACGGTTATGCCACTCCGTTGGGGAAGATGCTACAATTACACAGCTTTTATGATTTTATTTGGTTGCTCTAAAGTCGTTTCAAAGTTGAGAGCTACACATACCTTTAGGTTGCATTTAAATCCTTAGTGTCGGCTGTTGCTGGTGTGAAAACTATTTTATAATTTCTAGGCAGCTATGTACACCGTATATGATTGGTTCATTGATTCAGCATTCAGATAGTAAACTGTAAAAGGTAATATGCTTTTCCAAATGCCCATTGTTAAACACTAGCTTTTGTGACAGTTGTTTGTTTCTAATTTTTCTGCAATGAATATCGTCAAGACTGATCTACGCAACTGGTTGGGAAGTGACGTACTATCAGATTATTTATTGCGTTACTTTGAGAATGAAATTTTTAGCACCACTGAAGATAAAGCAACGATTTCAATCAATGTCATCTCGAAGAACCTTTTTGCATCCCTTGACAAATCCTTCTCCAAATAAAAGATATGTATTGATGTATATTATTATATTCATTTAATAATTATGATCCGCATATTGTTTGTTGTGTATTGTTTATTTTTTATGTACATTGGTTGATAGATGTGTTTTCTTTCACGTATTTTATGTTATAATACAAAAATATGTCTAGAAGATTTTGTCGGTTTTCTCGGTCTGAAACGGTGACCGGTGGTATTCCTATTGCGAAGCCTGTCAGTGCCCCTCCAAGAAGATATTCCTGGCTCCGCCACTGCGGGTAGCCGCATTTAATTTTGTACGTGCATTACTGCTGCACGGACCACGTGGCCACCAAGAAATTATTCAGAGTTTTGAGAAAATCATGAAGTTATTTTTTCAGCATTTGGATGATCCGCATCATAAAGTGGCACAGGCTGCTCTGTCAACTTTGGCAGACCTTATCCCAGCTTGCAAGAAAATCTTCGAAGGTTATGTGGAGAGGATTTTACCTCATGTATTTTCTAGGTTAATTGATCCAAAAGAATCAGTTAGACAGCCTTGCTCTACTACTCTGGAAATTGTTGGCAAAACTTATGGTATTGATTCCCTTTTACCAGCTTTGCTTCGGTCTCTCGATGAACAGCGTTCACCTAAGGCAAAGTTGGCTACAATTGAGTTTGCAATTGGTTCATTTAATAAGCACCCATCTAATTCTGAAGGTTCTGGTAATAGTGGTATCTTAAAGTTGTGGCTTGCAAAACTGACGCCTTTGGTCCATGACAAAAATACAAAATTGAAGGAAGCGGCAATTACATGCATAATATCAGTGTTTACCTACTTTGATTCAGTATCAGTACTAAACTTCATTCTTAGTTTATCAGTCGAAGAACAAAATTCCTTGAGGAGAGCCCTCAAGCAGTTCACTCCTCGCATTGAAGTGGACTTGATGAACTTTCTGCACAGCAAGAAGGATAGGCGTTCCAAGTTTTCTTATGATTCAGCTGATATTGTGGGAACATGTTCTGAAGAGGGAGGATATGTTGGGGTGGCAAAGAAAGGATCTTTATTTGGCAGGTATTCTTCAGGTTCAGTTGACAGTGATGGAGGGAGAAAATGGACTTATCTTCAAGATTCAGCCCATGCCACAGGTCCCGTTGGGCGCACATCTGACAAAATTTAGGGACATATGTATAACACCGTTGAGACTGTTTCTCATGTTGATTTTGTGAGTGCTAAATCCAACGAAATGAAGTATGCTGCACCTGCTGCCATTGATAACATATGGCCTAGTTGTGACCAGACAGCTAGCGTGAATGGCAGTGCCAACGTGGAACCTACTTTAACACCGCACTTGGACATGAATGGGCTTATTAGTTTTAATAATATGCAGGTCGCAGCAACAACACAGATTGTTGATGAGGTAAAAGATGAGTTGGAACTTAACACGTCAAACTTGCAGCTCTGAAAATGATCCCTGATACAGAACCAGAACCAAGCATTCTTCAAATCCTTCATGTGGTGAGTCATCCTTATTAAAGTGTTGTTTAGAAGAGCAAATTGGTGGACTCACTGAGCATTTCTGCTAGTTTTCAAGTCAATGGGATATTATGATTTGTGCTGCTTGGTATCTATTAGATTAAGAATCAAGTTTGTTAATATGTGTCTGGCACTTGTTTTCTCTTGGTAGATTTCTAGTGGAAATGATGGAAGTCCTCCGGCTGACAAGCGTATTGCTCTTCAGCAGTTAGTTGAAGCTTCTGTTGCTAAAAATGAATCCATCTGGACCAAGGTTTGAATTGATTTTGACTTGATAATGCCTTTGTACTCTCCTTTCTAGCCCTTTCTCTCTCACAGATATGCACTGTAAATATCATAAAGTGATGTCAATGGGCATTGTTGAACTGCTGATCTTTTTCTAACATTATTAGTATTATGTAGAAAACCATTCTTGGCATGATGTCATGCACGTCACGGTTGCTTCAGGATTATATGGTTAATGCAAGTTTGTCCTTTTACCTGGATGTATATGTATTCGGGTGGAACTTTGTCATTGCTTGTATACTGACTGTGTTTCACTGCAGTACTTTAATCAGATCATGACAGCTGTACTGGAGGTGTTGGATGATCCTGATTCCTCTATTCGTGAACTTGCTGTTTCACTTGTAGTTGAAATATTGAAAAATCAGGTTTCTGCTTTAATATTTTTTTTTTCACCCAGCTGTTCAGAATTGTTGTTCTTGGCTAGCCTTTCTTCAACAATTGACAGCGTGCTTGTAATTTTTTTTTCTCCATATTTGGGAAGCATCAATGGCAATACATTCTTATGTTTCCATATTCTTGGTTTTTCTGCAGAGACATGCAATGGAGGACTCTATTGAAATCCTGATAGAAAAACTACTGCATGTGTCAAAAGACGGTGTACCAAAAGTAAAATTGTCTTGCCATTATCTCTCTTTCCTAAAACAGTAACTTAGGTTGCAGCGAGGCGGAGTGGGTAACAGATATGCACCTATCTTATATAATCCACCTCTGGTTTCAGGTTGCAAATGAAGCAGACCATTGTTTAAGTTTGGTGTTATCTGAGTATGACCCATTTAGAGGTTTAAGTGTAAGTGTTGGGTATTTGGTTACATACTCTTAACTCTGATCGTGCGTGTATCTTCTTACCTATTTGTTTCCAACTTTTTGCTACTTTCTGCATTGCAGGTTATTGTGCCTTTATTGGCCACTGAAGATGAGAGAACTTTTGTCACTTTGATACGGTCATATAAAAAGGAAGGAAAAGAAGGAGGATTTGAGACAATTCCAAAACCAATCAAGATAGGATTGCAATCAACCTTTTGAAGATTGAGATGAGATTATCATGCCATAAAAATGGATCTCCAAAATCCCTCAAAAAGGCAAGAAATCGGCTGCATTAGTAGGAGAAGGAATATTCCATTTTCAAGATTGTTCTTTTAGGAAAATTACAATTTATCTCTTTTAACTTTTTGGTAGGTATTAAATAGAGATTATTTTTTTTCCTTTTTGGTTGTTTTTGGCTGAAATTTTCAGCCTATAAATAGGACAAGGCCTCCGGCCTTAGGGAACAACTTTTCATCAATAATATTTTGTGTGTTTTCTTCTCCAAGTGAGTGAAACTTTGTTTTCTTGATTTTGCACTAAAAATCAAGGCTAATATCTCTCAATCTTGAGCAAATTGAGGGTGATTGCCAAGGGATGAAGTGACCGTCTAGGAGGGCCTATTGAAGGTTTGCCTACAAACGCACACTTGAATCTAAGGTATTGCTTAAGCCGGCAATTTCGACACAACGGAAGCAAGGAGAAGTTTACTTCTTTGTGCCTAAACCCTTGTGGAAAGGTTGTTGGAGGTGGAAGAGTGGATCCTAAGCTTGTCAGCTTGCATCACACTTGCATTAAGTGTTTGACAAAGGTACCAACTTCCTACTTAAATCTGATGAATGGGTATTATATCATGTTGTGTTCTGTCAGCTTAAGTTATTTTGTGTCTTCTATCATTCTGTGACAGTAATTCGTGACACCATAAGGTAGCAATTCCTATTTACTGAAAGTTGACAAGTATGGGTTGGTAGTTTTCCTTTGAAGTGTTCTTTTTTCCATCCTGGTGGAGAATGTCGGTGTTGGTTATCTGACGTGCCGTATATTATCTAAACCCTTTTTTCATTATGGCGGTTTTCTATTTTTATTTTTAATGTGACAATAGTTGAAACTCTTTAGTTGAACTTTCTGACAAAAAGTAGATATTGCTGAACCCTTATAACCGTTTGTGGTTCCTAGCATTTGGTGTTCTGTCAAGCAAACCTTTATAGTACTGGTCAACTATTTAAGGTTCCTTTTTAGCATTTGGACCTTTACAAATTTAATTTCCTCTGCCCTGTCTATTCTGGCAGCTGCCCAATTTTGTGAAAAAAGTACTTGATTATGTCTTGCTATCTTGATAACTTTGATTTTGGAGTTAAAATATTAACTGAAGATTAAGGAAACAAAGAAGCTTATGTTAATCAATATTCTGAGGAAGATGACAAACAAACACGAAACAAATGCCGAGACGTGATGTGAATCGCTGTCCTTAAAAGCAATTTCGCCTCCACCAGTGAGCAAGGTGAACTACAAGCGAATGCTTCCCAGGATTTAATGGCTTCCCTTTTTCCTTTGTTCTAGGAGAAAGAGAATAAACTTGCAAATTGAAGAGTCTAAAAGTAGAGGAGAAGAAGAAGAAGACTGCTGAAGAATTTCTGCACTCAAGAAAATCACAAGGAAAAAACTTCTATATTTGCAAATAGTTAAGCCTTGTATATATAGGCTTTAGGGTAGTAGAAAACAACATTTTAAACTAGTTTCAGCAGTTTTCTAACCTCTCAAGCCCGTTGAATAACGTTCACAATCGAAGGGAGATGAACCTTGGATTAAAAGTTGCATCACACAGTGAAAAGTTCTGTCTGTTGGACATCGATCGATCACATCGATCGATCGATGTCACTTCGATCGATCGACGTGATCGATCGAAGTCTGACAGAGACTTCACTTTCTTTACTGTCCTACATCGATCGATCACATCGATCGATCGATGTCACTTCGATCGATTGATGTGATAGATCGAAGTTGGACAGTAAACTTCAGCAAGCCTCAGATCCATGTCGATCTCTAACGTCGATCGATCGATGTACATCGATCGATCGAAGTGAGAGATCGATGTCCAACAGAGGCTCTTTCAGCTTTATCCACTTCACATTAATCTCCCGAACGATCTCATACGTGTTCTATATAAGTTTGGAGCACACGAAAAGGAACTTTAACGTCCTTTTTTCCAACAGCTTAGAGTTTAGCATTTCTTGGCCAAAGCAGGGGGTGTTGCCAATCATCAATGCTTAAAGGTTTTAGGAGCATGCTCCAATGGCCAAGCCTGCAAATTTCTTGACATGATTAATTCAGAAGACAATTATTTACTCACAAAAAAAGAAGACGACTATATTTAGTTTTCCAACTTTGTCGGCTTGGCTGTTCAAGGGAATATGGTTCTTATCACCAATTAAATGAAGGTTATTCGTAGTTGGGGAATCTGAAACACAATATTGAGCTTCAAATGTTTCATATAGAATGAATGACTCTCCCTACCTATAAGCTGTAAATGTTACTTAAATAATCTGTTTGTCTCTTGGAATACTCAGAAAACTTCTAACATGGCTTGAGACATTTGAGCCCTAAACCAGCCACTAGAATAGCGTGGAAACAATACTAGCTATGTTGGAGGGAAAAAAGAAAAACCATAGCAGGTTATATCTGGATTAAAATGTATGTGCCATTTTTAGCACCATCACTTTTCTCAGTATTTCACAATCTCTGTGTCTGAATGGCATATGACAAGTTGCAACTCATCAAGCCTTAGCTGATGTTCTCGTTCTGGATCTCTATTGATGTGTAATTATAATTGTGTTTGAGTAGTCTACGCCCTCTCTGTCATCGTAGTTTGGTATTGAATGATGAATTGCAAGAGTTCTCGGTGTTGAGAAAATGATTTACTTTGCTACTGGTTTGTATAATTGATTTGTCTTGTTTCAGTATTTTTGCTATCGTGTAGTTGTTGATGATTTGGAATATTATGATTGCTTTATTCTGCAGCTTGTGGGAAGGTTACCACAAGAGGAGTTGATGGCACAGTTACCATCATTTCTACCTATCCTGTTTGATGCGTTCGGTAACCAGAGTGCTGATGTTCGTAAGGTATATGTCTCTTCCTCTAGTCATTAGAGATGAAAATTTTTCCATGCACTGATGAGCAATGAAACTAATTTGTACCTCTGCCAAGACTTACAAAAAGAAAAAAAGAAAAAAATGCCCCTCTGACAAAACTATTTACTCACTTGATGTGCCTTGACAATCAATACTCAGCATCTTAGACTTTTTAGTTGAGAAGATGATATAGTTTACATACCAGAAAAGAGAAAAGGTTCAAGATTCAGTTTCCCTGACAGACTAGGAACATTATGCGGAGTATCATGAAACAGGCAATGAATATTGTTCAGACTAACATGAAACATATACATACATATATATATATATATATATATATATATATATATATATATATATATACATATACATATACATATATATTGCACAGTTTCAATTTCAAATTGATACTATCTTTTTGGCATTCTTTCCTTGCCATTTGCATTTTCTCTTGAACTGGCATATGGAGAATCCTATTTTCGCTTCGTTATGTTCAACAACCGATTTTATGGGGTTCGTGCTTGTTGACAAGTATAGTTTTGTTTTGGGTTGCAGACGGTGGTATTTTGCCTGGTGGACATCTATATCGTGCTGGGGAAAGCATTCCTACCTTATTTGGAGGGACTGAACAGTACTCAACTACGCTTTAGTTACTATATATGCCAACAGAATATCTCAGGCCAGAACTGGTGCCCCTATAGATGCTGCGCAGTGACTACTGCTTTCTCTATGAATTCATTTTGGGTCGATATGGTAGGTTGATTTTCGGTGTGAAAATCATTTTGTAGTGTGTAAATTTCTGTTAGGCGTTTTCATTGGGCCGTGATTATACTTGTCTCTTTTATTTTTACTCTCTTTTCTTTAATGTATAAGTTTTTGTTTCTGTTTTTGGTTTCATTTATTTGAGTTGAAAAGAGGTCGGAATGAAATGCTCCTGTTGTAATATTTACAAGAAAAAAAAATTTCTGATCTCTGTCTTGCCAAAAGAGGAGTATATTATCACAGTATTGCCGATTGACTTAATTTGAAATGCAATTTTCTCGGCAACGTTGAACGTTTCATGTGTTCTAAATTGGTCAACTAACATTTCATATGTTACCATACTTCAGTGATAACTTTTAGTTCCAATATTTAGTGACAAGCCCCCAAAAATCATTTGACAACGACTAGCCACCACAAAAGAAAAAGGAAAAGAAAGGTCCTATTGAAAGTCAGAATATTACGGCGTACACCAGGCATCCAAAGTAGGGAGTAATTTTTCTTGTTCCACTACCTGATAACAAAAGTTAGTGTAGCTTTTCTAATCTCCAACTGTCAATAGAATAACCCAATAACCTCAAGGGAGGTCAGAAATTATTCCTTTAATCTATTAATGGTATTACTGGGTATGATTGATTATTGATGATTGATGATTGATGATTGATGATTGATGATTGATGATTGATGATTGATTTGTTAATGGTATGTTGATGTAACCTGGAGCCAACCATTACGTAGGAACGTGCCTTTGTTTTTTCCACCTCAAAACATGAGCCAAATGTGCATGCTTGGTGTATCACAACATTGGAAGGACATACCAGGCACGACACAAGGAACAACATTCATATAATTGATTCAATTACACATGCCCGAAACATATAAAAGGAGGCCCTTTTAGAGCACATTTGCTGAAGAAATGCCTACATCGCGCCCAAGCTTAAGGAGGCTATATACCTGAAATGGAAGTTGAGAAACATTCCCATGCGAAAGATGCAAATAACTCCTCAATCCGAGACTCTTGGTTCACGTAGAAATCAGTGACAAAATCTGTACACAAATAAATTGCCCGATCACTATATCAGAGAACTAAGTTTTTGTGGTTTAACATCTCACAGACTCATGGCAATGAGCAATCAGAAAAGCACCATCAATTTTAAGCATTACCTTCTCACTAAATAGCCGGAAATCTTCCTGTTCCATCAATTTATCCAGGTCCTTGGAACACAAAAAGCAAATGATCCCTAAACTCAACCATTCTGTTCACGCCCCATAAGTAAATCTACATTCAAGTGCGCAATAGACGATGACACTTACATTTTCAGCATCAGGCGAATTGTCTATATCAATTATGAGTTTCCTCAGCCTCTCGTCCTTTACCGCTTCACGAATTTCGCTTGAAGAAGCTGCTTTGGCAGACAAGAAGGAAATGACCTTTATATGGAGAGGAAACAATGAAATCGACATTATATTAAAGAAAAATGTAAGGTATAGCGGAACTGGCTCATCTAGCCTCAATCCTTCATATCACAAACCAAACATTATAGAACAACTGCATTTCGAACTCAATAAATACAACACCTGGCCTCCATCCAGTCCAGAAATTGTCGGCAAACCCTCCTTTTCAATAGCTGACATTGTCATGGTAAAAATGCATGCACCATAAAACCTATGATGACAGACTCTCTAAGCAAGCGAAAGTAGAGTATATATTCATGGCATTCAAAGTAGGACGTCATGTTTCAGTCAGGGAACATAAGACCAGACCCGTAGCTTTTCCCATGTTGCTATCTCCAACTAAACATAGCCGTTAACTAATACCCAGGAATTTTTACCTATAGATTCCAGTTGGGATGGTTTTAAGATCTCACTTTCCTCGTCAACATAACACGTCCTCTCTATATTAATTGGTGGAGAAGGAGCTGCCAGATAGATACAAGAAGTTAGGATCTCAAATGAACTTAAGTGCAGCGGTAAAAAATAGCTCTCAAGCAGAATAATAGAGTAGATGGACCAAAAAGTACATAATCAACTCTCACATTCTACATCGCCATAATATAGCCAAAATAATAAATAACAGTTACAAAATTGGCGAATCAATGGCTAAAGATATGAGCTGATTCTTTCTTCAGTGGGAACAAAAGG
Organism: Eustoma russellianum; assembly: GCA_036186865.1. NCBI lineage: Eukaryota > Viridiplantae > Streptophyta > Magnoliopsida > Gentianales > Gentianaceae > Eustoma > Eustoma russellianum. The sequence continues at coordinate 1,492,941 of AP025041.1, forward strand.
GACATGTTTAAGACAATTGAATTTTCATCCACCAAATAACATAAAGTTTGCATAATGATTGGCAGTTTTACAAAGAGAACCGAAAGCTTTTATTTTTGTAGTTTGATGGTTCTTTTCGTCTATACGAATTCTTTCTTCTACCAGTACACAAGATGCAATAAAGCTTAAACTACCATACTATCCTTTATTAGGCAGTATAACCTGGTTTAGGAATAATCATACAGCCATAGTTGAATATAGATTTTGTGAATAGAAGTCGTATTTTACTGATTATCACAAATGTACATAGGCTCTATGTATAGTACAACCATTATCCCCATCTATGGAATGTAATAATATACAATGACGTGCAAATATCCTCCTTCCTTTACATGATTTGATTGGAACTTTCTGTTTGTTAACACTTCCCTTCAAGTTGGGCAATGGGATCACAATTACCTAACTTGCCCAGTATCATGTCGAGCACCTTTTTGGTTACTACCTTTCTAAGGATGTTCGCCAACTGATCTACGCATTTCACAAACAGAAGTTCAACTATTCTCTGTTTGATTTTATCTTTTATGAAATGTCGGTCTACTTTCACTTGTCTTGTCATGTTGCACGGAGGTTTTCAAATATAGTAAACTTCAATTAGTTTTCACACATTAACTCAGTCGGATGCCGAAGCGAAAACCTAATATCAGTCACTAATTTTTTCAACCACAGGATCTCCATTATGCCTTTATCAATCTTTCTGAATTCCACCCTCCACACTGGACAATGCTACTAGTTTTTTGTTTTTTACTTCTTCTCATCACTAAATTTTCTCTAGCTAAAGCAAAGGATCCTGAAGTAGACCGTCTATCATTCGGATTACCGACTCAATCAGCATCAGTATACACTTCAATTTCTAGGTATCCATTATTGCTAAACATTGTCTCTTCCTTGTGTGCCTTTTAAATACTGCACTATCCTTATAACCGCTTCCATGTGCTCCTCCCAAGGGTTATACATGAACTGGCCTACTACTCCAACTGTGTATGCGATATTTGGTCCGGTTTGTGACAGATAGATTAACTGTCTTATTAACCTTTGGTATCGCTCCCGGTTTGGATGCAACTCCTGTTTTATTTGAAGCTTCTAATTTACAATCATTGGAGTATCTCGATTTTCTCCTTATCACTCCCTGTTATGACTATATCATCCACATATATGATCAAGCAGGTAACTAAAGTTTCGTTTTCTTGAAAAATAATGTGTGGTCAGCATTGCTTTGCTTATATCCATTTCGTTTCACTGCAATAATAAATCTCACAAACCACGTACGACGAGACTGATTCAGTCCATAAAGTGATTTTTTCAACTTCCATACTTCATTTTTTCAAAACTCTCCCGAGAACCCTCGCTATGCCTCCATATATACATCTTCTTTCAATTCCCCTGAAAAAGACATTCTTGATGTTAAACTGATGAAGCGGCCAATCATTATTTGATGCTATCGAGAATAATATCCTGATAGTATCAACCTTAGCTACCGGAGAGAAGGTTTTTAAGTAATCAATACCATATGTCTGTCTATCCTTTTGCTACTAACCTTGCTTCATACCGCTCATTGTGCAATCCACCATGTATTTAATGGTGAGAACTCACCGACACCCAACTAGTTTAGTAAGACATATTTTCCCATGTGGCATTCTTCTGTAGGGCCTTCAACTCTATTTCTATGGTCTTTCTATATTCAACTATCTTACTCGCTTCTTATATTGTTCTGTGAATACATTCTGAGAGAAGAGTTGCTAAAAAAAGCTCATGCACCATTTGCAACTCTCCTCCTGGCTATGTTGACAGGGTGTCTTAAGATTCGGAGCACATGTTCAGGTGAATACCAATTAGGGGGGACTCCTCTTTCCCTCCTCGGAGGTAGAATAAAAACCTGTCATTTATCTATATTTTCAACATTATCAGTGTTAGTAACACCGAGATCATGTGAACCTCTATCAGAGTATCGTCACTTACCTCTTAGCAGATATCTAACGAGGGAGGCTCATCAGGGGTGGAATTAGTTTGTCAACCCTTCCTATGTTTTCAGAGACAGACTCGTTGTCTCCATCTACCTGCTCTTGTGGAGCAGTCATTGGACAACTTCTACCGTTTAACCAATCTAGTGGGTCACTAGTAGTCTCCACCTGAGCACTAGGTTGGTGGAAAAGTAAAACTCGAATTTGAGAAACATGCAATCCATGATGACATGGATCAGACGTGTATGAGGATTGTAGCACCGATACTGTTTTTAATTGATGGCATAGCCTTACGAAGACACATTTTTTGACACAGGGATCAAGTTTTGAGCTTTCAAGATTGAGAATATGAATGAACACAATACACTCAAATACATTGGGGGAATGTGAGTATAACGGGTATGTTGGGTTATATTGCTTAAACATGTAACGGGGTTTTGTGATGGAGAATCCGGCTAGGTAATCGATTAAATAGGTATGCTAAGACAGCAACAACCTCGGCTAATAGATTATGGGACATGAGATTCAAACATCATGGCACCGGTTATTCCTAGGAGTACTCGACTTTTCTTTTGGCTATCTCGTTTTGTTGTGGCGTATCTGGACAAGAAGTTTGGTGAATGAAGTCATGTGTTTCAAAAAAGGTCTGCATTGTTTGGTTGAAGAGTTCTCCTCTATTGTTTGAACGAAGAATCTACATATTTTGTCTGAACTAGGTTTGAATTATATGAAAGATGTTACTAAATTTCTCAGACACTTCAGATTTTGTTGTAATAGCTATAGCCATGTGATGCGAGAAACATCATCCATAAATATCACGAAATACTGAAAACGATTAAGAGTAGTCATAGAGGTTGAAAACCTAACCCTACCTCCACCTATTACTGTTGTCGCATGCTTTCTCTGTTCAACGCTCTTTTCTTTCTTTTTTTGTCTCTGATGTCGTTGTTGAATAATAAATTACCTCTAGGGAGACTGGCGCTGCTGCTGTTGTCTCTTGAGATGCTCTGACAGTGACCTTCCTTTTGGAGTCCCGTTGGTCTTTTGGATTCCGGTGGTTCTCCTCCCACCACTCCAAATATCCAACGATTTGAAAACATATCTCTCTCGTGTGTTTCTTTATTCTACTATGGGCGCACTGCAAGTGAGATTTATTATCCTTGTCCCAACTCCATTGTAAAGTTCCTGAGTAGAAGTTGTCCGTCTGAAATGATTCTCTTCTTCCTCGGCCTACTGAGTTCTTAGCTTCCATGCTAAGTCTAAGACGAGGGGATAGATTTCAATATACTTATTCGGGGCTCCCACGTCGAATAGTTGCATATGTCACATCTACTAGCGGTAATGGTTCCCGTTTCACCATCTTAAATTTTTCACCTAAGGCTGTCAAAAGATGAAATAATCTCTGCACTTGAATTTTTGTTGTTGTAAATTCCTATGTCTTCGGGATCCTTCATCGGATTGAGATCCTTTTGATCAATCGTCATCCAAACGTGCTAGAATTTATTCTAGCACTCCTCTAGTGTATCCGACTATTGCCGGATTGAATTTTCCTTCTTGCGTAAGTCAAAGATCTGTAATGCGTTTGAGCCCAATCCATACATAATGGCGAGTAGTCCCGGAGGGCTTTCGCCTTCGGGTACTATGTCATGTTATTCACACGGTTCATTTCGATATTCTAAATCAACTAAGTGAATATAAATTGATCATCTTGTTCTCACCGTTCAAAGATGGGCTCTCTTGCTAAGGGTGGTGGAGGGACCTCTGTGATGTCGGAGCTCCTCCCCCCTCCCACCAATTGTTTTGTGCATCAAGGTTACCCATAATGCGTAATTGTCTTCATTGACTTTGATTCCAAGAGACAGGTTTCCGAAATTAGTTTGAGTGTGTTGTGATTCAAAGTTGTTTCGGAGGAAATTGGCTAATTGGAGTGCAAGTTCATCAGGAAGATTTCATGTATTCGGTTTATCTTCAGGTTGCTATTGTGCTTGACATAGTTCTTCTGCGTGATTTACAGGTTGGATACGGTTCTTGGTTGCATGCTAGCTTGGTTCAGATTTGTTCTGGAACTGTTTATGTAGCTGGTCGGATTTTTCTGGTAATCAATCTTTATGCCAGAAAAATAAACGAGATAGTGATGATTTGAATTAGAGTCTCAAGGTTTTTTGTGTTGATTGTTTGGGACGAATTTTAGGTGAGGCTGTTTGGCTTTGATGGGGTTGTTTCTGTATGTTTTTTTTGCTGGTTGACGGTTAGTGTGATTTCTGGCATGTTGAAATTTGTTTATTTGGTCGAGAAAGGTTTTGGACGATGACGAATTTGTTTTTTTAAGTCTTACAGATCACACAACCTATTATGAAACCATGTTGAGTATAGGTTTTGTGAATTAAAATCGTATTTCATTGATTCTCACAAATGTACATAGGTCCTCTGTATAATATAACCATTACCCCTATCTATTGAATGTAATAATATACAATCTAATAATATAAAATGAATGTGCATCCTCATTCCTTATTCCTTCTTTACACGATTAGAACCTTTAACTATCGTAACCTGATTCTCTCACCTGAAATCTGCACATCAGATGATTCCAGCTTTGAGCAAGGAGTTCCTGCATCATCACAAGCAACACAGCGTCGTATCACAATGAATTTAATTGTAGAAAAAGGAAAAGAGAAAAATTAGTCAAATCAACCAATACATTTAAGGGTGATACAGAACCCCCGAAAAATCAATGAACATCTCAATAATACATCATTTGAAGCTTAAAGTAATACAGAAAAACAACGTGGGAACAATTTATGAGTAAAGCAGATACCTTTATGCGTCTTGAAACAGGAAAGGGAGCAACTGCAGATTCCAAAAAGCAATTAAACAAAGAAGAGGGAAACGGAAACAGAAGAATTCAGGGCTAGGTTAGGGAGGAGTACTAGGGTATGAAACAGGTGGGGCACTTGTATTTGGAAACCGCCCCTTTACAAACTTCACATGTTTTTGGAGCCATTTTCCCCTTCCTTTCGATGCCGCCCTTCTTCGCCGCTTCAATGTACTGCCTCAAAGCTTAACCAAAAAGCGAAGATTGTATCTGAAAGCAAAAAAATTAATCACCGCCTTTTGAATTAATTAAGGTTGATTGTTCATGGAGTAGTACTTTTCTGGCCATCAAATATCGAGGATGTATGGAAATATTGTTTTAAATGAAACACATATTTCTAAATTGAAATTTTAACTTATGTTTTTTCAATTTTCATATTTTTAATGTCATCTATCTAAAAAAAATAAATCATATTCATCATATATAAAAAGATAAAATTCAATTAAAATTGCAATAATATATGTAAGATAAGTTACGCCTAGCAGGCAGACCCAACATAAACATATTTTTATGTCTTTCATACTATATACTCTTTCCCACCAAAAAAAAATACTATCTTGTTTGATTTGAGTACAACTTAAAAAAGTCAAATTTTGTGAGCTACTTTTGTTCTTAGCAGGTGAAAAATAATATAAGTGTTAATTGAATAAATAGTATAGAAAGTTTCATTATTAATATTTAGTGGCAATGGACAATATTTTTAGAATGTATGAGTACTATTTATATCGATCAATCATCATACCTAATACATTATAATAGCATCAAAACTATGGTTAGGGTATGTGACAAATACTATTTATCATATAATATTTAGTGGCAATGGACAATATTTTTAGAATGTATGAATACTATTTATATCGATCAATCATCATACCTAATACATTATAATAGCATCAAAACTATGGTTAGGGTATGTGACAAATACTATTTATATATGATAATCATATACTAAATTTGTTAATTTAGATGGAATATTTTTTAAAGAATCTTGACACCTATCATCTACAACAACAACAATCATACCCAGTATATCCCAACGACAGCAAAAGCTATCGTTAAAGTCTGGAGAAGATAAGAGCTAGACAAACAATACCTCCAAAAATATTGACACGTCCGAATTATTTTTTATTTTCCTTTTAACTGTGCCAAGACTTGGATTTGCACAACACAACCTAGTTACTAAAACGAAAAACTTTTCGCATCAATTGTTTAGTTGAGTAAAATTAAAACATCTTGAATGGATGCCATGATCGATTTAACCATTGCCTCAATTGAGAAGGAAAACAACCATTAACAGTCGATGGCGGAATAATGCTTGAATAACACTTTGTTTACTGGAAATTTGGATCTTATCCTAAATTAGAAAACATTAACAGTAGTTAAAACCCTGGTATAATGATTAATTGTGCTATAATTGAGTATCAGTATAGGAAACAAAATAAAAATGAAATAATATATATTTTGTATACAAAATAGAATATATATTATTATCATGTTTAAAACATATTTAAGAGGAAATAAAAATTAACACGCGTGTATACATACATTTTGGTGGGATGAGATGAGATTTCTTCATCCCAAATTCATCATCCATCACACATCACGTGGCATCAAGAGTAGTGAGTCTATGTGTACGAGGGAGGTGACTAACATGTGGCGCGCCCCAAATCTCTCATCTATTCGGACCGTCCGCGTGTTTCAGCAAAGATGATGAGTTCGTCTAGTTATATGAGAGGTGGCTGCTATGTGACAGACGATGAGATAGGATGGTGGTGCGGCAGTGGCTTACGGTTCTAGTTCTGGTAGAGTGACGGCGCGGTGGTGGTGAGATGGCAGCGCAATAGTAAACCGCGAGGACACGGTGAACGATACACTGTAACTGACATGAATGGAGGAATCACTTTTGATTCCGAAAGTAAAAGACCAAACGCCGCGAAGTTGTAACCCTCTTTTAGAAATCGACATCGTTAACCTTGAGCTTTTTGAGTGGAAACCCGTTTTCTTGAAGAGAGAGACGTTTACAGAACTCCTATGCTCACATAGTGAAGTCCTCAAACCCTCTTCCTAGGCTACCATCTACGCTGTCTCAAACTATGAGTCAGGGAACTCCCGGCGGTCTCAATCGGCAACCCCCGGCGACTGGAAGAATTATGGCGACAAGAAGGAGAAGAAATTCGAGACGGCAGCACCTCCAGCTCTCGTCGGCCGCAAACAGCGAAAGCAAAAAGGCCCCGAAGCCGCTGCTCGAATCTTAACCGTCACGCCGCTTACTAAATGCAAGCTTAGATTATTGAAACTGGAGCGGATTAAAGATTACCTTTAGATGGAAGAGGAATTCGTGGCCAATCAGGAAAGGTTGAAACCGCAAGAGGAGAAGACCGAAGAGGATCGATCTAAGGTTGATGATCTCCGTGGATCTCCTATGAGCGTTGGAAATTTGGAGGAGCTTATTCATGAATCATGCTATTGTTTCGTCCTCGGTGGGGCCTGAGTATTACGTAGGGATCTTGTCTTTGGTTGATAAAGATCAGCTCGAGCCAGGATTTGCTATTTTGATGCACAACAAGGTTGATTGTTGCTTTTGGATTTCTGTTTGCTTGGCTTTGTTCTGTCGATAGGTTTTTCTTGTTAGGGTTATGAATGTTTATAGATGCTGGAGGACAACCTACTTTTGAAAGTGTGGCCAGGGCTTCAGTATTTCCTATGGTTTAGTGCAAGTACGGGGGGTTGTTCATTATATATGTGTTAAGCGGATGTTTTGTCTTAACTATGTGACTAACTACTGTTCGGTGGTTCAGACTTTGTAGTAAGGACTTTGTTACTGGCTGATTAAATTAGAGTACAATATGAATTGACATAAGCTTGGACTAGGATATTAATGTTTCAAACTTGCTTGGGTGTGATTCTGGAACATAAGCTTGGACTAGGATCATCGTTCCAAAAATTGGCCATTGTTATAGGGGTAGTAATTTTTGAAGAATTGGGGTATATTTGTTGTAATATTTGCCTTACTTCATATTCTTTAAGCTTAAATTTTCTGCATAGATCACCAAACTTGTGGTTTGAACTGGTCTTGTATGAAAGGCGGTTGTCCTCGCTTTATACATCTATGTCGTGTATAGTGTGGTATTCAAGTGCCAAGCTTCTGAAAGGGAACAATGCTGTTCTGTGTTGAGTTGGCATCTTTAGTTTTGGTACGAAACAACATAGGTGTTTTGTAAAAAGAGATCACAGTATCTGTGCCTGGGATTTTCATCTGCGAAGCTCCCTTACTGGACTTCCCATAAAGAAAAGATTAAGAAAGAAAGAAAGACTCCTGTTCACAGGCTTTTGTAAATGACGGTTGTCAACAGTAAATAAAGAAATAGGAAATGGTGCTTTATCCTTTGTGGTTGCCCTGGTTGCTATTTCTTGCTTCGTTGTCTTTGTCTTGAATGGTAGTTTCGTACAGTATATGATTCAGCATGAGTTTTGCCATTTGTTGTATCATTTGATATGCGTGAAGATATATGGATGGTGGAGATGGTCGAGAAACCTTGTGCAGATGATTTTACTACTAATGTCTGGGCATTTCTGTGCATATATGTGTGCAGTACAAAAGAAGAAATATCTACGAATGGTGTTTTCTTTTCTTTTTTCTTTCATTCCTATCGCAGAATGTTCTTCTCTCGCTGTTTTCAGCAGGTATTTCTACTCCTGCTTCTTTTGACACCTTGTACCCTATCAGAGGTGTTCAGTTTTTGGTTGGTGGGGTAGAAGATCTCTTGATGCATCCAACCTTCCTGCACTACATCTTATGTTCTTGCCTATTCTTGTTCTTGCTTACCCCATTCCTTGTACCATGAATTCAGAGGCTAGATGTTTTATGTTCGGGAACAGGGTCTCCTCTAGACTAGATTTAGTCAGTGTTTCCTTTTGTACTGCTTGGCTATGTCGCCTGTCTAATGCAGCTTTTTGTGAAGGTTGACACTAGTTATTGGATAGAACGTTGTGAGCCACCTATATTTTGGTTTAGCCAGATTTTGTAAATTCGCTATTTCTGGCTTTCTATGAAATTATTACTTAATGTTCTTGGGTGTGTGGTGGTTATATCTCATAAGTGAATACTTGGTGACAGGTACTTTCTGTAGTCAGGCTTCTTCAAGATGAAGTTGACCCTATGGTGTCTGTGACGAAAGTAGAGAAGGCTCCAGTGGAATCCTATGCTGATATTGGTGGATTGGATGCCCAAATCCAGGAAATTAAGGGAGCATTTGAACTCCCCTTAACACATCCTGAGTTGTATGAAGACAACCGCCTAAAGGGGTCATACTTTATGGCGAACCTGGAACTGGCAAGGCATTGCTTGCAAAGGTATGTCCACACCACCTTAAAACGCGTTCTCATATTCTTTCTGTTGCGACCTTTTAGTAACAATATTCGCACTTTTGGGATGGGATCTCCTTACCCCACTTTTCCTCACCCCACTCATGACCACGCGATACGTGGCAGCAGAGTGGGGTGGTGAGGCTAGATGCGGGTGACCCTCATCTAGCCTCACCACCACCTCTTGATGCCACGTGTCGTGCGGTGACGCGTGCGGTGAGGAAAAGTGAGTGAGGGGATCTTATCCCACCTGTGCATTGACAAAGTGCTAAAGGTCGGAACTCTTCTTTGGTGATGTAAATCTGTTCTTTAATTTTATCATTGCTATGAGAATTTGATACTTGATGAGATGCAATTGTGATTGATCACATCTTGGTGAATACTAGTAGATGACTAGGCTAGGAAAATATGAACGAAGTTCTATTTTGTTTATTTATATTTGTTGAATCTTCAACTATGTAAAGTTGAAAAACAGTAAGTCACTAATTTGTGATCAATGATCGTGAAATCATCTCTGCATAGAACTTTGGGTCTCCTATTATGGAAAACAAAATGATATTTGCTCTTTAATTTGCTGAGGATAATTTGCTTTCGAGTGCCTGTTTTCATTTATGAGAAATTTCTGTTGTTTTTCTTTGGTTAGTCATCCTTGTAACAAAACTTGGAGGCTTAGAAAAGTTAAATCGCATAATTATTCTCTGGTCCAAGTCAATGGCGATTATGAAGCGAAGGAAGATCATATTAAGCGATATTTGTCCAAGGTTGAGCAGCTCAAGTGTATGTTCGAGAAAATTAAAATCGAATATATTTTCAAACCAGCCAACAAAAGGGTTCATGCACTCGCTTGTTTATCATCTTCGACTCCAATAGTGTTGGGTACGAAGATCGTGATTGGAGCTTCTCAAGCACTAAGCTTACAAGCAATCTGAGGTGTTTCAAGTTGACTATCACGACCTTTAGATGGACGAGATTTTCAACTTTTTAAAGCATGTCATTCAGTCGCAATACAGACAAGCTGCTAAAAGTTGCACATCAATGTGACCTGGTATGCTTTTTTTAATGAGGTCTTTTACTGTTTTACAAGTGATCATTTTCTCAACCATGGTTGAAATGTGTCTCACAAAATGAAGGGGACTACATTCTCAGAGATATTCATATGGGAATCTACATAAATCATTATAGGTCAAGGTCATTAGCTCAAAAGTGTTTTCTAGTCGGATACTACTGACCGGCCTTACACCTGGATGCTCTTGAATTGGTAAAGAAATGTCAAGCCTTCCAGGTGTACACTCTTCTGACTTATGTTTTCAGTCAGGAAATGATTCACATGTCCTCTCAATGGAAAATTGATCTAGTTGGACTTCTCCCGTGTCCTCTAAGATCAGTTTGATATGTCGTCGTTACTACCAACTATTTTACTAAGTGGATTGAGTGAGAGCTTCTGGGTTGATTGAACCATTGGCGTTGTGATAGTATGTCTTTGTCTTGTGAATACAATTTCAAGCATTCGGTGCTTTTGTATCTCTCTCACAAGGTAACATCTAAATGATATTAAAACTGCAACTTAAAATTTTACGCAGAAAAAATGGAATTGAGTTTAAGAAACTGTTGACGAAACCATGTATAGAATAGAACATGCTCCAAGAGTATCAATCACCGTTAAAATAAGATATCCACGTATTCTGGAAACGAGTGAAACCTCGTCGTGTTTTAAAAATAAAAAAAATAATAAAGTTTAACTGATTTTATTATGAAAGCATCTCACAAGAAAACGTATTAAAAATTTAGGAAAAAATAGAAAAGAAAAGGTCAAAGTACAGGAATAATAGTTATCAGAAAAGGAAGAACAGCACCATATGACAAATATGTGTACACTACAACCAAAAGATTGCACCACGGGGAGATAAAAGAGAACTCTCTTTTGACGTTGTGCAATCTTTTATCTCCCCGTGGCAATGGACAATATTTTTAGAATGTATGAGTACTATTTATATCGATCAATCATCATACCTAATACATTATAATAGCATCAAAACTATGGTTAGGGTATGTGACAAATACTATTTATCATATAATATTTAGTGGCAATGGACAATATTTTTAGAATGTATGAATACTATTTATATCGATCAATCATCATACCTAATACATTATAATAGCATCAAAACTATGGTTAGGGTATGTGACAAATACTATTTATATATGATAATCATATACTAAATTTGTTAATTTAGATGGAATATTTTTTAAAGAATCTTGACACCTATCATCTACAACAACAACAATCATACCCAGTATATCCCAACGACAGCAAAAGCTATCGTTAAAGTCTGGAGAAGATAAGAGCTAGACAAACAATACCTCCAAAAATATTGACACGTCCGAATTATTTTTTATTTTCCTTTTAACTGTGCCAAGACTTGGATTTGCACAACACAACCTAGTTACTAAAACGAAAAACTTTTCGCATCAATTGTTTAGTTGAGTAAAATTAAAACATCTTGAATGGATGCCATGATCGATTTAACCATTGCCTCAATTGAGAAGGAAAACAACCATTAACAGTCGATGGCGGAATAATGCTTGAATAACACTTTGTTTACTGGAAATTTGGATCTTATCCTAAATTAGAAAACATTAACAGTAGTTAAAACCCTGGTATAATGATTAATTGTGCTATAATTGAGTATCAGTATAGGAAACAAAATAAAAATGAAATAATATATATTTTGTATACAAAATAGAATATATATTATTATCATGTTTAAAACATATTTAAGAGGAAATAAAAATTAACACGCGTGTATACATACATTTTGGTGGGATGAGATGAGATTTCTTCATCCCAAATTCATCATCCATCACACATCACGTGGCATCAAGAGTAGTGAGTCTATGTGTACGAGGGAGGTGACTAACATGTGGCGCGCCCCAAATCTCTCATCTATTCGGACCGTCCGCGTGTTTCAGCAAAGATGATGAGTTCGTCTAGTTATATGAGAGGTGGCTGCTATGTGACAGACGATGAGATAGGATGGTGGTGCGGCAGTGGCTTACGGTTCTAGTTCTGGTAGAGTGACGGCGCGGTGGTGGTGAGATGGCAGCGCAATAGTAAACCGCGAGGACACGGTGAACGATACACTGTAACTGACATGAATGGAGGAATCACTTTTGATTCCGAAAGTAAAAGACCAAACGCCGCGAAGTTGTAACCCTCTTTTAGAAATCGACATCGTTAACCTTGAGCTTTTTGAGTGGAAACCCGTTTTCTTGAAGAGAGAGACGTTTACAGAACTCCTATGCTCACATAGTGAAGTCCTCAAACCCTCTTCCTAGGCTACCATCTACGCTGTCTCAAACTATGAGTCAGGGAACTCCCGGCGGTCTCAATCGGCAACCCCCGGCGACTGGAAGAATTATGGCGACAAGAAGGAGAAGAAATTCGAGACGGCAGCACCTCCAGCTCTCGTCGGCCGCAAACAGCGAAAGCAAAAAGGCCCCGAAGCCACTGCTCGAATCTTAACCGTCACGCCGCTTACTAAATGCAAGCTTAGATTATTGAAACTGGAGCGGATTAAAGATTACCTTTAGATGGAAGAGGAATTCGTGGCCAATCAGGAAAGGTTGAAACCGCAAGAGGAGAAGACCGAAGAGGATCGATCTAAGGTTGATGATCTCCGTGGATCTCCTATGAGCGTTGGAAATTTGGAGGAGCTTATTCATGAATCATGCTATTGTTTCGTCCTCGGTGGGGCCTGAGTATTACGTAGGGATCTTGTCTTTGGTTGATAAAGATCAGCTCGAGCCAGGATTTGCTATTTTGATGCACAACAAGGTTGATTGTTGCTTTTGGATTTCTGTTTGCTTGGCTTTGTTCTGTCGATAGGTTTTTCTTGTTAGGGTTATGAATGTTTATAGATGCTGGAGGACAACCTACTTTTGAAAGTGTGGCCAGGGCTTCAGTATTTCCTATGGTTTAGTGCAAGTACGGGGGGTTGTTCATTATATATGTGTTAAGCGGATGTTTTGTCTTAACTATGTGACTAACTACTGTTCGGTGGTTCAGACTTTGTAGTAAGGACTTTGTTACTGGCTGATTAAATTAGAGTACAATATGAATTGACATAAGCTTGGACTAGGATATTAATGTTTCAAACTTGCTTGGGTGTGATTCTGGAACATAAGCTTGGACTAGGATCATCGTTCCAAAAATTGGCCATTGTTATAGGGGTAGTAATTTTTGAAGAATTGGGGTATATTTGTTGTAATATTTGCCTTACTTCATATTCTTTAAGCTTAAATTTTCTGCATAGATCACCAAACTTGTGGTTTGAACTGGTCTTGTATGAAAGGCGGTTGTCCTCGCTTTATACATCTATGTCGTGTATAGTGTGGTATTCAAGTGCCAAGCTTCTGAAAGGGAACAATGCTGTTCTGTGTTGAGTTGGCATCTTTAGTTTTGGTACGAAACAACATAGGTGTTTTGTAAAAAGAGATCACAGTATCTGTGCCTGGGATTTTCATCTGCGAAGCTCCCTTACTGGACTTCCCATAAAGAAAAGATTAAGAAAGAAAGAAAGACTCCTGTTCACAGGCTTTTGTAAATGACGGTTGTCAACAGTAAATAAAGAAATAGGAAATGGTGCTTTATCCTTTGTGGTTGCCCTGGTTGCTATTTCTTGCTTCGTTGTCTTTGTCTTGAATGGTAGTTTCGTACAGTATATGATTCAGCATGAGTTTTGCCATTTGTTGTATCATTTGATATGCGTGAAGATATATGGATGGTGGAGATGGTCGAGAAACCTTGTGCAGATGATTTTACTACTAATGTCTGGGCATTTCTGTGCATATATGTGTGCAGTACAAAAGAAGAAATATCTACGAATGGTGTTTTCTTTTCTTTTTTCTTTCATTCCTATCGCAGAATGTTCTTCTCTCGCTGTTTTCAGCAGGTATTTCTACTCCTGCTTCTTTTGACACCTTGTACCCTATCAGAGGTGTTCAGTTTTTGGTTGGTGGGGTAGAAGATCTCTTGATGCATCCAACCTTCCTGCACTACATCTTATGTTCTTGCCTATTCTTGTTCTTGCTTACCCCATTCCTTGTACCATGAATTCAGAGGCTAGATGTTTTATGTTCGGGAACAGGGTCTCCTCTAGACTAGATTTAGTCAGTGTTTCCTTTTGTACTGCTTGGCTATGTCGCCTGTCTAATGCAGCTTTTTGTGAAGGTTGACACTAGTTATTGGATAGAACGTTGTGAGCCACCTATATTTTGGTTTAGCCAGATTTTGTAAATTCGCTATTTCTGGCTTTCTATGAAATTATTACTTAATGTTCTTGGGTGTGTGGTGGTTATATCTCATAAGTGAATACTTGGTGACAGGTACTTTCTGTAGTCAGGCTTCTTCAAGATGAAGTTGACCCTATGGTGTCTGTGACGAAAGTAGAGAAGGCTCCAGTGGAATCCTATGCTGATATTGGTGGATTGGATGCCCAAATCCAGGAAATTAAGGGAGCATTTGAACTCCCCTTAACACATCCTGAGTTGTATGAAGACAACCGCCTAAAGGGGTCATACTTTATGGCGAACCTGGAACTGGCAAGGCATTGCTTGCAAAGGTATGTCCACACCACCTTAAAACGCGTTCTCATATTCTTTCTGTTGCGACCTTTTAGTAACAATATTCGCACTTTTGGGATGGGATCTCCTTACCCCACTTTTCCTCACCCCACTCATGACCACGCGATACGTGGCAGCAGAGTGGGGTGGTGAGGCTAGATGCGGGTGACCCTCATCTAGCCTCACCACCACCTCTTGATGCCACGTGTCGTGCGGTGACGCGTGCGGTGAGGAAAAGTGAGTGAGGGGATCTTATCCCACCTGTGCATTGACAAAGTGCTAAAGGTCGGAACTCTTCTTTGGTGATGTAAATCTGTTCTTTAATTTTATCATTGCTATGAGAATTTGATACTTGATGAGATGCAATTGTGATTGATCACATCTTGGTGAATACTAGTAGATGACTAGGCTAGGAAAATATGAACGAAGTTCTATTTTGTTTATTTATATTTGTTGAATCTTCAACTATGTAAAGTTGAAAAACAGTAAGTCACTAATTTGTGATCAATGATCGTGAAATCATCTCTGCATAGAACTTTGGGTCTCCTATTATGGAAAACAAAATGATATTTGCTCTTTAATTTGCTGAGGATAATTTGCTTTCGAGTGCCTGTTTTCATTTATGAGAAATTTCTGTTGTTTTTCTTTGGTTAGTCATCCTTGTAACAAAACTTGGAGGCTTAGAAAAGTTAAATCGCATAATTATTCTCTGGTCCAAGTCAATGGCGATTATGAAGCGAAGGAAGATCATATTAAGCGATATTTGTCCAAGGTTGAGCAGCTCAAGTGTATGTTCGAGAAAATTAAAATCGAATATATTTTCAAACCAGCCAACAAAAGGGTTCATGCACTCGCTTGTTTATCATCTTCGACTCCAATAGTGTTGGGTACGAAGATCGTGATTGGAGCTTCTCAAGCACTAAGCTTACAAGCAATCTGAGGTGTTTCAAGTTGACTATCACGACCTTTAGATGGACGAGATTTTCAACTTTTTAAAGCATGTCATTCAGTCGCAATACAGACAAGCTGCTAAAAGTTGCACATCAATGTGACCTGGTATGCTTTTTTTAATGAGGTCTTTTACTGTTTTACAAGTGATCATTTTCTCAACCATGGTTGAAATGTGTCTCACAAAATGAAGGGGACTACATTCTCAGAGATATTCATATGGGAATCTACATAAATCATTATAGGTCAAGGTCATTAGCTCAAAAGTGTTTTCTAGTCGGATACTACTGACCGGCCTTACACCTGGATGCTCTTGAATTGGTAAAGAAATGTCAAGCCTTCCAGGTGTACACTCTTCTGACTTATGTTTTCAGTCAGGAAATGATTCACATGTCCTCTCAATGGAAAATTGATCTAGTTGGACTTCTCCCGTGTCCTCTAAGATCAGTTTGATATGTCGTCGTTACTACCAACTATTTTACTAAGTGGATTGAGTGAGAGCTTCTGGGTTGATTGAACCATTGGCGTTGTGATAGTATGTCTTTGTCTTGTGAATACAATTTCAAGCATTCGGTGCTTTTGTATCTCTCTCACAAGGTAACATCTAAATGATATTAAAACTGCAACTTAAAATTTTACGCAGAAAAAATGGAATTGAGTTTAAGAAACTGTTGACGAAACCATGTATAGAATAGAACATGCTCCAAGAGTATCAATCACCGTTAAAATAAGATATCCACGTATTCTGGAAACGAGTGAAACCTCGTCGTGTTTTAAAAATAAAAAAAATAATAAAGTTTAACTGATTTTATTATGAAAGCATCTCACAAGAAAACGTATTAAAAATTTAGGAAAAAATAGAAAAGAAAAGGTCAAAGTACAGGAATAATAGTTATCAGAAAAGGAAGAACAGCACCATATGACAAATATGTGTACACTACAACCAAAAGATTGCACCACGGGGAGATAAAAGAGAACAGCACCATATGACAAATATGTGTACACTACAAATTCTGAGGCAACAAAGGCTGTATGCCAAATTCAGCAAGTGTGAATTTTGGCTAAGAAGTGTAGCCTTCCTTGGTCACGTAATTTCTGAAGATGGGATCTCTGTAGACCCCAAGAAGATAGAAGCCATCACTGAATGGCCAAGACCCACGAATGTGACCGAAGTCCGAAGCTTCCTAGGCTTGGCAGACTACTATAGGAAGTTTGTTGAGGGATTCTCAACGATTGCAGTGCCATTGAGTCGTCTCACTCAGAAGAAGACTAAATTTGAATGGACTGCTGAATGCGAGCAGAGCTTTACTGAGCTCAAGAAGAGATTGACCACAGCCCCGGTGTTGGCACAACCCTCCGGCACCGACGGTTTCGTGATCTATAGTGACGCGTCCAAGAAAGGACTAGGTATGTACACCATTACAATTAATGCATTGTATATACTTATGCAAGTCCTAAACTAACCCACTGTTTATAGGTTGTGTCTTGATGCAAAACGAACGAGTCATATCGTACGCGTCAAGACAACTGAAACCATATGAGCAGAACTATCCGACGCATGACTTGGAGCTCGCAGCTGTGGTATTTGCCCTTAAGATCTGGAGACACTATCTATATGGAGAAAAATGTGCCGTGTTCACTGATCACAAGAGTTTGAAGTACTTGTTCTCGCAGAAGGAGTTAAACATGAGGCAGAGAAGATGGTTGGAGTTACTCAAGGACTATGACTTAACCATCAACTACCATCCGGGTAAAGCCAACAGAGTGGCAGACGCATTGAGCAGAAAGTCTAGCCATGCAAGACAGTCTCCGTTGGAAAGGGAAATTGAGGAGTTTGACCTTGAATTGGTAGACTCAGTGGCGAATGTTCTTACGACATTATCCATCTGTCCAAACCTGGTGGACAGGATCAAAGAGGCACAGTATGGGGACGCAGCGCTAAGAGAAATCTGTGACAAATTAGCTGCGGGACTAGTGAAGGATTTCCAGTTGCGAGAGGATGGAAGTCTATGGTTTCAGAACCGGTTATGCGTACCAGCTAAAGACGAACTCCGAACGGAATTACTTCGAGAGGCGCATAACTCAAGGATGTCTATCCACCCTGGAAGCACTAAGATGTACAAAGATCTCAAAAGAAACTATTGGTGGATCGGGATGAAGAGATCTATAACGGAGTATGTTGAAAGGTGTTTGGTCTGCCAACAAGTCAAGGCCGAACATCAACGACCTGGTGGTTTGATGATGCCCTTAGAAATTCCGGAGTGGAAATGGGAACACGTAACTATGGACTTTGTGATGGGACTACCCAAGACTAGAAATGGAAACGAGATGATCTGGGTGATAGTAGACCGATTAACAAAGACGGCTCATTTCATAGCCATGCCACATGGTACGTCGTATGAAAGGTTATCTAATATCTATGTGGACAACATTGTAAGTCTACATGGAGTCCCAGTCAGCATCGTATCGGACCGTGACCCCAAGTTCACCTCTAAGTTCTGGAGGGCATTCCAGAAAGCTATGGGTACCGAGTTGAGAATGAGCACAGCATACCACCCGCAAACGGATGGACAATCCGAGAGGACCATCCAAACATTGGAAGACATGCTGAGAGCATGCGCCTTGGACTTCAAAGGAAACTGGGATAGCATGTTGAAGTTAATGGAGTTCTCCTATAATAACAGCTATCACAGTGCAATTGGCATGGCGCCATTTGAAGCGTTATACGGGCGTAAGTGCAGATCCCCGGTTTGTTGGGATGAAGTTGGAGAAAGGACAATCACCGCACCCGAATTGGTTGAGCAAACAGTGGAAAAGGTCAAGGTGATAAGAGAGAAACTCAAAGTGGCTCAAGATCGCAGTAAGAGTTGGGCTGACACCAAGAGACGACCATTGGAGTTCGAGGAAGGCGATAAGGTCTACCTACGAGTTTCACCAACTAAGGGAGTTGCTAGATTTGGAGTGAAGGGCAAGTTAAGCCCGAGATACATTGGCCCTTACGAAGTGCTGAGCAAGGTTGGAGAAAGAGCTTACCGGTTAGCCTTACCTCCGAATTTGTCTCAAGTCCATAACGTGTTTCATGTATCCCAACTAAGGAGATACGTACCTGACCCCAGCCATGTCCTTGAAGCTCAACCATTGGATGTGAAAGAAGATGTCACTTACGAAGAACATCCAATAAAGATTGTGGACAGAAAAGATCAAGTCCTACGCCGACGCGTCATTCCGTATGTCAAAGTTCAATGGAGTAACCATACGGAGCGTGAAGCCACGTGGGAACTTGAGGATCAAATGAGGGAGCTGTATCCATACCTCTTCCAATAAGGTACGCCAGTTTCGAGGACGAAACTTTTTGTAAGGGGGGAGGGATGTTATGCCCCGCACCCTCCGTAGGGTAATTAAAAGACAAAGAAGAACTTTCTGAAATTAATTACGGTCAACGAGAATTAAGTTAGGCATTAATGTGAGGATTAATTAGAAATTAAGGATGGATTTAATATTAGAAACTAATTTGTAGTTAATTTTCAGAATTAAATATTAGGATTTATCCTTTAAGATAAATAGGAAATAAGTATAATTTAGAAACACCAAACTTTGCCCTTCCCATATAAAAACTGACAAAGCGTCAGTTTTCTACAGAAAACAACGACGCTCTTTTTTCCTGTAACCCTAGCCGTTTCCCAAGAGAAGGAGAAAGCCCCAGGAATCAATCCAGTCTTCATCCGTTCTTCGTTTCTCCTCCGAGTAATCAAAGGCAAGTAATCTGTTTATAAGTTCCTACGATTTGTGAAAGAAAAAACGGCCTATTTTGTTATCAAATTGGATCACCATGCAGTAGATTCGTTCTTTGATTATTTGTTTATGATCTATGTGATTTGTTTTCGTGATTTGGCCAATGTATGTGGAAAAGCTTTTGTTGTTGTTGTGGATTATGTGAAATCATGCAAATCCCTACCCTTGAATCCCTTCTTGATGTGATTGCGTGGTTGCGGGTGAACGAAGGGAAAAGGTGGGATTTTTAGGATTGAGGGAGTCGGAGAAGAGAGTTTTAGGTTGAATCATTGTGCGATGAGTGTATAAGCGTTTGAATTTACAGATTTAAGCATGGATGGTAGCCGGGATTAGGCCTGGATTGATTGGGAATGAAGGTTGGATACTTGATGTTCTTGGTACTGCAGATGTTGCAGGAAACGAAGAGGAATTGGGAAAAACGCAGACACCGATCGATCTAAGTCAGGGATCGATGTCCTCAGAAGGACATCGATCGATCGATGTCATGGTGGCTGAGAGATCGATGTCCTCAGAAGGACATCGATCGATCGATGTGTTGACGGCTGAGAGATCGATGTCCCCAGAAGGACATCGATCGATCGATGTGAATTGAGCTTGAGAGATCGATGTCCTCAGAAGGACATCGATCGATCGAAGTGAGAGATCGATGTCCCCAGTTGGACATCGATCGATCGATGTATAGGGGATGAAGTCCTGAAACTTTGTGGAAAGTAGAGGAAGAAAGGGGGACGTTCGGGGAGTCTTTGGGTGACTCTAGTGACTTCTTAGGACTTGATTAGTGGTAGTCTAAGTTTCGGGAACATGATTTAGGAAGGTGAATCAACTTGGTGACTTCAATGGGTTCTCGAACCGAGTTCAACGGGAATGACTTAGACGGGTTAGGAATTGAACGTACGAGGTGTCTTAGAGTTCAATGAAGGAAAGATAGGGATACTCTCGTTGGGTTGTGAACCTTAGAATCAAGGTTAGGTGTTGACGAGCTAGTTGAAGTCTAAGTGTTGATGAATAAGCTAGTGAACTCTTGTGTGTTACTTCTACTTGCGCATGTGAATGTGAATTGCATATGTGAACGAGAAGTGTGATTGGAAAGAGGAGTCTTGCATCATGGCACGTGCATTTGCATATTGATTTGAAAAGAAAGGTGCTTCGGCACAGATTTGCGAAGGTGACCTGCAATGTAAACCGGGATGGAAATTTAAGCCGGGGCGCATTGTAGGGCACAAAAGACTGTAACGTAAACCGGGATGGAAATATAAGCCGGGGCGCGTTACAGGGTATAAAGTTGTCTGTAATGCTACTCGGGATGGAAATATAAGCCGAGGTGCATTACAGGGTATAAAGTTGGCTGTAACGTAAACCGGGATGGAAATATAAGCCGGGGCGCGTTACAGGGTATAAAGTTATATGAAGTGACCGGGCATTATGTCATGCATTGCATTGTTTTAAAAGAGAAAGTGTTCATGCATAAACGAATGAGTAGTGCAGTGCATATCTTGACATGCATCACGAGAGTCAATGTGTTACGAACGTGTGCGATACTTGATTGCCTATGAATTGTTAAATGTGAGCAATTTGTCGTACTTGCGTTACTGCGTTATCTAAATTTACATTTGGAAGTTTACAAGACATGTGCCCCTCAATTCCCTCAAGTTATCTATTACTCATGTCTTGCCATGTGATGATCCCGTATGTCTTATAAGCGGGTTACTTGCTAGCGTTTTTCGCTAAGGGTACTACCTTTTGTCATTGCAGATGAGCCTAGTTTCGACATGATCTTTATCGAGGATGACGGCGAGTGGGCTGAATGGGATACCTAGACCTTGTTGAGGGGATTGATTAGCTAGTTACAACTGTTTCCATTTGTTTCATTTACTTGGTTATTCATTTGAGGTTTTAGATGGCTGCGACCATGTACACTGTCGGTGATCACATTGTCTTTGACGTACTACTTTGATGATTTAGTTGATTTGATATGTTTCCGCACTTATTTCTCTTACGTCATCGATGATGTGTATTCGAGAGATGAGACGTCTTGTAGTCTTCTCAGTAAGCTACGACGGGTGAACCGGTTCGGATTCCGCTGTCCGGGTCGGGGCGCTACAGGTGGTATCAGAGCCTAGGCTTCAGATCTGCCTCGGAGACCTAGGTTATGACATGTAGAATCTTAAGTTATGATCTTTACCTTAAGATGATCTATTAGTCTAAGTAAGCAATCTTAGATTTAAGCTTGATCTGGGATGGGTGTGTGTACGAGCGCGATTAGTGAAATCAAATAAAATGTAATTGTCTTAACCTATGAACTACGCCTCGTACCCCTTATGGATTTCACGTTTATCTTGGAATTGCTCGATACTAATGACGTGATCTTGCAGAAAATGCCTCCCAGAAGAGACAACCAAGGAAACGGTGGCAATGGGAACAACGACCCTCCACCACCACCACCCCCAGTCTTAGTACCCCAGGCGCTAATCGATGCTATCACAGTGATAGCGCAAGGAGTGGCGCAACAACAGCAACAACCCCCTGCGCCAGCACCACCACAGCATGGCATAAGGTATTATATTGGGGAGATGCGCAAGATGCACGCCCCAAACTTTGAAGGGACAACTGACCCAGAGGTGGCTGGGTTTTGGCTTGATGAGATAGAGAAATGTTTCAAGCTTGTACAAGTGCCTGAAGAGCACAAGGTGGATGTATCCACACCTTTCCTGACTGGCAGGGCAAATGCATGGTGGAACGGCATCCTGCCCAAGATGACTCCTCCCATCCAGTGGAATCAATTTGTGAAGGCCTACAAGGACTACTATGTGCCTGAGACCGCAGTTCTAGAAAAGATGAGGCAGTTTGACAGGTTTGAGCAAGGGAGAATGACTGTCTCTGATTACGCAGACCGGTTTCATGCCTTGGGCAAATTCACACCCTTGGTTTTAGAAAACAACAGGATGAAAATGCTGAAATTCGAGGAAGGACTGAACCCCCGCATTCGGACTGCAATAGCGGGGTCAAGCTTGAAAACCTTTGAGGAGATGTTAGATGCCTGCTATCGCGTTGAGAGTGACATGCGCAGGTCACAACCAAGAGAGGCTCGAGAAGAATCGAGCAAGAGGCCAAGAGTGGAGCAAAGTGGCAGTAGACCCGGACGTTGGGTTAAGATTCCCAAAAAAAGGGCAGGCAGGGCCAGTACAAAGGACACCACAACTCAACCAACCTGGTCAACAAGCACCCGCAGAGTGCCCACACTGCCACAAGAGACACGTGGGCGAATGTTGGAAGGTGAGTGGAGCGTGCTTCAAGTGTGGGAAGGCGGGCCACAGGATCAAAGATTGCCCTGAATGGAATGCTAAACCTCAGGTGACAACAGGGCCTGCCCAGCAGCAGAGAGGCAGGCCTAATGCGAGGGTCCATGCGATGACGGACGCCGAGGTACAGGAGGATACCAACGTCGTAACAGGTACGACTTAAGTTTGATTATAGCAATCTAAGTTGAATTTTAGCCTTATAAGTTGATGATTCAATATGTTTTGTTTTATGAGACCTTTATGTGCTACCCTTTCATGTTAGGTGTGATTCTAGTTAACCAAGTACCTGCCAATGTGTTGTTTGATAGCGGGGCTAGCCACTCTTTTATCTCTAAGAGGTTCGCCAAGGGGCTCGACCGTTTACCTGAATGGCTTGAAAACCCATTTAGGGTGCAAGCAGCGGGCGAGCAAGTACTGGTTTCTCACCACCAGTACAAAGACTGTGAGCTGGTGTTAGACGGAAAATTTTTTTCAGTTACACTAGTCCCAATTCCGATGAAGGATTTTGATGTAATATTAGGCATGGATTGGCTGACCAAGAATCATGCCAATATTGACTGCAAACTCAAGCAGGTGACCGTTAAGGACCCCGATATGAATGAAATAACGATCCAAGGAAACTTCAAAATGACCAAAGCTCCCAAGAAGATATACATGACAGCGATCAAGGCCTTTAAAGCCTTACAAAAGGGAGCTGAGGGATTTATGGTGTATGCACTAGATGCGAAGCAGGAGGTTCCCTCCATGGACCAAATACCGGTAATAAATGAGTTCAAAGACGTGTTTCCGGACGACCTACCGGGAGTGCCACCAATGAGGGAAGTGGAGTTTGAGATTAACTTGATCCCTGGAGCCGAGCCTATATCTAAGGCACCCTACCGAATGGCTCCGGCTGAACTCAAGGAGTTAAAGGGGCAACTGCAAGAGTTGTTGGACAAGAAATTGATACGTCCCAGCGTATCACCGTGGGGAGCCCCAGTCCTATTCGTAAAGAAGAAAGATGGCAGCATGAGGCTGTGCATCGACTATCGAGAGTTGAACAAGATCACCATTAAGAATAAATATCCTTTACCAAGGATTGAGGATCTATTTGATCAACTGAAGGGAGCTAGATGGTTTTCCAAGATTGACCTCCGTCAAGGATACCATCAGTTACTTGTGAAAGCCGGAGACGTACCTAAAACAGCTTTCCGAACTCGATACGGGCATTATGAATTCTTAGTGATGCCTTTTGGACTAACTAATGCCCCAGCTGCTTTCATGGATTTGATGAACACTGTGTTCCGAGAACAGTTAGACCAATTTGTAGTAGTGTTCATCGATGACATTCTGGTCTATTCCCCCGATGAACAAGCTCATACTGAACATCTAAGAGTGGTGCTACAAATTCTGAGGCAACAAAGGCTGTATGCCAAATTCAGCAAGTGTGAATTTTGGCTAAGAAGTGTAGCCTTCCTTGGTCACGTAATTTCTGAAGATGGGATCTCTGTAGACCCCAAGAAGATAGAAGCCATCATTGAATGGCCAAGACCCACGAATGTGACCGAAGTCCGAAGCTTCCTAGGCTTGGCAGGCTACTATAGGAAGTTTGTTGAGGGATTCTCAACGATTGCAGTGCCATTGAGTCGTCTCACTCAGAAGAAGACTAAATTTGAATGGACTGCTGAATGCGAGCAGAGCTTTACTGAGCTCAAGAAGAGATTGACCACAGCCCCGGTGTTGGCACAACCCTCCGGCACCGACGGTTTCGTGATCTATAGTGACGCGTCCAAGAAAGGACTAGGTATGTACACCATTACAATTAATGCATTGTATATACTTATGCAAGTCCTAAACTAACCCACTGTTTATAGGTTGTGTCTTGATGCAAAACGAACGAGTCATATCGTACGCGTCAAGACAACTGAAACCATATGAGCAGAACTATCCGACGCATGACTTGGAGCTCGCAGCTGTGGTATTTGCCCTTAAGATCTGGAGACACTATCTATATGGAGAAAAATGTGCCGTGTTCACTGATCACAAGAGTTTGAAGTACTTGTTCTCGCAGAAGGAGTTAAACATGAGGCAGAGAAGATGGTTGGAGTTACTCAAGGACTATGACTTAACCATCAACTACCATCCGGGTAAAGCCAACAGAGTGGCAGACGCATTGAGCAGAAAGTCTAGCCATGCAAGACAGTCTCCGTTGGAAAGGGAAATTGAGGAGTTTGACCTTGAATTGGTAGACTCAGTGGCGAATGTTCTTACGACATTATCCATCTGTCCAAACCTGGTGGACAGGATCAAAGAGGCACAGTATGGGGACGCAGCGCTAAGAGAAATCTGTGACAAATTAGCTGCGGGACTAGTGAAGGATTTCCAGTTGCGAGAGGATGGAAGTCTATGGTTTCAGAACCGGTTATGCGTACCAGCTAAAGACGAACTCCGAACGGAATTACTTCGAGAGGCGCATAACTCAAGGATGTCTATCCACCCTGGAAGCACTAAGATGTACAAAGATCTCAAAAGAAACTATTGGTGGATCGGGATGAAGAGATCTATAACGGAGTATGTTGAAAGGTGTTTGGTCTGCCAACAAGTCAAGGCCGAACATCAACGACCTGGTGGTTTGATGATGCCCTTAGAAATTCCGGAGTGGAAATGGGAACACGTAACTATGGACTTTGTGATGGGACTACCCAAGACTAGAAATGGAAACGAGATGATCTGGGTGATAGTAGACCGATTAACAAAGACGGCTCATTTCATAGCCATGCCACATGGTACGTCGTATGAAAGGTTATCTAATATCTATGTGGACAACATTGTAAGTCTACATGGAGTCCCAGTCAGCATCGTATCGGA
Source organism: Eustoma russellianum (assembly GCA_036186865.1). Taxonomy (NCBI): domain Eukaryota; kingdom Viridiplantae; phylum Streptophyta; class Magnoliopsida; order Gentianales; family Gentianaceae; genus Eustoma; species Eustoma russellianum. The sequence continues at coordinate 1,518,686 of AP025041.1, forward strand.
CCGTGACCCCAAGTTCACCTCTAAGTTCTGGAGGGCATTCCAGAAAGCTATGGGTACCGAGTTGAGAATGAGCACAGCATACCACCCGCAAACGGATGGACAATCCGAGAGGACCATCCAAACATTGGAAGACATGCTGAGAGCATGCGCCTTGGACTTCAAAGGAAACTGGGATAGCATGTTGAAGTTAATGGAGTTCTCCTATAATAACAGCTATCACAGTGCAATTGGCATGGCGCCATTTGAAGCGTTATACGGGCGTAAGTGCAGATCCCCGGTTTGTTGGGATGAAGTTGGAGAAAGGACAATCACCGCACCCGAATTGGTTGAGCAAACAGTGGAAAAGGTCAAGGTGATAAGAGAGAAACTCAAAGTGGCTCAAGATCGCAGTAAGAGTTGGGCTGACACCAAGAGACGACCATTGGAGTTCGAGGAAGGCGATAAGGTCTACCTACGAGTTTCACCAACTAAGGGAGTTGCTAGATTTGGAGTGAAGGGCAAGTTAAGCCCGAGATACATTGGCCCTTACGAAGTGCTGAGCAAGGTTGGAGAAAGAGCTTACCGGTTAGCCTTACCTCCGAATTTGTCTCAAGTCCATAACGTGTTTCATGTATCCCAACTAAGGAGATACGTACCTGACCCCAGCCATGTCCTTGAAGCTCAACCATTGGATGTGAAAGAAGATGTCACTTACGAAGAACATCCAATAAAGATTGTGGACAGAAAAGATCAAGTCCTACGCCGACGCGTCATTCCGTATGTCAAAGTTCAATGGAGTAACCATACGGAGCGTGAAGCCACGTGGGAACTTGAGGATCAAATGAGGGAGCTGTATCCATACCTCTTCCAATAAGGTACGCCAGTTTCGAGGACGAAACTTTTTGTAAGGGGGGAGGGATGTTATGCCCCGCACCCTCCGTAGGGTAATTAAAAGACAAAGAAGAACTTTCTGAAATTAATTACGGTCAACGAGAATTAAGTTAGGCATTAATGTGAGGATTAATTAGAAATTAAGGATGGATTTAATATTAGAAACTAATTTGTAGTTAATTTTCAGAATTAAATATTAGGATTTATCCTTTAAGATAAATAGGAAATAAGTATAATTTAGAAACACCAAACTTTGCCCTTCCCATATAAAAACTGACAAAGCGTCAGTTTTCTACAGAAAACAACGACGCTCTTTTTTCCTGTAACCCTAGCCGTTTCCCAAGAGAAGGAGAAAGCCCCAGGAATCAATCCAGTCTTCATCCGTTCTTCGTTTCTCCTCCGAGTAATCAAAGGCAAGTAATCTGTTTATAAGTTCCTACGATTTGTGAAAGAAAAAACGGCCTATTTTGTTATCAAATTGGATCACCATGCAGTAGATTCGTTCTTTGATTATTTGTTTATGATCTATGTGATTTGTTTTCGTGATTTGGCCAATGTATGTGGAAAAGCTTTTGTTGTTGTTGTGGATTATGTGAAATCATGCAAATCCCTACCCTTGAATCCCTTCTTGATGTGATTGCGTGGTTGCGGGTGAACGAAGGGAAAAGGTGGGATTTTTAGGATTGAGGGAGTCGGAGAAGAGAGTTTTAGGTTGAATCATTGTGCGATGAGTGTATAAGCGTTTGAATTTACAGATTTAAGCATGGATGGTAGCCGGGATTAGGCCTGGATTGATTGGGAATGAAGGTTGGATACTTGATGTTCTTGGTACTGCAGATGTTGCAGGAAACGAAGAGGAATTGGGAAAAACGCAGACACCGATCGATCTAAGTCAGGGATCGATGTCCTCAGAAGGACATCGATCGATCGATGTCATGGTGGCTGAGAGATCGATGTCCTCAGAAGGACATCGATCGATCGATGTGTTGACGGCTGAGAGATCGATGTCCCCAGAAGGACATCGATCGATCGATGTGAATTGAGCTTGAGAGATCGATGTCCTCAGAAGGACATCGATCGATCGAAGTGAGAGATCGATGTCCCCAGTTGGACATCGATCGATCGATGTATAGGGGATGAAGTCCTGAAACTTTGTGGAAAGTAGAGGAAGAAAGGGGGACGTTCGGGGAGTCTTTGGGTGACTCTAGTGACTTCTTAGGACTTGATTAGTGGTAGTCTAAGTTTCGGGAACATGATTTAGGAAGGTGAATCAACTTGGTGACTTCAATGGGTTCTCGAACCGAGTTCAACGGGAATGACTTAGACGGGTTAGGAATTGAACGTACGAGGTGTCTTAGAGTTCAATGAAGGAAAGATAGGGATACTCTCGTTGGGTTGTGAACCTTAGAATCAAGGTTAGGTGTTGACGAGCTAGTTGAAGTCTAAGTGTTGATGAATAAGCTAGTGAACTCTTGTGTGTTACTTCTACTTGCGCATGTGAATGTGAATTGCATATGTGAACGAGAAGTGTGATTGGAAAGAGGAGTCTTGCATCATGGCACGTGCATTTGCATATTGATTTGAAAAGAAAGGTGCTTCGGCACAGATTTGCGAAGGTGACCTGCAATGTAAACCGGGATGGAAATTTAAGCCGGGGCGCATTGTAGGGCACAAAAGACTGTAACGTAAACCGGGATGGAAATATAAGCCGGGGCGCGTTACAGGGTATAAAGTTGTCTGTAATGCTACTCGGGATGGAAATATAAGCCGAGGTGCATTACAGGGTATAAAGTTGGCTGTAACGTAAACCGGGATGGAAATATAAGCCGGGGCGCGTTACAGGGTATAAAGTTATATGAAGTGACCGGGCATTATGTCATGCATTGCATTGTTTTAAAAGAGAAAGTGTTCATGCATAAACGAATGAGTAGTGCAGTGCATATCTTGACATGCATCACGAGAGTCAATGTGTTACGAACGTGTGCGATACTTGATTGCCTATGAATTGTTAAATGTGAGCAATTTGTCGTACTTGCGTTACTGCGTTATCTAAATTTACATTTGGAAGTTTACAAGACATGTGCCCCTCAATTCCCTCAAGTTATCTATTACTCATGTCTTGCCATGTGATGATCCCGTATGTCTTATAAGCGGGTTACTTGCTAGCGTTTTTCGCTAAGGGTACTACCTTTTGTCATTGCAGATGAGCCTAGTTTCGACATGATCTTTATCGAGGATGACGGCGAGTGGGCTGAATGGGATACCTAGACCTTGTTGAGGGGATTGATTAGCTAGTTACAACTGTTTCCATTTGTTTCATTTACTTGGTTATTCATTTGAGGTTTTAGATGGCTGCGACCATGTACACTGTCGGTGATCACATTGTCTTTGACGTACTACTTTGATGATTTAGTTGATTTGATATGTTTCCGCACTTATTTCTCTTACGTCATCGATGATGTGTATTCGAGAGATGAGACGTCTTGTAGTCTTCTCAGTAAGCTACGACGGGTGAACCGGTTCGGATTCCGCTGTCCGGGTCGGGGCGCTACAATATATATATATATAGACACACACGAGAAGATATATAACCCTTTCTGCATAGCAAAGTCTTTTTACAAGAGACTTCTTGCATGTTGAGTTGGACCACGTGTTAAAATATTTTTTTCTCTTTTCAGCTTTTGGTAATTTTGTCAAGTGTTTTGACTTAACGTGACCTTACTAAGATAATCTCTTTCAGACATTAATGAAACATTGAACAGCTCTGTCTTTTCTCTTCACCTATCTAACCTTGTTTAGGCCATTTTCAGCTATGCAAAAAATCTTTAGGTCTAACGGTTAAGTAGCATGTATATTATTTCTGGGTCTCGAGTTCATTCCCCTCTCCAATATTTACAAAAGAAAAAGAAAAAAAATAATATATATATATATATATATATATATATATATATATATAGACACATATGTATATACATATTCACACACGAACGTGTGATTTGACAAACTTGAGTCCTGTGATACTACTTAACTAACCCAACTAAGAATTTTTCGTGTGTTTTTTTTTTTTGAAAGAATTTAGACCAACGTTTTTTATTTCTTGTGTACCTTGGACATACCTATTAATTTAGATAACTATATCTATAAATAAAAGAAAAGAGCATCTTATCGTGCCTATTGACTTCAGTTATATTTATTTTGAGTTGTTTTGTCTAAAATCAAAACCTGACTTTAATCGATATTTGAGTACATTCGCTATGAATTTTGACTAGGTAAATATGATGCAACATATCATTACTGTAAACGACATAAACAATTCAATATGATATTTAGTTTTAATATACAACATTATTTAACATAATTTAAAGGTTTTAGACCTAACACGCTATATGTAATGAAGACATACTTCTATACACATCTTTTTGAAATGTACGCTGCCCTTATTCGTCTCCAATATTGCAGCCCCTATCTATTGAGTGTCCGCGTGAGTATTTCTCCTCCTCATCCCGTCATTCAATTTCAAAAATATTGCCTTTTTTTGGTCGTCTATCCTACCCTTTACCTGAGTATTATATATCATATTTTCTATCATATCTTTTGCCGTATTACATGGGATGCTATATCATAATTTTTATTATGGTGATAAAAGATGAATATGTCTCATGAACCTAGAAACTAGCTGTTGAATACGACAAAGTATTTCCACGTCAGTCAGCAATGATCAACGTTGCTGGCTCCACCACTGATCGCTGCTCAGGACGGTCAATCTAGTCCCGCGAACTAGCAGACTAGCTCCGTCTGGAACTACCTCAGCAGATCTTGGCCAGTTCAGCCCGGCCAACCCAGTTCAGTTCAGTCTGCTATAGTGCGGGCCACAACCATAAAATGGCCTTGCAGATCATCTCAGCTAAAGGACCAGGACAACGCCCCTCTTTCAGCACGCTAAAATATGTGTCCATATCAGCTCAGGAAGAGCGCCTAAGTCAGTACCTTTTAGATCAGCTTGTCCAGGTAAGCTCGTCAGAGCCCTCCCGACCAACTTCAGACATGCTACCCCTACCTCGGTTTCCTAGTTGAACTACCCAGGCAGCATCTCAGCTCGGTCACAGCGTGCTTAAGCAGACTCATGCCACTCAGCAACTTTTGGCCACACAGCTCGACGTGTGGCAACACATGGCCACCATGCACGTGGGGACTCCCAGCAGCGCAACCACTTGCCTCCACGTGGCCACCATGCAAGCCATAACTGCCAGCAACGCAGCCCTCTGTCACCGCGTGGTAGCTATGCAAGCAAAGGCTGTCAATAGGGCAGCCAATGTTGGCGGCCAAGTGTCATCACCACATTGTCCCAGGCCATGCAGCCTTCTACTTCAACGTCTATAAATAAGTGCTTCCTCAGCTGAAGCTAGACCAAGCCCAATTCAGGCCAATTCCACGCTATCTCCAGCTCGTCCCGAGCACTCACCCAACTAAACAGTCACCCTCTCTTAAAAGAGAACACTTTTCAGGTTGTTTCAACCTCTACTTCCAGTACAAATTCATACAAATATGCCCATAACTGACTTGAGCGCCGGAGGGTTTTTTCCGGGGCATTAGACCTGGACCTCTAACATTGTCTTCTCTCACTAAAAAGACCTTAACGAGGCGCTAACGGCGTTATCTCCGGATCAGTTCTGATCCACCTGGTGAGGATCCAGCCTCTCAATGCCCTTACCCAGCAACATGTATTCTCGTTTTATCACGATACCCGTCATTACTAACAAGATAGAGTTCCATGCCTTCGTGTTATTACAATAACAGTAATCACATATGGTTCTTTATTAATACATATAATCTCGTACAACTTTTCTTCAAGAACAATACTTCCCCCCCCCCCCCCCCTTTCCATCCCTTCTTGAAGTTGCTACATTCTATGGGAGGGAAGGACGGGATAGCAATTAATCTGTAAGCGGCGAGGATAACGACAGATGGTTGTTGATTTTGAGCAGAGGTTACTATTGGCTACAAAGAATACAGTGCCCCTCCTTGTCGTTTTCTGGATTGTCCAAAGAATGACACCACAATTTCATTATACACGGAACCGCTCATAAAGCGGCGGTAGTAAGCAATGCCACCACCTTATTAGTTAGGCTAACTACAAAAGAAAAAGAATTTTTTTTATTTTCTTCTCTCCGTCACAGTTGTTCTTAAATCAAGATTTTGTCATTCCAATGGTTTTCAGTATGAAGGTGTAGAAATAGGGGAAATTTTTTTTTGGTTTCAGGCGATGTGATAATTTGAAATAATGATGGTTTTTAAAAATAAGGACAATTTAGGAACTTTGAGAACATAGCTCTGGCGTGAAGGAAATGGCTCTACCATTGCCCATTACGGCCAGGCCGCGAATAAAGACGAGTTTGTGCTCCACTGCAGCGATTGTGAACCGTATGCACATTTAGCCTTCTCTCGCTTGGAAGGGGATTCGGTGACGCGCAGTAAGGGAAGATGCGGTGACGTCACCAAGAGGTGGCTGACACGTGTTCCTCTGCAAAAACAAAAAATACTATAAAGTGGGACACGTGTCAGCCACTCATTGGTGGCATCATCGCGTCTCCTCTCCCTACGTGTCACCGAATCCGTTTCCCTCTCTGCTTCTTGTAAGTTGTAAGGAATATGCAATTATGCTTTTTGTCTTATTATTATCTTTTTAATATGTAATTTCTTGGAGAAAAGAAATCCCTCACCTTGGGCTCATCGCTCCAGCAACCTAACATCCTCCTACATTGAGTGAGATCTTACATAGTAATCCACGCAAGATGTCTCTCCACAGACCAGACCTTCGCCTACCACCAGAGGGACGCGCACACTCCTAGGTTGGGTGAGATCTTACGCAGTGACCCACACAAGGTGTCTCCTTACAAACCAGGCCTTTGCCCTAGCAGTAGAGGAACATCCACACGCGTTTCTGGAATCGAACTCTTGATCTTTTAGAGCAAATTACAACTTAAATACCAACTAGACTATGTCACGTGCGCTTTAATATGTAATTTCTTGTTATTATTATGAGTGTATAAGTAGTAGTCTACTTGTGACCTTAAAGTTTGCCCTTTTTTCTTCGGCTTTGACAAGTTCCAAAATATCCAAGGAGGAAATATTACTAGTTGTTCTTTTAAGCTATAAAATGCATTATATATATATATATATATATATATATATATATATATATATATTCTTTTCCTTAAAAATTAGGGAGGGTAATCGAACTCGAGACCCGAGAACGGGATAAATGCTACTCAACCGCTAGACCTAAAGGTTTTTAGTTGCATTATATATATATGTATGTATATATATATATATGTATGTATGTATATATATATATGTGTGTGTGTGTGTGTATATATATATATATCTTTAAAATAACTAATCATCACCCTTTATTTAACTTTTTTTTATGTGGCAGTTCTATACTTAATTGCTGACAACGTAAAATTTATCTTGTTTTTGGTGACTTATTTGTTGCTGTGTGAATATATGATATATCTTATATATATCATGACATGTAATCAATGCATTAATGGCGTTGGCTGCTGAATAATGTTACTTGGCATAATACGTCAAATGAACCAGATGATATAAATTCACGTTAATGCGAGATATAAGTATTCTATCAAAATGTACGTCCTCACCCTTTATTTATAAAATTTACCAAAGAGAGTTCGATTTTATCATGTAGAGACAGGATAGAAGATCTCTGCCGACATAGTCTAGTTGGTAGTCGGCTTATGATTTGTTACAAGAGGTCAAAAATTCGATTCCAGAGATAAATGTGAGTGCTCCAATACTGGTAGGCGAAGGTTTGGTTTGCAGGAGCACCTTGTGTGTGTCACTGCATAAGTTTTCATCTAACTTAGAAGGCCGATGTGCTCTTGATTTACATTTTCACAATATTTTTTAAAAATAAATCAATAATCTTTTGCTCCAAAGACATAATAACTCTTAAATTGAGGTTCAACCTTTTAAGGTAAGGGAAGGACCCAAACTCTGTCGTGCACATGAGTACCGGGCTCTTATTGGATAGAAAAGCCCCTAGTGGCGCAGTCGCACGTGAACAACCTTACGCCTGCGTTGCACGTAAGAAGTATCGTCGGCAAACGCCTTGAACCAGAAAACGAGGCCAACCAACACGCAACAAATATGCAAGACAGGTTTTACGGGACTTCTCACCTCCACTTTCCTAACCTCTTTTGTGACCGTGCGACACGTGGCAGCAAGGGGGTGGTGAGGCTAGATGCAGATCTCTTCACCTCCACTTTCTTCACCCCTTTTGTGACCGTGCGACACGTGTCATCAATGGGGGTGGTGAGGCTAGATGCATCCTCATCTAGCCTCACCACCCCCTTGCTGCTACGTGTCGCGCGGTCACGTGTCACCGCACCTCTTTGCGGTGAGGGGATCTTATCCCGTTTTTACGATGTGGTGTTGGTACGTACTACAATACAAAATCAATGACGAAAATTTGGCCATTGGTTATTAACAAGATTAAAATATTATTGAAGTGGTTGGTTTATTAGGTGCTATGTTTTGAGTATGTCAATCTATCAACTATACATTATGAACTTAGCGGTCAGTGGTTTGGGAATGAGCATTAAACCGAGTTTTTCGATACGATTTGACGCTCATTATGGATCATCAAGAAACATTTTTTATGTGTTTCTAACATATGATTATGGTTACGTATATCCGATCCCTCCATATCCCGTTATAAGAGTGAGTCTCTAAGACAATAAGGTGGCGCTGTTCGAACCTAACTAGTAAAAGCTTGATTTGAATTTTTATAACACAAAGTCCAGGTTCAAAATTGATAGGGTTTTAATCTCAAGAGTGTGAACGAGGCAAACTTGAACAATAATAGGTTCATCTTTTTAATTACTAGCGGATTTGTTTAAATTTAATTTACTTATGTGTTTAATTAATCGTTTAATTCACTTTGTTATTTCTGTTTTTTAGAGGCCTTAAGAGAAAAAAATTTTAAGAACTGTGTTTATGCAATAAATAATTTTAAAATAATTACTAATTTTGAATCTTAATGTAGGTCAAATATGAGTCTTAGCCAGATCATTAACAAATTCAAATTTAAATCTTGTTTTTAGCTTCTTGAATTGAACTTGAATTATGGCTCCAGCTAAATATATACAAATTCAACCCAAGTTCGAAGCATGTAAATGTCCACTCATATTCGGCTCATTTGAATGCTTACCAACTATCGAGATGTTACGTAGTCTAAGTCATGTATTACAAGTTACAACAACGCCTTTAATGCAGATATTTATACAAATACATCAGTTTTGTATCTTTGTATGATAAAAGAAAATCCTATACATGAGAAAATTGTAAACCCCGATACAAGTTTGTGTGGATTCAATAATCAATAGTCCAACGTGCTGGCGAACTTGAAAAAGTCTGGAAAGATCGAGTAGCCCTTAGATAACTGTAGATATACATGCAATTTTTTAGTGTAAAAGTGACTCTAACCGATTTAATCGTCTCAGTTTAAAGAGTTTTGTTATGTTTGTTTAATGATTTTTTAAGTAATAGACATTATAAGGTGTAAATCAGATTTTTGGTGAATGTAAGTGATGATAACTCGTAAATATTATATAGCATGTCATACATGTAAGTTTGATCGATGTTGAATAAAAGGTTTCTATTTTGATAAAAAGAAAACATAGATAATTTATCTGGAAAGATATATGTTGCTCCCTAGTGGCTATGATGAGACCAAAATCCACCTGCTAGGATAAAGACAAGGCTCGAGTTAGTCAGTGACAGTCAACGTAACCGCGACTCAGGCAGTTGACTGGTCAACCTCGGCCCCCATCATTCCTGACCAGAGGCTGAAATCCCCCACAGTTGGTCTCGGCCAGGCCTCAGCCCAGCTGCAGTGGGGCTGAGGCCAGGCCGCAGCTCGGCCTCAGCATCTCGGCCAAAGTATTCCAGACAAGGCAAACATTTCTATAAAATTGTTCCAGGTCAAACAATTATTCTGAGCCAAATAGGGAATCTCGGCCCCATTAATTCTTGGCCTGGGAGACCTCGGCCAAAAGAAGAAAGGTCCCAGCAAAACCACTGCACAAAAGTGCTCAACAATATTTTGCCAAGATGGCATCTCGGCCACAGATGGTTGGCATCTCGGCCTTTTGAGGATCTCGGTTAGGCTTCATCTCGGCCCTTGGTTCTCAGCCAGGGGACTTCAGCAGTTCATTCTCGGCCATGGGTTTTCGACTATTGGTCTCAGCTCCTGCAGCTCGGCTTACCCGGAACAAGATACCGAACACAGTGCACTTCGGCCAGACCATAGCTCTGCCACAACACTCCGTGTCACGTGGCCTTCATGCAGCCTTATATCTCCATCTGTCAACCATGCAAAGCAGAGTTGCCAGCACAGCAACCCCCAGCTGCCACACGGCTATCATGCAAGCCCGCCAGACGTCGTCATCTCATCCCCTTGGGACACTCAGCTCCCAGCTTCGCCAACTATAAAAGAGCTTCCTCAACAATAAGAAGCTCAAGTCTCTGGTGAGCCACCAGCAGACTCCATCTCGGCTCGGCCTCAGCCGACCCCCCAAACAGGTTTTATACAGCCTTTAATTCCAGCACTGGCTATACGCTAAAAATACCCAGAACTGACTTAAGCGTCGGAGGGTTTTCCCGGGGCAGCGCCCTGGGACCTCTAACGTTTCTCTTCCCTCTCAGGTTCCAGCGACGGAGTTAGACGGAAGAGTAACGGCACTCTACCCGGATCGTCTCCGATCCACCCGACGAGCAAATCCGGTCTCGTCATTTGGCGCTAGAAGGAGGGCTTGAACCTCCGCCAGTATGATCATCACGATCTCTTTTGTCAAAGTCTGCCGAGATGGATATGTGAGAGCATAAAAAAGCAAAAATGTTAGTGAAGATTACAGCGGAGAGCATCAGCAAAAGAAACAACAGAAGAACAAGAAGATTTTTTGAAATCTTGCTGTTCCTTCTCCAATTTTTAAAGACCCTGTGCCCATCTTTTTGCTCTGCCTTATTTACTATTGATTCCCACTGATAGAATAATGGGTTGAGAGTAAAATTACTGTCCGCGAGGATATGAGCCACTGCCGAGGAAGAGATGTTTTGCAAAGACAATTCCTTAGTTCTCGGCAAACCATAGGATCTCGGCCATTATCGAATTTGCCCTCTCTTCACTGCTAAGTGCCACCAACGAAGTTCATCAATATACAGAGGTGAGATGCAACTGGCCCCTTAGTTTTCGGCCAGCATAGTTCTCGGCCAAACATGATTCTTGGCTACAGTCATTCCATAATTTACACATCAAATTGCCGCGATGGCATCTCAGCCGTTGATTCTCGGCCATTTGATCCTCGGCCAGGCTGTACCTCGGCCAGACCCAGCTCGGCCTTATATTATTAAGAGGCCCATCTCTGATCAGATCTCTGGCTCAGCTCAGCTAGGCCTCATATTATCCGAAGATCGATCTCATCCAGACTCTATGGGACAGGTTTCCCTATAAGACCTCGGCAGGTCCGAGGCAAAAGACCTCGCAGGTTCGAGGCAAATGCCCGCTAAAGGGTACATTAAGACCTCGGCAGGTCCGAGGCAAAAGACCTTGCAGGTTCGAGGCAAATGCCCGCTAAAGGGTACATTAAGACCTCGGCAGGTCCGAGGCAAAAGACCTCGCAGGTTCGAGGCAAATGCCCGCTAAAGGGTAAATCAAGACCTCGGCAGGTCCGAGGCAAATGCCCGCCAGAGGGTAAACTTATGTGAGCAGGCTTTCATAAATCCTCCGATGCGGGGGGCAGAGGTAAAATGTCGCAGTGTACATGCACCTCTTTAGACCTAGCAGGGCTAGGCAGAACTGCACCGAAGTACAAAGCTTCAAAACTCGGATAAAGCAATGCAGGATCCATGCTTTATCTATTTTGATTCAACTCGGCAGAATAACAGGTTTATTCTACATTTTAAAGCTTACAGTTTGTTTTTATTAAAAACTGTTTGCAGGCGTAAAAATTGTCAAGTACAAAGCCGACTTCAAACCCCGATCAGAGTAAGTCCCGGCCAGGCTTCATCTCGGCCAAAGTATCTCGGCCGGAAGAAAGGCTCCCTCGCAAAATTTGCAGAGCCAAATTCAAAGTGCACAATTATTAAAAATAAAGGCCTGCACATTAAAATTGTTTCTTGCCAAGAAAGGGGGTTCTCAGCCATAGAAGGCATTTTGGCCACTAATTGATTTTAATGATTCAATCTCGGCCAGTGGTCTGCAGCCAGGCCACATACGGCCACAGTGCATCTCCGTTACTATTTTCTGTTAGATATTTTTCCGAGTTATGATCTCAGCAACCACAGAATACAATACTGAATAGATTAGTCTGCCCTTCCTGTTCAGCTCGGCCAGACTAATCTGGGGGCATACTGATGAGACCAAAATCCACCTGCTAGGATAAAGACAAGGCTCGAGTTAGTCAGTGACAGTCAACGTAACCGCGACTCAGGCAGTTGACTGGTCAACCTCGGCCCCCGTCATTCCTGACCAGAGGCTGAAATCCCCCACAGTTGGTCTCGGCCAGGCCTCAGCCCAGCTGCAGTGGGGCTGAGGCCAGGCCGCAGCTCGGCCTCAGCATCTCGGCCAAAGTATTCCAGACAAGGCAAACATTTCTATAAAATTGTTCCAGGTCAAACAATTATTCTGAGCCAAATAGGGAATCTCGGCCCCATTAATTCTTGGCCTGGGAGACCTCGGCCAAAAGAAGAAAGGTCCCAGCAAAACCACTGCACAAAAGTGCTCAACAATATTTTGCCAAGATGGCATCTCGGCCACAGATGGTTGGCATCTCGGCCTTTTGAGGATCTCGGTTAGGCTTCATCTCGGCCCTTGGTTCTCAGCCAGGGGACTTCAGCAGTTCATTCTCGGCCATGGGTTTTCGACTATTGGTCTCAGCTCCTGCAGCTCGGCTTACCCGGAACAAGATACCGAACACAGTGCACTTCGGCCAGACCATAGCTCTGCCACAACACTCCGTGTCACGTGGCCTTCATGCAGCCTTATATCTCCATCTGTCAACCATGCAAAGCAGAGTTGCCAGCACAGCAACCCCCAGCTGCCACACGGCTATCATGCAAGCCCGCCAGACGTCGTCATCTCATCCCCTTGGGACACTCAGCTCCCAGCTTCGCCAACTATAAAAGAGCTTCCTCAACAATAAGAAGCTCAAGTCTCTGGTGAGCCACCAGCAGACTCCATCTCGGCTCGGCCTCAGCCGACCCCCCAAACAGGTTTTATACAGCCTTTAATTCCAGCACTGGCTATACGCTAAAAATACCCAGAACTGACTTAAGCGTCGGAGGGTTTTCCCGGGGCAGCGCCCTGGGACCTCTAACGTTTCTCTTCCCTCTCAGGTTCCAGCGACGGAGTTAGACGGAAGAGTAACGGCACTCTACCCGGATCGTCTCCGATCCACCCGACGAGCAAATCCGGTCTCGTCAGGCTACATAATATAATCATACAGCGATAAATAAGAAACGGATGGATGATCCTTGAAAATGTTTGTATGCATATTTTGTTAGTGAAAAAAAAAAGTAGTCAAGTTTTTTGTTTATATTCTTTTAAAAATTACGCATTTATCAACAATAGAGGCACGAATAAAGACAAGTTTTTTTTTTTTCATTTTTCTTGAAACGGAAGAGAAGAGGTCAGTATTGGGTAAGGGGACACCAGCGTTATTGTTGTCGTGTAGGGGAGAGGATGACGTCAGAAGCTGTTGGACACGTAGCGTCAGGGAAAGCGGCTGTTGCCGTTTCATCCACGAATGGGGACAAGACTTTGTGCTGTGATTCTGAACAAAGCACACAAGGCAAAATTGCTCCTGCCATGCTTATTTTTTTTCCTCTTTTTCACGGGTTCAGATATAAAACAACGTTTCCCTATTGTCTTAGAGGATTGTGTATATAACGGAGTACGGAGGGTCTGATGTACGCAACCATACTCATATGTTAAAAACACACATAGATTGTTTCCAGATGACCCATAATGATGCGTCAAGCTATGTCGATCAACTGATACTTCAAAATATAAGAAGTGCAGCCAATTTAGTGAGTCATTTGCTTTATTCCATCATATTCCAAAGTCAAGGAAGAGTGTGTCCTTGACTCCATTGGAAATGGAAACATCACGGGTTCAGATATGAAGAGGCTAAAGGTGAGACAAATACAAGGTTTCCAATCACGTGACGCCACGTGTAAAAAGCTATTTTTATAGAAGATTGTGTTGCTCTTTTTTTTTTAAAAAAACTACTTTTTTAGACGTGTCGACGCGTGATTGTATTCATCATATTTTGCATCATCTTTGCCTCTACATATCTGAACCCTTTTTTCAGTCGCTCCTGGTACCAATTATAATCATTTTCAACTCTTTTTATTTAAATATATTTAATTTATTCATACTGGGTATGATTGTCGTTATATTCAGATGATGATTTAAATAATGATGAAACAGTCGTTTTAGTTGTTATGTGCCAGTTTTTGCATTATTCTCAAAGCTGAACTTCATGGTAGTTGGAAAAGAAAACAAAAGCCATATGGAGTTGTACGTTTCATTACACTATCTATGTATTTTGGTATCCCTTTTGTATGTCATACATAATATTTAAGCGGGTTTATATGTTTAAGCGGTTGTATTAAAATATTCTGGACAATAAGAGTTTATACGTTGTAAAGATGCAAATATATGTAAAATGCATAACAAATCTATGTTAAAAGAGGACATTGTACATTAAGGATAAGGATACCTTACAATGCTTCCCTGCGGAGACTCAGAAGTGAACGTAAATGTATTGAAGGGTTTAATGTAATTTCGGTAGAATTTATTAAATCATGAATCTTATATATATACGTTTCTTCCTAATGTAATTTTGACGTTTTCGGAACAGTGGAGAATAAGACTAGAGAAAACCTAAAATAATCCGTTGTCGGTTGCAAATAGTGAGATAACCAAAATAATTTAATACAAGTGACAGATAAGCTTAATAAAGTAATATGTAAATGTCAAGGATGTGAAAATGTTATTTATTTGCATCAGAATATTGGATTATTTTCACCTTTGGTACATGTGTATTTAAATTTAGCATGAGAAAGAATTGAACTGATACGATGAACCGATGATTACATTTCTTTATCAGTGTGTGCGTGTGTGTATATATATGATGATGTTAAAAGAGTTAAATTGTATAAAGAAGATGTGAATCAAGATGGAGAAGTAGGAAGCACGTCCGTAGTATTTCGTATGATCTTATTGTTGGCCTCTTTGGCTGTAAATGTTTTACACTTTGTTCATTATGTTTTGGAGTCATTTTAGAATGTATTTAAAGTGTTAAACTGTGTGTTAGACGTTGCTACATTCGAATTAAATAGACTTTCCATACACACACACATATATATACACACATATAACACACACACACATACATATATATATATACCTTCGAGGTAAGTTGATACTCTTTCGGTTTCTAAAATATTATCCTAATTTAATTTAAACATAACTTAAGGAAGTCAAAATGGTTCGGTTATTATTACTGTTATAATCTTAGTTAGTTACTTAAGATTAATTACAAAAATTATGTTACAATTAATTAAAAATGTAATATAAAAATTTGACTACTAAAAAAATGAACAATATTTTTGAAACAAACTAAAATAAAAACTATAATAGTATTTTTGGGACGAATAAGATACAAGTGACATATATTTTATATTTCTTTCGTTTCATAGTGTTGTCTTAGTTTGATTTTAACACAAGTTACTTTAACCACGAGTAAGTTAGCTAAAACAATATTTTTAAAAGGGAAAGAGTATTGTTTAAAAAGATGTATTAATTTAAAGCAATACACGTATGAATGAAACAACAGAACCATATAAGTGTTTGCACAAATGGAGGTGGGCTTTCGGTTTTAGACATAGACAAATCCAGTAACATGTCAATTTCCAATACTTATAGAGATCAACTAATATAATGGACAGTATTTGCTCATTCACCGTGACAAAATTAGTGACGGAACATGTTATGTTCAAAGGTATTAATATGTATTTTGTGATGACAGTATCTTGGAAGGGTTAATACTTTTTGTATGTCAAAGACATAAGTCACCGTTAGAGTGCTACACAATTTAATAACAGTTGAACAAAAATAGTTTTTTGCTTTTATTTGTGAATTTATTCATTACAAATAATTATTTGTTTCAATAGTTGTATAGCTAATGATTATAGTTTGGTAAATAAATATTTTTTTTCTTATACTAATATAAGATACGGGAAGTGATCTCCTCACCTCGAAAACTCACACCTTTTCCATTCCCAGTCACACGGCAGTTACTCCTCTCATACAACTCTTGTTCGCCACCTCCTCATCTAGCATCACTGTCTTTTCTTGTTGCCACGTGATGTGCGGTGAGAATAGAGGGAGGGTTTTAGAGGTGAGGAGATCCAATACTCCATGAATTTAGAAAACTGAACGGATGCCCCCAGGGGCATATTCCAGTGGTAAAGGTGATTGGGGTTAGAACCCCGACGTCCCGAGTTCGAGTCCGTGTGGAGACAATCCTTGTTAAAATATTACAAGGATTGCCTCTGGGTTGGCTGAATCTCGAGTGTCCTCTCCCTTTGCAGGGCTACCGGTGGAGCACATCTCTCGATTTACATCCCACCTGGCTAAGGGCCTCTGGTACAGGTGGGGGCCCTTATCAAAGAAAACTGAACGGATCGTATTATAATAGATAGGATTATTTTAGAGGGGCGTGGGGAGAAAGGGAGAAGGGAACGAAATTAATAAATAATAAAAAGATGGGCACCGCCAAATATAACCATTCAAGAGAAGGCGTATGGCGAAAGGCGTAGTATGCGGAATATAAGTGGAGAAAGTAGCGGCACCAGTCTTGTTTAGGTAGTTTTTTTTTTTTTTTTTACTAAACTCTAATTTGGTAATTTCACAGAAACCACTTCTCTCTCTCTCTCTGCAGTGGGAATAAACGACCAAGACAAAAACCATTTGAACTTATCTGCTTCCATTAACAACAACCAACATATGTTGATATTTATACCCAAACTCAAAACTTCGCAGAAGCGTCCATAACGCTTATGGAGTTTTTTTCTCTACCCTCCTAACAGTTGCATCCCCCATTCTCTTCTTCTTTACTTTTACATCTCCGGCACCGGAGTCTTGAATTACGATGGCCGACGGCGGAATCAGTCGATCCATTGGTTTCGTGTAGATCTCTTGAATTTTACTGTAAAACCTATCCTGTTGTGTATGAATTCTTTGTTTGGCCATATCTAGTTGTGAAGGAACTTTTAGTATCAAGAATAATAGTGGAAGTGAGAGATGTCGCTTTCTTATGTTGGTTTAATTGTATTTCTGTAATATAATCAATTTTACTTGAGGCCCAGATGGTTCCTGTTGCATTCCCCATTTGCAACTTGTGATTTGATTTGATTTCATATAGCAAAAGGGGCCCCTTTTCCGTTTGCGTCCTTAATCCAGTACAGGTCTCTCCTTGACCGTACGCAAAAGAATCCTTCTTCTTTTTTCTCTCTCCTCTTCTTCCCTTGCTGTCTTATCAGTCCACTCTATTTCTTCTACCAAACCATCAAAATCATAGTAGAGAGTGTTTAATTATGAGTGACACCAAAGATCTTGGTCAAATTGTTGGAAATGAAGAGATGTATGTAGATGAGGGAGTTGTTGATGTTGATGCTGAATTTGCTTCAACAACTTTTGATGGAGCTGAACAAAAGCAAGAACAAGAAGTGATCGGCGGAGAGATCTGGGAGCAAGATGATGATAATCTTCTAGATATGAACAACTCATCCATGTTTTACAATGACTTCCCACCCCTCCCAGACTTCCCATGCATGTCGTCATCGTCCTCATCTTCATCCGCACCAGCTCCTACTAATCCGGTTTCAGCATCATCATTCTCGTCCTCCGCCTCCTCCACCGCCTCGGGGGCGGTGTGGAAATCTGATTCCGAAGATAGGAAAGGACAGAAAAGGTATGATCATCACGACACCCCATGTGTACAAGCTGACTTGTCATCAACCACAGCGGATTTTCTCCCCGGAGGCGGCGACATTGATTTAAATGTTATGGGGAATCTTGGGTACATGGATGTAAATCTAATAGATGAGAATGATGTGTGGGATCCTTCCTCAATTTTTCAAAATGATAACAGTACGGAAGGTGATCAAGAGCAGATCGGTGGGATGGTTCTAGAAGATTCTAACAATCAGGAGAAGCGGCAGCAGCAGGAGCAGGCTGAAGAGGATGAAGAAAGCGGTGGGCTATATTTTCTGCAAGGGAACAGTGAGCTTTCTGCTATATTCCTTGAATGGCTGAAGCAGAATAGAGATCACATTTCTGCACATGATATGAGAAGCATAAAATTAAAGCGTTCTACAATTGAGTGTGCTTCGGAGCGGTTGGGAAGCAGCAAAGAAGGAAAGAAGCAGCTGTTGAAACTCATACTTGAGTGGGTCCAGCATCACCAACTTCAGAAGAAGAAATCGAAAGAGGCGGTGGCTTCGGTGCCGTCTGGTCAGTCTCCTCCTACCTGTCATTATCAAGAGCAAAACCCTAACCCTAATTCCGAGTTAAACCCCAATTCCAACGTCAATTATGTCCCTCTCGACCCGAATAATTGCTTCTCCATCTCTTCATGGATGCAACCGCTGCCACCTTATACGGCGGCGACACCGGCTGTTTATCAAGCTCCGGGTATGGGATATGTATCCGATCCTTGCTCTAATGGGATGCCAGTTCCTGGCTCAAAGCCGATTGTCAGTGGAAATCCAAATTACTTCCCTCCTTCGACGGAATATCCACTGATCGAGTCTCCGGAGACTTGGACAGGGCAACAGTTTCCGGTTTCCTCGCAGTTCAATTGCTTTCCCGATAATGGTAATGTTGCAGTGGGGGCTTTGAATTCTCCAGGTCTACCTGGAAATTCCTACACGTACCAGCTGTTTGATGGAAATGGTGAGAAGGTGGTGAAACTGGGGCCTTCTGCGACAAAGGAGGCTCGAAAGAAAAGGATGGCTCGCCATAGACGGGTTGTCGCGAACCATCATTGTCATCGCCAGACTAACCATCAAGCTCAAAATCATCACAATGAGCAAAAGACTAGGAACGCGGTCGAGAGTTATTCCTCTTCTCAAGCTACACCTTGGATTTATTGGTCCCCGGCTCCCGTTGCTCCAGCTCCTGGTCCTGCTGCACCATTGGTTGCCCCCTTCGACGGATCACGCCCGCGGTCTCATGTCGCGAAGCAGCCACAGGATCAACTACAAACTCGGTCAGAGAATCATCAAAACGGACAGGAACCACCCAGCCGGCGAGATCAGGTACAGCTGTTGATTTTATAAGAGCCCTTACAGATGCTTTCTTACCTGAATTGATGCCCTTTGTGGTTCTTATACCTATGGCTGTTTCGTTATAGGGATCTAAGGCGGAGAAGAACCTGCAATTCTTACTTCAGAAAGTGCTGAAGCAAAGCGATGTTGGGAACTTGGGAAGGATTGTATTGCCTAAGGTATTTCCATGTTCTTGTGTATGATTCAATGAATTTTTGAAGATATATGGATATTTTAGGAGTACGTATTTAGAATAGATAACTTGCTAATTATGTGGTTGGATGTTACAGAAAGAAGCGGAGTTGCATCTTCCAGGACTCGAATCAAGGGATGGGATCCCAATAGCGATAGAAGATATTGGCACTTCCAATGTTTTTGTCATGCGCTATAGGTATTGTTTAACTGGAAATACTTCTATGTTTCTAAGTTCTGTCTGGATGGTAAATGATTAACCTGTGTTTTGTTGTTTTTGATTTTTGAATCGGGTTTTCCCAGATTTTGGCCAAACAACAAGAGCAGAATGTATCTTCTTGAAAACACAGGTGAGGGACTAAAAGGCAACATTTCCATTGTATACAAAAGATCATGCTTCTCATTAATAATGCTCTGGTTCGTCTGTAGGGGAGTTTGTTCGGATAAATGGCCTTCAAGAAGGAGACTTCATAGTCTTGTACTCGGACACAAAATCAGGCAAATATGTAAGTCAGTTATTCTTAATCGTTCATGTTTTAAGGTTGTGGTAGAGCACATTTGAATATTAGAGTTCTTGGTGGACCTTATTATCGTAATTGTTGACCAATATGCAGTTGATAAGAGGAGTAAAAGTACGCCAGCCAGGAGCAAAGGTGGAGAGCAAGAAGCCATCAAAGAAGAGCCGTAGCTCCCCTCAAGCTACTAACACCTTGACGCATGCTCCTCCTCTCAAAAAGCCAGGGAACTGAGACATCCCTGAAGCAGTTGGCCGTGGGAGTCGATTGCAAGAATACCTCTGCAGATTGCATTAATGATATTTTGACTTCTTATTTGCTTGGTTACCGACCTCTCTTAATGGAGTGGCTTAAGCGCGAGTCCATGATTCATGGCTTTTATGATTTGCCTGGATGCCCGAAGTCGCTCATTATTTGTTTTGGCTGATGGTAGAAATGTTGCACAGAATGTGATGTTGAGTAACAGTATGTTACTCAGCCTTCTTGTGTAAAAGTTTGTAATGCCTCTCTAATTATTGCAAGTCTTGTAACATCCGACTTCCATCAACTGTCTTTATTGTGATACCTACCTTGGGTGAAGCTTTTGTCAAGTATGCTTGTTTAAGGAAAGCTATAGGCATCTCACCTGATTTAATGTGCTTAAATTAGTGTGATGAAAACAAGAAAGCGAGATATAACATTTTCCCTCATTTCCTTCTTTCTTTTCCCCCCTGGGGAGGTGGGGGTGGATGGGTAGTGATGACATGTTTGTTTGGATAATGGGAGCAAGGGAAACGTCTGATGATGAACGAAACAAGTTTGAGTGGTAGTAATTGACAAGGGGAGTGATGAAACATGACAACATGAGTGGGTAGTTATGCCATAGACGGATGCATTCAACTATTTTTTTTTTCTCAAACCCCAAAGCTGTTGCTTTTTGCTAAAAGACATTCAATGCATATATTTAAGATATTTACTCTGAGAAGCAACATAGAACTCCTCAACGAATTGATAGCAATGGTAAAGATTAGGGCTGTAAACGAGCCGAACGAGCAGAGCATTCCGTTGTTCAAGCTCGGTTCATTTAACTTAGCGAACGAGCCGAGCTTGTTCGTTTATTTAAACAAACATATTTAATTGTTCAAGCTTGGTTCGTTTAACTCACGAACAACATTAACGAGCCGAACACCTTAAACGAACGGTGTCACTTACCGAGTTCGAACAGAAAAAATGTGTTCAAGCTCTGTTCATTAACCTTTTATCCGAGCCGAGCTCGAGCTCGAGCTCGAGCCAAACGAGCCGAACAACCAAACGGCTTGGTTCATTTACAGCCCTAGTAAAGATACCAATGCTTCTCTTTAGGTTTGAAGAAATTCTTTATCCCTCAGGGTCTCTATAGTCTTAACCCCAAGGAGTATTGTGGAGGATGTAAATCAGGAGCCCGGCGGCTTCCTAGGTTAGATGTGGACTTACACAGTGATTCACATAAGGTGCTTCCCGCAAACCAGGCTTTCGACCTAGCAGCAGTGGAACACCCACACTGTGCGTGTATCTAAATTCAAACTCTTGACCTCTTGAAACAAATTCCAACCTGAGTACCAACTGAGTTATGCCATATGGGCTCTTTAGGTTTGAATTGATAGAGATTGTAGATACTAATAATACCCTTTAGGTTTGTATCCCAAAATGCCTAAAAAAGAAAAGGAAAAGGGTTTTCATTCCCAAGAAATGTTAAAACCTATGGAGTTCATCTACTTGTAAATAGCAATAAGGGTTCATCTACTTGTAATTAGCAATGAAACTTTACTTAAAGTACAAAAAATTCTTCTATAACCATGAGGGTTCGTACAAATGTTCATCCGAACACCATGTTTGGAGTAGGAAAACTTCCTAATATCAATGAACATCCATGCACCATGCTTTCTTAAGTTTAATTCATGTCAAAATGGTATATATTTTAAGAAAAATTGGTCAAAATATTAACTATAGCTTTTGTTTCTAAAATCTAAATATACTTATTATAAATAAGTCGTTTTATCATCATCGACGCGAAGGCCAAACAGGAATGTTACACCCGTAACGTAACAGTGGTCTCGCCTAAAAATAGGTGAATGGGGTGGGTCTCTTGTCACTATCTCTCCACGAATGCGATGATCAAACCGTGATTCACCTTAACTTTACTACACTATAACGCTCCTCATAACCTGACATGCACTATATACGTCCTGCAACGATCAGGGACAATCAGATCCCTGTAGAATACTATTATTTTCAGCACATCTATGTTGTATCTAGTGAGACTCTAAGATGAAATGTCTTATATTTGCCCTAGAGCGTCAACAAATCTCCTATATCTTGCATCAACTCGTCAGCAACACCGTTACTACTAGAAAAAGACGCCATACCCAAAACCTAAATATGTAATTAACATAAATTAAATGACATATAAACATAAATGCATTATATAAAAAATAAATAATTGATCTAAATTAAACAAATTATACGTTCATGCAATCGAAACAAGTAAATAACAGTAATTAAATACTAATATAGGTTTACGCAATTGAAACAAGCAAATAACAATATACGTTCATGCAATCGAAATAATTAGTTGAAAATAATTGAATACTATTTAACATACATAAATTACAATAATTAAGTAACAAATAAATTATAATAAATAAATAACTCCCATAAGAGATAAGGTCGAGTATGTCTTCATGTGTATTTTATGTTGTGCATAGATTCTGGCAGAACTTCATTGTTCTTTAAAATAACGAAAAATAAGCAAAAATGAAGGGTGCCATCTGTGGTGTGGCACTAGACGGTTTTGTCAAAATCATCTTGTACAATATGGTTTTGACATGACCGTATTACATGGTATAAGACGGTTTTAACAAAATCGTCATGTATAGATATGAATATGCTTCCAAATATACAATGAAAATAGTTTTTTTTATAGTAAAACTAGTATATTTTTTTCCATTTCCCCGTACTATTACCTTCATTTCTTCACTCATTAGATCATAGTAGTAAGTTATGCGACAAGTAGTGAGAAAGTCGATAGCACCCTGCCTCTAAGCCATTGGAGAATCCCCGATTCCGTCTATTATGGTTTGGAAATAAACTATACTTTAAATTAATCTTAGATCTAATATTAATCATTTTAAACTTTTGCTTTATTTTTTTCATTTGTATGTTTACAAATACACCTTTACCTCCCCTGATGTTTGAAAAATACATCATTACCCCCTTGATTTAATTAAAAAAATGTTTTTCAAATATATATAATATGAATTGCCTATTTTACCCCTACCCTCTTCATCTTCTTCCCATCAATTCTTACCCACCATCCGCCGCCCCTCTCCCCGCCCAGCTCCACCAGCCGCCGCCCACTTCTCCGCCCCACCAGCAGCAATTCATATATATAACATGCTATTTTTCCTTTCTCCGCTTTGAGGCGAAAGCATGTCGGACGTGGAACATGGCACTTTTAATTGCATCCAAGAATATGACAGTCAAAAAGATCTCAAATAGCACTATTATCTCCAAGCTCAGATCAACAAGAAGCATGCATCAATTTTTTAGCTTCCCAGTCACAACTGAGATGCTTAATGGGAGCAGCATCAACGGAACCATACTTGGGGAACTGCCAGACATACCACAATGCAATTGGTAAGTAAACATCCACAAGCACCACAACTCTTACCTCAAAGTCCTCCCTGGGCATCACGCGATGAAACCCCAACCACACGGGCAAGAATGCTCAGGTTGTGAAGCTAAGGAATTGCAATCCCATTTGAAAAATTACATTTAATTATCAGAGATATATCTAACAGAGTTTCAACTTTTGCTCAGGAAGTTGTCAAGGTGTGATTGCTCTAAATATGGAGGATGGTACTTTACATCGATTTCGTGCTGGTTCAACTATATTGGCCACTGGGATAACACTACCGTTAAATTGCTCTCTCTCAAATTAGTATCATCACCTCTGGCCATTTATAGTAGATGATGCTCTTCTCAGAGATATGGCAGGGCATACTTTTCTGCAACTTTTGCTCATACAGTGTGAAAGGGAGGCGACGGCTGGTGGGGTGGGGCAGGAGCATTCTTTTTCTTTTTTTTGCGGGTAAAGAGGACGATGAATAGTGAAAAGGTGGGGGTATTTTTGACTTTTTCTTAAAATTTTACAATTTTATATTTTAAAATGTCATTTTACCTTTTAGTCCAAACATCAGGGGAGGTAAAGGTGTATTTCTAAACATTAAGGAGGTTATTGGAGATTATGCCAAACGCTAGGGGTCAAAAGGGAATTAACCCATATAATTATCCCCTTCGTTGAAGAAATACGGTGATATTTGATTTTTCTAGTTGGTTCATTTTAAACTATGTATGAAAGACAATTATGATAATATTTTTAAAACAGATAGAGTATGCACAGATTCCACTTTTAAAATAGATATTTACTGGCAGGGAAGTGATAAATACATGTATATGCGGGAAATTGAAGTAGTCTTCTAATCTTATCTCCTATTTATGGATTCTGCAAGAAGGATAAATAAAATATATGTAAGACCTTTCTTGTAGCTCATGCAACTAACGGCTCTATCTACATATTTTCTTGTTGAAAAAATAGATGTGGTTGAACGTTCACTACAACAGGTAGGAGAACAAACCTAACATTTGAAGTGAGTCTAAAGTGTAATACATGAAACTAAAGAGAAAAATGAATGAACAGATAGCCAAATGCAGGTGGGTAAGGGCATTGAGTTTGGGGAAAGTGATCGAAGACTGACCTTGATTTTTAGTTTTACGTAATCTATGGAATATGATTTATTTCAAATAGAGCAAATTCGACTAAATGAAAGGTAGACACTATACCATCGGTTCTTAGACCTTTTATCTTATTATACGATATAACATTGGTTCTTTTCCACAACTTGTTCGATTCTCTTCTTTTGATCGTTAGTATAAACTGTCTAAACAAGAATTCTTGAACAACAAACAACCTTCTTACATATTAATGGTCAAAAAAGATCTAGATAGACGATCAACCTCTAGAGAAAGCGATGTGCATGAACCATGTGAGCAAGGATGCAGCTCGGTCTACCGCTGGTCGGGCATGTCTAAACCAATAATTAGTAGAATGAAAAAATAAGATCGGATGGTTTGTAATTGGATCCTTTTTATGAGGCCCAAGGTCCCTAAACTATAACCTGTCTCCGGCCCACGCGGCCCACTTAGTTCGAGAATATTAAGAAGCACAACAGCGATGAAGGAAATCGACCCGTATGTAAATGTTACACTCAAAAATCTCAACAAAAAAAAAAGAAAAAGAAAAATGGCGGGTGCAACCTCTTTCATCAGCACCATTTCACTTCATTCTCCTCCCAGAGTCTTGCCCCAACCTCGATCTTTAATTATCGAGCCCCCCTCAGTTTCTTTGGGGTTGAGATCTTCTCATCCCCACTTTCTTCACCCTCTTTGTGACCACGTGACACGTGGCAGCAAGAGAAGGTGGTGAGACTAGATGATGGTCACCTACATCTAGCCTCACCATCCCCCTTGCTGTCACGTGTCGCGCGGTCACGTGTCACCGCACCCCCTTGCGATGAGAGTATCCTATCCCGTTTCTTTGCGGCAATGATTCATCAACCTTCAACACAATGACAAGTAAGATGTTCAGTATTAATTACCAAATCTTAAACATTTACTCATAAAAGTTACACTTAAGCCCACCCACCCCCACCTCCCCCCCTCTCAATATAAGTAAACATTTTTTTTTCCACAAACCCAAACGTAAACTATAAAATCAAACATAAAAATTGTTTGGAAGTTTTGTCGGTTAATTAGAGCCCGTAGAAAATGGATACACAAAGTTTACTTTATGACGATTCAAGTCCCGCCTTCAACGAAGGTATAGTCGACCGAATCAAGTATATATTAGTCATACAATCTTGTATTGATATTTTCAAAGATCTGTCTCTACTTTACATGATTTTTTTATTAATAGACTAACTTATAAATTTTACCATGATCTTTCATCCTTTCATTTAGATGGAGCGTGTCCGAATTTAAAAACACAGGTGCTGTTGCTGTGGGCCTAGTCCACGGAAAAGCAGTGCATTGATTGAGAAAAAGGAGTAAATACTAGTGTCTTTATGTACTGTAATTTTCTCGAACTGCCACCACTCATCTGCCCAGTCACACCTACTCAACCGTTTTCACGACTGGGACCTACAAGGTTTAATTAGCAATAGCCCCAAGTCCTAGCTCATATTTGGATTAAGAGATCAACCGTACGATTTCAGATATATTATAGTGTGGATGTTCCATTACTGCTAGACCGAAGGTCTGACTTGCAAAGGACATTTTGTGTGGGTCACTGCATAAGTTATCACCAATCTTAGGAATCTGTTGGGCTCATGATTTGCATCATTTACAATATTATTTAAAACTGGAGCGATAGAGACATCTAAAGACAAATAATGACCTTTTACTCCAACGTCCATTTAATACACCACTGAGCAATTCATAGTTTTTTTTTTAATCTACAGTATTTGGTTCCGTATCGTGAATGTAATGTTCAAAAATATAACATTAACTAGCAAATCAAATGCCAATTTTAACATAATATATATACACACATACACATATACATGTACATATATATATACACACACATGTATGTATGTATATATGAGCCGGGCGTTTCAATATTTGACCTACCATATTAAGAGGTGCGTTGGGACAAATAGAGTATTTGTATAAATTGATATCAGTCATTAGGCATGGACCAACTGAGTTCCTGAAAACATGGTAGGACAGATGTTTATTTAGGTCTTCTTGTTTTTTTTTTTTTTTTTGACGACACAATTAATGTTTCATTTATACAGACGTGCTCGTGCAGTATTAGTTAACTCTGGCTGTTGCTAACCATCAAAGTTCGATTGAACTTGGACATTCTTTACGTTTCTTAATTTAAGCGTATATTTACGTGGTAAGAATGACAATATTCTTAGTGTGGTGTTACAAAAAAAAAAATGTCATCAAGGTGAATGGAAAGGTAAAAGAAAAAAAAAAGTTTTAGAAAGGATGTTAACACACGTGATTTGTCACGCATGGATACTTATTTAAATAAAATATTAAAGTATACGTAAATGAATTTACAGCTTTAAATATTACAGTATTTCATTGATGAATCGCTTAGGTATTAATAAAATCTACTTGGTTATAACTTATTGATGTAATGGTATTTAAAGAGCTCAATATATATATATATATACACACATATATATATATATATTATAAATTCATCATTCAATGAACACAGTTTCAGAAATTCAAACTGTGTAGGCTACTATTTCTATTCTATCCTAAGTTGGTTACTTAACATAAACAAGAGAAATTATGTAAATGTTAATTAAATGTGTAATATAAAAATTTTGTCTTTCATATTTACTAATTTTTAAAAAACCATCAATATTTTTTGAACAAATCAAAATATAAATGAGGACTATATTTTTGCAACAGAGGGAGTAATATTTAGCGTATATCTATATACTAACATTCCTAACTTGGTATTCCAAATTTAAATTACAGAGAGAAATCGTTTCATGATACTCGATAACTGATTCCAAACTAAATATTTGTTTCACATTTGAAAAGAATATCAAACTATTTTCATCAGTTTTACATTTGATCATTACTTATTTTTTAAAGCAAGGTAGATTAATACGTTTCTTAGAAATCAAAAATGCATTATCATGTTTGAATTAATATTATAAATAATTAATGGATACACTCGACCCCATAATTGTGGCTAGTGTAATACTTCAATGATATTTATAGTTTCCTTTATTATGTTTATATATTTTTGGATTTTCTTAAGGTGTAAAATGTATTATGAAATTAACCATAGATGGATAAGAAGAATTCAAATACACACAATTAATTGCAAAGTATACGGTATCATGCGGTTCCGATTTTGACTTATTTATATTGAAACGAATTTGGACTCATATCTCAAATAGGTTTGTCGAAAAAATAAAAAATTTAAAAGACAGTCTGCTATGATACATTATACATTTTGCATCATCCATAAAGTTACAAGGCATACCATTCTTGGGATATCATAATAGTTACTTCGTGACTAATAAAAGATGGACATGCGAATGATGAATCCTCCATATTCTACGCAAATCATTTAAACGATATGATATGTCATTCTTATAAATCAATGATGCATTCTACACAATCATGGATATGATATTCATTTTTTATATGTCGATTCTTTATTGATTGTGATATAACCGTTAGGATACATATTAATTTCTCCCTCGCGCATTTTCTCAATCTCTTTACGTATAATATAATTATTTAGTGGCATTTATATAATACAAAATAGATTGTCTTCGTAAAAAGAAAGGAAAAAAGAAAATATCTTCTCGAGTTTAGCGATAACTACGCAATTATAAATACGTTGGACCTTAAATGCATACAATAACTATGAACTAACTTGCTGGAGTGGAAAAAGGAAGAGGGAAAAAGAAAAGAAGGAAAAGACGCAATAAAAAAGCTGCAGCTGTAATTACGTGATACTATCAAGAAGACGATAGGACTTAAATCAGAGGGACGCTTCCGCTCAGAGGAAAAGTAACGGTTGCATCTCGGTGTGATTTCCCAAATCCAGTGAAAAACCTCAGGCCGCCGCATTTCCAAAGATTGACGGTGTGATCCGGCGACTAGTTTAACTTATTCTTATAGTGTCCAAGTGTCAGATCTGAGGGGTTGCTTCCTATCTTGCCTATCAGTGCTGCTTTCTTGGATCAGGTACATTGTTCAGTTCGCTTCCGTTTTGCATCTTTGACGCATGTTTGTATGTCTACTGTGGCATTGGGATAGGGTTTAAAATTTCAAGGAACTACAATTTATAGATATAATATTAACGTCGTGGTTGAAAATTTCTCCTTCAGAGCTCGTGTTGAATTGTAGTTCTTCGGAGTAAGGTTCTTTGTACCTATGCCATCTGCAACCTGTGGCAGATTTCTTTAAGCCGCTATTGGGAAACAATCCAGCAAGGAACAGGCCGTTCTGTGATTCGTCTTTCGTTACCTCCGCGTTTTTTCTTATTTGCTCCCTATCCAACTTTTTTTTTTCCTTTTTTGGGAACAGAGATACCTAATCGAGGAATTTTTGTTGGTTTGTGACTTCATTTTGTCACTTGGGGGGTTGGACTTATGTTTCAATCTCTGGCTGGTACCGATCAAAGTGGAAATACATGATTACTTGTAGTGCCTTTTAGTGACTTGAATTGCCGTTGAAGTTTCCCCCTTATTTCTTCTATGAAATTGTCACTGGGGTTTATTTATCAAATTCGTAGTACATTTCTGCTGTGCTTGTTTATGTCAAAACACTTGGTTTTCATGCGGTTTTAATTGTCTTGCCAGTTGCATTGCTTTATTATGATACTTAAATTCTGTTTTCCTCTTATGAATTATTTTTGCCAGCATTTTGCTTACACTTCTATGTTTCCAGGTCTGCCTGTATCAACACTATATGTTGGTTAGTTATGCACTTGCACTTTTGTCATACTCAATCAAGGGGAAGGACAGAGTCAGAAACATGCTGCTGGGCTTGAATTAAAACCTCATGTTAGTCAAGCAGTTATCTTGAAGTTCGATTGCCTTGATTTAGTGGTTTAAAGGTGGAAAGAGGACATAGTGTTATTGGATGCTGGGCAAGATGATTGTCAACAGACAAGTTATGTTGACTTATCTGTATCTTCTTGTGTATATACTGCTCTCATCTGGAGTAATTTTGTACAACAAGGTATGTGATGTGTGATACTGCTGCATGCTATACACGGGAACTATTACGATGTCATGGCCTTTGTCCATTCTGCTTTATCTTCTGCACTTATCTTTTATAAATCTATTATCTCTTTCATTATTCTACTGATCAGTAAGGTGGAATTATGATTTATCTGGGACGCTGTTTAGTTTCATGCCCTGCCAACAGAAAACAGTCAGAATTATGATCTGTGTTGCTCATATGCATGTTACTGTTCTCTAATGCTCCCAATTACTATTTGTACACCAAATCTGATCTGAAAGTTTTCCTTAAAATGGCAAGGGTTTCTGCTTTGCTATGGTTAGGTTCAAACTACATGAGTTTAAGACTGCTAGGTTACGGTGCAATCTGGTCACCACTTACAAGATTCAGAAGTTCAAGCAGATTGAGGGAGTGACATTAAAGCACCATGTTTCTCGATGAACATATGAAACAAAATCCTAGTGACCATTATCCAATCATACTGGATGGAAGAGCCAAGCAGATTTAGGGACTTACATTATAAACTCACTATGTTTTCTTGATGAACTTATGAAACAAAATCATAGGGATATGAGTATCCAAGCACACTGAATGGAAGAGTCATCTTATTTAGTTGTATGAGATCTTTTGTTGAGGAATTAACTGGTCCTCTTCTGTGATTTGATTGTTCTGTATAGGACATAATTTCAAGTAGTTTTTATTTACAGGAGATCCTTGTCAGTTGACCAGATACTAGTGGTGACAATTTTCAAGTAGATGTTTGAAATCTGTAGGATGATACTAACCGCCCTATGGTGGTAGATAGTGGTCTAAGAAATGTTTATCAGGACGCTGACAGCCAGCCTGCATTCACTAGCTGCTGGAAACTAACCTAAAAATGGTGTAAAAAGAAAAGATAAGGCTGTGCATGCAAAATCATGGCCTAGCGTCTGCCCGTAACTATTTCCTCAGAAAGCAACAATTTCTGCATGGTTCTGCAGTTAAAGCTAGGATCCTATTTACATGTCGTAAGGAAATAAGAAGCAAAAAGATTGAAATGTGATATTAGGATAAGGTGATGATCATCTTATTGAAATTCCTTTTTCTTTCCCCCTTGACTTCTATGTCAGTATACTGTTCTTGCATGAAAAGTACTATTATGTGTTGAAGGTAGTTCTGTACATATTTTCTTTAGTGTTTAGGTAGCTATAATATTTCTTTTCCTTGGCTCTGAAACGCTATAGAACATGCTTGGTCAGACTGTGTAAAAGCTGTTATGGGGTTGTATCTGTTAGTCTATGTTGCCTTCAAAGTAGACTCGGGGACTTTAAATTTGTTGGTCAGCAGGGATCTTTTGATCTTTTGTTGGAGCTTTTGGGTTTTAGCTTTGACAAAGGTTTTTAATGGCTTTCCTAATAAGATACTCTGATGAAGCTTAATGTGACATGTTGTCTCTCCTTGCGTGCAATTACTGTAATTTGATTGCTGAATGTTGTTCTGGTCTTCTCGCTGTAGTCTTGACAAAAAACTTACTCTTGACTTTATCTAATAAAGTTGCTCTAGATTCTTAGGATTGCGTAATCATTTGGTAAAGTACACCTTTCATTTATTGTTTCTTGTTTTTAATTGCTCGAACCTGTGCTTTCTGATAAATGGCCCTGCGCCTTGTCGTTAGCTATGTTTATCTTTTTCTTTGTGTTCTTGTTTTGATATCCTTTCCCTGTTGTTGACAGTCTGGACTAGTTGTTGGTTGTCTTATTAATTTGTTTCTTGTACCTTGTATGCAGTGGATGCTCTCGCCAAGATATTTTAATTTCCCCTTTCCAATTACTCTTACCATGATCCACATGGGCTTTTCAGGATTGGTCGCTTTTATTCTTGTACGCGTTTTCAAGGTAAGCTAACAGCAACTTCTGGTTTCATGGATGAAGTTCTTTTGTGTGTCGATGTGATAGGCGCCACTTTTGTTTGAGTTTGCATGGATATATGAATCTATGCTTTTCACATGCTATAGATGCTTGTAGTTGTAAAAGGTATCATTGACCTACTTCTCTTGTAACATCTTTTGTATGTGTGTGCATATGTATGTAATAATCTTTGCCTACTTATGTTTCTGGATGTATATTTTATTTCATGTTTTAGACCTATATTTGTGAAAACATTCATTGTCAGTATGTTACATGCCTATCATTTTGTCCTACCCTTTTTCCAAGCTCTTTCATTGTACTCCACATGCTTAGATATCTATTAGTTGTAAAATATCCACCCACCGTCTTGTAATATGCCTGTCATTGCCCTGCTCTCTTCTAAGCTCTTGCATCATTTATTCTGCATGTGAGTTCTTTTGTCTGATAAAGTAACAGGGTGCCTGGTTTTCATGGTGAAAAAAGAATGTTAAATATTCTCTTTTTCTGCAGGTGGTATCACCTGTCAAAATGACATTTGAAATGTAAGATAACTACAGAAACACTGAGTGTTGATTTTTTCTAGAATAGTTTTTAGTTGTTTTCTATTTCCTTGGCAGATATGCAACATGTGTCATTCCTATCAGTGCATTCTTCGCTTCCAGCCTTTGGTAAGCTCTTTATATTGAACTACAGATTTTCCATAATTTGCCATTTCAGTCATACAGTGATTAGATGGTATTGTCAGAGGCAGTGCTACCATTTTTTCTGGCTGTTGTAGGATTTCTCTTCTGAATCATTTTTGAGTGCGGCAAAATAACACTCCCGATATGGGCCAATAAGAAGAGGAGAGGTGTGTATCAAAGGGTGTAGAAGTACGCCTTCTCTCCTCTTGTTGTTGGTACACATCTTGAGTGTTCCAAAGGAGTGTTCTAAAATGCGATCTGTAATTTTTCTCATGCCAATTTCGAAGGATGTGCTTATGCAGAATTCTTTTTTACCCTGTATGGTTTCTCCTCATGGTATTGACCAAGGCCATTTATGCGTGTCTCTTTAGGTTTGGCAACACTGCTTATTTGTTTATCTCAGTTGCTTTCATCCAAATGCTCAAATCATTAAGTATGTTTCTCACATTCTCCTTTTGTATTTCTGTGTATAATTCTATAACTAATTATTGTTTATAATATGTTTCATTGCAGTGCCAGTGGCGACATTTTTGATGGCTGTTATTTGTGGTACTGATAAACTAAGATGGGATATATTTTTGAACATGGTCTTGGTCAGCATTGGAGTTGTCATATCATCATACGGAGAAGTTCATTTCAATATAGTAGGTACAATTTATCAGGTGACAGGAATATTTGCAGAGGCTCTTAGGTTAGTTTTAACTCAAGTGCTTCTCCAGAAGAAGGGTTTAACGCTAAACCCTATCACCAGCTTGTATTATATTGCTCCTTGCAGGTACCTGTCGGAGCTACTAAAGATTTTATTGTCATTTTCACTTCCAGCCTTTTATGCTGCTAATTCGAATTCTAGTTCAAATACCAATCCTGGGTACTGTCAGAAAAAGTGAACATTGGCCAACTTAATTGTCTTGTAAGATTTTAGTGTTGCTACATATTATATTAAGGAAAAAGCATTTATAGGAGGAAACACTCAATGACTTGTTTGAGATATGCATTAGCAATGGAGGCAAAAATAGCATTATTCACGTTCTCTTATAGCAATGAGAATATTATCTTTGACTTACAATCTTCTAGTAATGGCTTATGTAATTCTCCATATCTATAACATTCCTTTAAATCCATTCTGTTTTCCCCCTCTATTTTGGATATGCAGCTTTGTGTTTCTTTTTGTCCCCTGGTATCTGCTGGAGAAGCCTGCGATGGAGGTTTCACAGATTCAATTTAACTTCTGGATATTCTTCTCAAATGCACTTTGTGCACTGGCGTTGAATTTCTCAATATTCTTGGTTATTGGTAGAACTAGTGCGGTGACAATTCGAGTTGCTGGTGTCCTAAAGGACTGGATACTTATTGCTCTTTCAACTGTTGTTTTTCCCGAGTCTATGATTACCAACCTTAATATTATTGGCTATGCTATTGGTACGTTTAACTAAACCCTGTTTTTTCTCAGAATATGAATATTTTGTTCTCTAGCTGTTTGAAATGATTTCACTACTTTGGCAGCCATATGTGGCGTAGTCATGTACAATTACTTGAAGGCCAGAGATGCACGTGCACCCCAACTTCCCCTTGAGAGTATTGTTGATCGGACAGCCAAGGTGGGTTGTATATTTCCATTTAAACTTTTTTGCTTGCGATCTATGATGGACTCGGTTCGCTAGTTGTCGATCATTGTAACTTCTCCTTGAGGCTATTTTTGGTGGGACAACCCAGCTGCTTTGCATTTTTCTGTACGAGATTATAGCTTCTGATCTATGACAGGCTCAGCTAATGATGATAATGATGGTTGTTAGAATACGGTAAAGTTGTTTGACTGCTGTTATTTAAACAAAAATTGATTTTCTTTGACTGATATCAAATAATCCTACGATTAGCGGGTTGATGTTCCCAAATATGGTGTTGAGAAGGTGGTGTTTTGCAATAGTTTGACTTGTTCTTTTACCCTAAATTAGAGATTTTGAAGTTGAAATTGAGAAGGAATAGTGTGGATCTTGGAGTGTGGCTTGCCATGTCTATACAGTTGGTGTTCAGTGTTTACGGTAACTGTTTTGTTTTGATTGGAGAGGGTTAAGCTACTTTTCTTGCATGCCTGAACTCTGAATCTGACTGTTGTCTAATTTCATCTCGGGTGTTACCAACATTCTCACTAACTTTGGCCCTTCAGAATTTGCAGCAAGGAAATATCATTTTTCTGATCTCACAGTTTCTTGTCCGTTTGCTGTTGACAGGAAATAAAAATGGAAAAGAAATCATCAGATCTATTTCAGCTTGATGATGTCGTCACGAGGACTGGAAGAAATAGTCCAGTTTCTGATGTTTCCGTGGATGAAGAAGCTCCTCTGCTTGCTTCTTCAAGGCTAACATATTTGGGCCAAAGCCCACTTAGCAATCACTCGTCATGATATTGGTTAGCCAGAAAATCTTCCTGCATTGAGTTCACTCCTGGATCATTGTTATTAACTGGAGCTGTTAAAAGGCAGTCATGAGCAGGTTTTACCAACACGGCTCCTTCTGTGATTAGTGACGAAACATTACCCGGATCCTCATTTATCAATTGATTGAAGAAAAGTCGGTTCAGTTGCTCAGATCAATAGCGTGGAGTGTGATGATCGGCATGAACTTACTCTGTAGGATATATATTGAGGGTGAAGTGGTTTTTAGTGCCAGTGTTTACCAAGCCATTTCAACTTTGCCCATTTTGGTGCCATCGGTATTTCCACTTCAGAAGATACAGGATTGTTTTATGGTTGGCAGCTTAGTCCTACGAATTTTTGCAACAGGCGACTTGCCAACCTCTGATGATATATCTCCATCTTTTTCTTTATTTTATATTTGAAGGCTCTTTTGTTTCTTTCATGTGTAAGAAAACTTTTCAATTCCCTTCTGTTTGTCCCTTAACTAGTTACTGTTGTCAACTGCAAATGCCATGCTGTCTGCGCACAACCTGGGCGGTCATCTAAATTGTCTTACCATCTGCACAGTTATGCCATTAAACAAAGGAAGAATCTTACATCCGAACCATTTAAAATACAAGAGGGACAATGCATTACTCATGTACGAATCAAGGATCGCAAGAGGGCCAAAAAGTGCCATCGTATGTGTATCTTTCCACCTGATACTGGACAGAACGAATGAAAAGGTATGCAATCAGAAAATTTTCAATACTGCTGCCCTCTGCTACTTGTACTTGTCGATTATCCTTCTTGCTTCTTCAAGAGTCTCATCCACAGAAGTAGTTACTCCACCCCCCCCCCCCCTGTTGGACCTTCATCCTTGTTCAAGGCTATGAATACGAAATAAACTAGCCCCATGGTTGCCTGGTCCACAAGAAAGTAGTAAATTTTATCAGGCGCGAAGTGGCTCAACCCCTTTTGCGGGACCATACAACTAATATTGCTTCTTTCTGGTTTCCTGATCATATAAATGAAATTTCTGCGTCAATATCACCGCCGAGACCGGGAAACCTGATATCTAATCCATGCCAAAATCACATTGAAAAGACTTGAATCAAAATTTACTGTGCATATTGAACATAACTGGAAAGAATGAAAACATACCAGCACAAAGAAGACAGTAGAGAGCAAGGACTTGAAAGAAGACTGTAGAGAGCAAGGACTTGGGAACAAAGAGCACAAGGGTCAAGCAACCATGGTTGTTGATATTCTTGCAACTGGTCTGCGGACCGAATCCTAGCAACAAGAAACCAGAAGTTGCCCTATAAATATTCTCCAACACAGCTAGATACACAAATCATCTCAATCATCAATTGAAAGAATTAGACTTACACGCACTAAATTAGTTGCAGCTTCAATTCCATCCTTTCCCATTGTCCAGACCCTCTGAAGAACTGTTAGGTACGGTTTTTAATCAATGTTAAGAACAGCAGAGAAAATACTTTCTTTGTATGCTTGTGCAAGAGTCGAGAGAATCTGTAGGATGATGGTTTTCTTCTTCTTTGTGTACATTTGGTAAGTGGCAAAGTTGACTGATAGATACATCATTTCCTAACATATGCAAATCTGCAGAAGAACTGTAAAACACCACAAAGCAACAAGGATATCACTGCATTAATACCACATATTTCAACCAAGGATGGCAACATCCTCAGTCCAAATTCAATTGTAGTAGAACTCGGGTAGTTAGTTCTTGAGACGAATATAACTAAAGGCATAAATCACAGAAAATTAGAAATTGGAGCTGAGGTCAGCACTATCAACACGAACATTATGTTCTAGTTTAAGAAAGGAGCCTCTGCTTTATCAAGTGTTGTTTGGAACCATGTTATAATACAATTTTAAATCATACGTCAATGTGATTGGATTCATTTTAATCAAGTAATTTGACTTGATATATTTGATACGATAAACATACTATATGTATCCAATACGACATTCATTATAATATTTTTGACGCGTTCTATAACATATGATAAATTTTTTTATAAATAACGTAACTATTATTACAAAAGATATTTCTTTAATATGGTGAACAATACAAAATACCAACAAGAGAAATAAAAAACTGTGTTGTTTTAGTTATATTTTTTTGGTAAATTATATAACATAATTCCCAGCCACCTTATTAGTTTATTTTTTTTTCTTTCGAAATACGCGTACATTTTGACAATCCAAGACCTCTGAAAGCGCGAGGCCGTCGGATTGACTTTAGTGTGTGTCCCTCCGTTCATAGTGCACAAACCATTGTTTCCATACGAGAATGATGAATTAAACGTTGGCATATCTAATTTGACATTGGAGTTAAGATATTGTAACCGAAAAAGTGTAAGTTTAAATCAAGACATCCGCAGTGTGAATATGTTATTTGAGTCAATACTGGCTTATGCTATAATATCCGGCACCATTAGATTAAAGGAATGATGACTCAATTTGCATTTGACATGTTGTGTGAGTGCTTAGGTGATAGTTTTATCAATTTAGGAGGCTGCAGAGTTCTTGCTTTATATTATCTGCGGAGGTCTTATCAGTCTAAGAGGCTGATGGATTTCTGATTTATATCTTCTACGAAATTCTTTGATACTGGAACGATGAAGTCCTCCGAAGCTAATTTTTGCAAATGAAACAACCGACTTACTTCAACTTAATCCCATCAAACAGCTCAGGACAATTATTTGTTTAAATGATAAAATAAATTTGAGACAATAAGTTGTTTACTCAAATGCTATACTATAAATATGAAATTTATGTAATACTTTTTAGTATAATGTAATTGATGTCCACGGTTATTATCGTTATTTTAGTGTATATTTCATTTACTGCTTGTTATAAAAAGTATGGAAAATACTAATATGAGCTAAAGGCTTATTCGAAGATGCAATGAAACGATTAAATAGAAAATCATCAAAATAGTATAAAATCTATAAATCTGGATAGTAAAAACACTTTTTCCGAATCACTTAATATTTCGTGACAATGTACTAATCAAACGTAAAACATGAACATAATAACGTTCATTGTAGTATATGCCAGAACAACCAAGGAACGGAACATAACATGTTACTTTTTGGTATTAGAAAGACCATATATGTCGCGGAAGACTAATTAAGGAATCTTTTTGAGGTTAAAGATAAATTTGTAATAATCAAAGAAATCAATACATCTCTATACAAAAGATCCTAAATAAATGAGTCAACATAATGCCTCAATATGTAACTATCAAATGTAGATACAATCTATGCATAACCCTAAAGACATGTGTGCGTTTTCTATAAATTACATCCATATATACAAAAGATAATCCTTCAAAATTAACCCTATTCCTGCCTTGCCAAGTGAAGTGAACTGTGGCTGCCAACGCAATCTTCAGCGCCTTGGCTCTCAAAGCCCTGCCTTTCTGCCTTCTTCTGTCCCATGCCAAGACTCTGTTGAGAGTATTGAAGTTAGTTGGGACGCCAAACCAACTAGAAATATCTGCCTAAACTGCATTCACCTAAGGACTGTGAAATAGAAGATGCTGGCACGTTTCCAAACTTAGAGCAAAAGGTCATTTCTTGACTCCTAGGGTCTCTACCATTCCAGTCTCAAGAAGCATTGTGGAGGAGTCAAATCATGAGTCCAATGGATTCCTAGGTTGGGTGAAAATTTACGCAGTGACCCACAAGGTGTTCTCCTGCGCATTAGGCCTTTGGTCTAACAGCAGTGGAACACCCACATTGTGTATGTCTTTAGATTCGAACTCTTGAACTATTGGAACAAATATCAACCCGAGTACCAACTGAGCTATGTTATGAGGCTGACACGTTTCCAAACTTGAAAAACACAAAGAACAAGCACTGGCTTCCAAAAAGAGTAAATTGTCTTTTGCTGATAACTCGTCAAAGTGACGCCAACCGAAGTGAAAAATAGTGAGAGTTATAGCATTGTACCAAACCAGATTAGTCCATGACATATACTCACCTTTGTCCATGAAATAGTCATAAGTCTTGTTGCATATGAAAATTTCATCAGCAACCCATCTTGCCAAAAATGTCTTGGCACCCTCTTTGACAATAATAATTTTCCTTATATCCAGCAGCTTTTTCAACAAAAGTGCCTTATAGAAGGGGCATGATGTAGTAGGCTTTTTTTATAATTAAATCATGTCTTTAATACACAATAAATTTTAATTTAATAGTCAAAAATATTGTTCTAGTGTGGTTTGATTATAACTTAAAAAAGTCAAATTATTTTAATTTGTTAGTTGATAATGTAAAATGAAAAGTATCATATAAAATTTTTCACTAATAATATATTTTTATATTTAAAAAATAAATATTTTTTTAAGAAAAAACAAAAATAGAAACCGGCGACATTTTTATTTTAAGAGGGAGGGAGTATATTTTATAAATTTTTTGCCGATACACACTATTAGTTCGTTTTTAAAATTACATGAAACCGTACTTGTCCACCGTCCGATTCCGCATATTTCCACATATCAGAGGTTGATGAAAAGAAAACAACGGATAGTCAAAACCCTGTCAGCTTTCACAAAAGAAAACCTCAAACAACAAAAAGCTTTCCCCTTTCATCACTACCAATGCACTCTTCCACTTTTCCCCTTCTCACTTGTACTGCTTTTTCCTCTCGCTCACTTCTTCCTCTGATTCTTCCATGGAGTTTCTAAAGCTTCTTCTTCTTCTGCAAATCTCCCTTCTTTTCCTCACCCACTACCTCTTTCTTCTCCATTCTTCAGCTTCAGACGTAGATGTTGTTCTTCACAAGATCAAACCTTCTTTACAAGGAAACTCCGACAGCTTGCTGCTTTCTTCATGGAATATTTCAGTACCTGTTTGCCAATGGAGAGGTTTGAAATGGGTTTTTTCTAATGGGACTCTTTTGGAATGTAAAGATCTATCTTCCCCTCACTGGACTAACCTGTTGCTGTATAGAGACTCGAGCTTGAATCTGCTGTCTGTGCAGCTGCCATCTGCTAACCTTTCTGGTATAGTTCCAAGAGAGCTAGGTGAGCTCACAAATCTTGAAAGTCTCTATCTTTCTGTGAATGCGTTGTCTGGGACTATTCCTCTGGAGCTTGGTTACAGCTCTTCTCTGTCAGGTATTGATTTGAGTTTCAATTTGCTTCAAGGGTCTGTGCCAACTTCAATTTGGAACTTATGTGACAAGCTTGTTTCTCTTCAGCTTCACGGTAATTCGTTCTCTGGAGCTATTCCTGATCCTGCTTTGCCTAATGCTACCTGCCAGAATTTGCATTTTCTTGATTTTGGACATAATATGTTTTCTGGGAACTTTCCAGAATTTATGACAAAGTTTGTAGCGCTCAAAGAACTTGATCTTAGTAAGAATATGCTTTCTGGGGCAGTTCCTGAGGGTATCGCAAGAATGCATTTAGAAAAATTGAATCTTTCTTTTAACAATCTTACTGGGATAGTGCCAAATTTGGGGGATTTGAAGTTAGGAGCTGAGGTATTTGATGGAAATCCTGGACTTTGTGGGCAGCCTTTGAGGCCTTGTGGCAGAAGCTCTAGATTGAGTTCCGGGGCAATTGCTGGAATGGTTATTGGTTTGATGACTGGGGCAGTGGTTTTCGTGTCGGTATTGATTGGGTATTTTCAGGGAAAGAAGAGGAAGACCATGGATGAAGAAGAGGATATGGAAGAAGGAGAAGATGAAGAAGAGGGAGGTGATGGTGATGGTAAACTAATTTTGTTTCAAGGTGGTGAGCATTTGACGTTAGAGGAAGTATTGAATGCGACGGGGCAGGTTATGGAGAAAACTAGTTATGGGACTGTTTATAAGGCAAAGCTAGGTGATGGAGGAACAATTGCCTTGAGGTTGTTAAGAGAAGGCAGCTGTAAGGACAGGGTTTCTTGTTTGCCAGTGGTGAGGCAATTGGGAAGAGTGAGACATGAGAATTTGATTCCTTTAAGGGCTTTCTATCAGGGGAAGAGAGGGGAGAAGCTTTTGATTTATGATTATCAACCCAACAAAACTCTCAATGATCTATTGCATGGTAAGTGTACCTTACAGGTTTATTGCAATATTCATCTAAAGATTCTTATGCTACTGAGACATCAATATGCGTTCATGCTAAATTCAAAATTGCATACCTGATTAATAACCAGAAACCCTACTTTTTTTTATAGCAAATGAATACTTATCTTTCTGGTCACTCTGAGATCCCAATCTCATCAAGCTTTTTATGACACTTGTACCTGCTTTTGCAGCTTGTTGTAACACACTTTATCTTTCAGGAAAAAAATTTCCTCTTTCCTTTTCTCCCTTTCTTATTGTTTTAGAGAAAGAAGTGATTAGTTCAATTATTAATGTTGATTGTCTGCTACATAACATAAGGCACCCAAATGCATTTG
The DNA here is from genome assembly GCA_036186865.1 of Eustoma russellianum. Classification (NCBI taxonomy): domain Eukaryota; kingdom Viridiplantae; phylum Streptophyta; class Magnoliopsida; order Gentianales; family Gentianaceae; genus Eustoma; species Eustoma russellianum. The sequence continues at coordinate 1,559,889 of AP025041.1, forward strand.
ATTGTTTGTTGTCAAGAGATTTGCTAATATCAAAATGCTTGCATACTGCTGGTATGACTATAGCCACCATATGGTTAAAGGTTTACTTGAATCTATAGCGCACCTTGATCTATCAAAATGGACCGAGCATGTTGTGTTTTGATAATGTTGTCTGTCATCCTCTAATGATATCTATCTTTTGCTCTTAGTGGTACGAGACACCGTAAAAGCATGACATAATATCCTTAAAGTTCACATGCCTTTCATTGGGATACTATCTCCCTCCAGTTAAACACCCACCGCTGCAGTGCTGCTCCCAACATTTTATCACTTCCCCCCAAAATTCAACTGAAAGGATTCCTCTTTTATAATTCTTTTTGAAAATTTTAAACTTCAAATGTTAAAATTTTTATGCATTCACAATCACGAGGCTTAATGGTGATGGTGGGATGCACCTTTATATGCGCCTGACAGAATATCATCATGGCCTGGTATCTCTCTTTTTCACTATTATGCCACAGCTATGGTATCTAACCCCAGAATAAGCTTTTGCTGCTATTTTGCCTTCAAGGCTGAAGATGCTTGATGCCACAGTAATAAAATATTAACTAAGCTATTTATTTTAACCCTCGCAACGCATTCTTTAATGTAAGATAATCAATTACAAATAGTGTCACTGTTTTGTACAAAGGTATTTCTTTCTCATGGTGAAAGATATAAAAGTGAAAAAGGTGCGGCTAAAGTAATCCTTAATGGGAATCGTGTAGAGTAAGAAATAAGAAGCAAAAAAGGGAAAAGAACAAAGTCTTCAGTCTTTCCTTTTCTGGTAAACTATAGTTTGATGTATTCCATTTGCGCACAAGCTTTTGATGATATCTTTTATTCAAGGTTGCATACCTCATGGCTTGATAAATGATTGCATCATTTATGTTCAATATTTTCTGTTTGTGAATTCTAAAATTTATGATCCCTATGCAGAATCAAGGATTGGTAGACCAGCATTAAATTGGGCTAGGAGACACAAAATTGCTTTGGGAATTGGTAAAGGATTAGCACATCTTCACAGTCTTGAAACACCTATTACTCATGGTAATGTGCGTTCAAAAAACGTCCTTGTCGATGATTTCTTCACGGCCAGGCTTACTGAGTTTGGACTTTTCAAGATGATGGTCCCTAATGTAGCTGATGAAATAGTGACACTTGCCAAGCTTGATGGTTACAAGGCACCAGAACTCCAAAAAATGAAGAAATGCAATTCTAGGACTGATGTATACGCCTTCGGAATACTATTGCTGGAAATTTTGCTTGGGAGGAAGCCTGGCAAAAGTGGAGGAAATGGGAATTTCGTAGATTTACCTTTGCTGGTTAAAGTGGCAGTTCTGGAAGAAACAGCAATGGAGGTCTTTGATGTGGAACTTATAAAGGGAATAAGGAGTCCACAGGAAGATGGTGGGCTGGTTCAGGCTTTGAAGCTTGCAATGGGCTGTTGTGCACCAGTACCATCGGTTAGGCCGACAATGGATGAGGTTGTAAGGCAATTGGAGGAGAATAGACCAAGAAATAGGTCTGCTTTGTACAGCCCAGCTGAAACTAGGAGCGAAAGTGGTACACCATTTTGAATCCCATTTTTTCATGACACAGCATGGTTGCTTTTCCCTTTTTTATTTCTTGCAGAGGAGAACGTGTCCATAGTTGTGTGAGTTACTCCTCATCCTTCTGGATTTGCATGTTGTTGAATGTGATCTTGGGAGCTCTATCGGAGCGTCAAAATTTAGGCATTTTATGCAATTTAGTCAGTAGGATGGTTATATGATTATCATTGTAACTCAAGGACGATTTGCCGAGTATTTCAATCGAAGTTTACTTTAAAGTCTGTGATGCTTACAGCTCATGAAACTGATGAGGGCAATATAATCCATCTATCTGATGCTGCAATAAATGCTTAAGCAGGAAGAGTTTTGGTTGTAGGACTCCAAGGCATCTCCCCCGTCTTTGATCTTGTAGGGCAATGATGAGATCACTGGAAAATCCCTGTCGGGATAGTTGGCGATGTTGCAAAAGATTGAACTAAACATCTTTACTTTATTTGATTTTGTTCTCATATGACACTATCATGTGTGTGTGTGTGTGTTTGCAATCTTAATGCTACATAAGTTCTCTTAATAATTAGATTAGCTCATAGTCAGAAAAAAACATGTATGGTTACATATGAATCATATTGAGGAAGTTGATGCAGGCTGTTTTAACCCTAATTGATTCATATTATATGCTTGCAAACTTTGGTCACGTTACATGTCTTTCTTTGTGACATTTCAATCAATCGATCACTCACTTATTCCTACACTCGGGTGGTAAAGATAACGACGATATATATTTGAGGTAATGTATACATTTATCGGCATGCTCTGCATTTGAACCACAGTGATCAAAAGGAGAGGTAGGTTTCAAGACTAAGACGAAAAAAGGCAGCACATTGCTCTTTTAATTGGCACAGCACATTTAATAAAACGTAAATTGCAGTTGACGATAGCCGAAATTTTGAAACGTGTGAGACAAAAGCCTTAACCCTAGATGTCAAGGTATTGAGGGCCAAGTCCCTTTACATCTTCATTCTTCCTTGCTTTGTAACGTGTAGATGTTCCATCCACCAAATTGAGATTAGGAGGGAAAAATGATGCAGAAAGAAGCAAAATGATTCTTTGATGAAGTAACAAGAAAGGAACAACGCTTCTGCGCCTGCCTCATAGGTTTCAAGTTAAAAACTGAAACAGGCCGAGGTTGATCGATCAAGTACAATGATGGAGGTGCATTTGACTTTGCCCGGACAAAGAATAAAGCAAGGAATGGGAAGGTATGGAGAAAACTAGGAAGAAAATTACTATAGTATTTTGTGTTTGGATACAAATTGGAGAAATCTGATATCCCTTCATCCTATGCAGGGAGTTGTGTTGATTTCAACATTGGAAGCCCCTGCGGCAGGAAAGTACACCGGCTCCGGAGGTGAGGGGACCCACCAATGAAGAGGATTTGGCTGCCAAACTGGACGCTCTTGCATAGCTGGCCGCGGCTGCACGCCCAGATGGAGTGAAGTAAGCTCCATTTAACATAAGGTCACCCTCTGATCTCCAGTTCCATTCCTTCCATACACCTGTACCTGGCACCACTCGCTTTGTCACCTGTCAAGATTACACCTTTTAGCTCCAAATTGATGATCTTTGCTGGATCAGCAAAACATATAACAAATAGTTTGACTAACCTCTTTGGCATATGGATTGTTGGGCGCTAAAAATCTATTCCCCTGACTATTAATTGTAGGTGAAGCACTGCCACCAATAGCGTACATCTCCCAATGTGTATAGTCATTGTTTACCACATGGAAGTATCCATGTCTACACCTGCAGATCCATTCATGTCCATGTGTTAGCACACGGTTAGCTGTGCTTATGAAGAAAATGGAAAACATTTAGTCTGAAATAACCTAGGCATTCTCTGTACGAGACCCTCTCCAAAATGGTTGTAAGCTATGGTGACCTGCATCACCCTATCCCTAGTGTAGGAGTCACTGTGACCAAGTAACATCACCTGCTCAAGTATGATGCAAAATTTAAAACGGTTAATCTTTGCGGATAAGTTCTAATTCTCCGTCAAATACCTTTAAGCAGATGATAACTAGTGAAAAGTACCTCATTGTGGTGGGTGAAGTAGTTATTCGAGATGGTAATCGCAGTTGAACCCATAATGGCATCAATGAGTCCATCTGCGCAGCTGGAAAGAGAGTTGTGATCAATCCAAACGTGGCTTGCTCCAAAGAGGGAAATGCCATCTCCATCAGCCAAAGTCCTCCACCCATAGTGCGTGGGAGAGCTCCGAACCATAGCATTGCCAGTTTGTTTGCAATCATGAATGTGTAATCCATGAATGATAATATTTGTGACAAATTGGAGAGTTAGGCAAGCCCCATTAGCTATGTGAACATTGACACCCCGAGCATCAATTGTCTTAAAACTATTCATAATTAGCTCTTGCTTTAGAGTGATCACCATGTCTCTCTTGAAAATAATCCATAAAGGAGCTTCTTGGATTACAGCATGACGCAGAGTACCAGGTCTGGGGTTAACAGGGTCGTCATCACCCGGGTCAGTGACTACATAGTAACGACCATCACGGCCGCCAATAGCATTCCGACCAAAACCAATAGCACAATCAGCTAGATGTTTCCGGTGACGTTGCCATTGTCTGTCACAGCGCCAACAATCATCAATGGGATTTCCGGTTCCGCAAGAAAAGTACCCCAACTTTCTCCTCTCAGTACTGTTACGTATGGTCCTGGATAATGTCATACTTATTGTTAATACTAATTTGTGCATAAGTAATTCCATCCATCCACCGGGTAAGGGGGAAAAAGTATGTATCATTGCTTATACCTAATTTCTTCTGATATCTAACATGTTCAATTTGTATTCCTTATTGCAACTGTCATTTGCAGTTAAAGGCAATGTTAAGTAATTCTCTGTTAGTTATTTGTTATTTATTATGTAATATATATAAATAATATTGGTCCAAACCATCCACGAATGTGGCATTCTCCTTATGTATAAATATCCTATTCAGGATGTTGTCGAAATCAATTAATACAAGGAGGTAGATGAGTGTGGAAGATTGGACTACATATACGCAAATACGGTGGCTACGGAAATAGTACGTGATATGGAGGAAGACAGAGGACATGTTGGGTGTTGGAAATAAATGCAAGGGAGGGTGGGCGATTTAAAGTTTTCATACGGTGTCGGTGGGGTAAGTTCACAAATATGGCAAAAAGGCCACATTGATAAAGCTCATGGGCTGTCAGGTATGCCATGAGTGAGCACAATGCCTGGATCTGCTTGAATTAAATCACCAGCCTGGTGAGTAGGAAATTGGAGCTTAATAATTGAGATTTCCTGTTGGATCTGGATCTTTCTTTTTTAACCTTTTCTTTACTTAAAGACAGTCCAGTGAGAACATATTATGCATCTCCACATGTCAATTCTCTGAACCAACAGGGATAAGCTAATGCTACAGTTTTTCTCCCAATTTAGAGTGAATCAACAAACAATGGTTTCACACAAACTGGAAAGCCTAATTAATTATACAAGCACTTGTATTCATGGACTCTAAATGATAGATACTAAAGTTGGAAATATATTTTCCTCAGTAATATATTAGTCGTAACAACTCCAGAGCAACAAAAAGGGAAAAACGACCAATGGAGTTAGAATTGAGATAGATAAACCATAATTAGACACAGAGAGGAAGAAAGAGGCATTATTACACTAAAACGAACTAAACGAAAACCTAAGGTCCGATATGCCATGACCCTCTAAAAACTCGAACATATCGTATTTTTCATGGCTATAGAGAATCTCATGAAAAGGTTACTGCAACGGCCTGACTTTGCTAAGGAGAAGCTATAATTGATAATAATCCAAACTGAAGGAAAAGAGAAACTACACTTGATTGTAAGCCAACCATCTCTCACATTCAGATACAACTGCTACTGCACGGCTATGAATGAAGTATTGCTAAAGATACTACCACCATTATTGCAAAATAAGATTTCTTTTTCCAGAATTTATTCATGTTACTCATTGGTTGTTCCGGGAGGGGCTGTCTGTGACTTTTGCATGTGCAATATGCCCCCAAGTAAGCATGTTATCAGTTCTAAGCTACTTAACTGTCATAGTGAACAAAAAGAAAGGAAAGATAGCGACTTCTCAGTATGTTAAGGCCATCAAGCATGTGTTCATTTTTCAAGGAATTTTGACAATGGTAACACGGAGTTAATAAAAGCTTGTTATAATTACAATGGTAATACGGAGTGTCTTATTGTGAGTACCACATCTCTTGTGGTCCCCAGAGGCACCCGGGGACAGTTTACTACCGTTAAATGAGGCTTAGAAGTGCAACATCCATACCTGAGATTGAATTCTCAAAGGAGAGAAAGTCTACTTTGATTTGCGAGAAGCAGAGGGGGGAGGTGAAGCAGAAAGGGACAATAGAAGGCTAAGAATACTTGAGAGGCAATAGGGTAGGTAAGAAATGCTGAGCATTAATGCCCGGGGTTATGTAGTAGGTGGATGGTACGAACATTGTGACTCTTGGTTTCACTTTTCATCTAGTGTTCCTCTGTCAACACAATGTCCCAACTTGACTAATTATAACTTACACACTCATATTCATTCTGAGAGTAAATCAGTTCAAGAAAGGGGAGAAAAGGTGGGTCAAATTAAAAAAAAATTAAGTTTTTTTAACGAGAAGCTATAATCACATAGAAAAAGAGTGTCGGCTTTACATACAATACTTCTCTTTGTTGGTCAATCATATTTTACTTAAAAGTGTGACGGTTTAAAATAAATATAGAAAAACTTACGCGTCAACAAGTGCAGCAACCTCCTCTGGATCGTCAGCAGATTTTTCATGCTTGCCTCCTTCATGTGACCTAAAATATAGACAGCAGGTTAATGTAGTTATTTTGAATGAAGTGTCACAGTTAATGACCTATTTCATTATTGCAAATATGTAACGAGATCATAACTGATAATGCTCATACTCAAGTCTAAGTCGTATAATCATTCGTGTATAAACTTTTTAGTAAAATCATATCACATTGTTCATTCAATGTATCAGTCAGATTCCGAAAGTCGATGTCCAATCATAAGGTACAATTGCAGAATCTCCATTTCTAAGTTTTCATGACGACAGTAAGAAAGATTCGTAAAGGTTTTGTCAACCCAAACTAATATTCTGCTCTGTATTTAGCATTGGATATTTTGTAGTGCTTAAAGTTAATCTCGGTAGACTGAAGGAATAATCAGAAAATCATATCTGTGGAGAATGCAAATGAAAGTAAGCGACTAACCTGGCTGCCGCCGTCAAGTTTCCGGCGTTCTGCAACAGCTCTGCTTCCTTAACGGCGTTACTCAACAGGTTGGAGTCCTCAATACTGCAAAAACAAGCACAAATTGATCTTCTTCACATAATAATTCTCATCGTCATAATCCGATGGCGAATAATTCTCACTCCGAATTAGTACGGACTCGCACAGCACAATAAAAACCAAATCCAGCAAAATTGAATCGCATCGTCATTGTTTGGATCACGTTCGAAGAAGACTCAATTTTAGAACTGGAAGACAATGACGACAATTAGAAACAAAAGAAAATTCATTACCTTTTCGTGAAGGAAACAAAGTTAACAATCAGCAGAAGAGCAATCATTAACGAGAAAAGAGAAATGCAAGTAACAGAGACCGCCATTGTTGCTTCCAGAACCGCTTAATCTTCCTAACAAAGGCAGGTTGATGTGGAAGTTCTTCGGAAATAAAAGATAAAGGAATTTGATTTGGGAAGAAGATGAAAACGAAGAGAGTTTGAGTTGAGGCGAGAGAGAAGGCTTGGACGGAGGAGTTGTTTAAATAGGAAGAGCAAAGACTGCGAAGTGAAAGTGGTGGAAGGAGCGCGCCAGTCTGCAAAAGGTCCAACTCCCACGTTATTTGTTTGACTGCCTAACATTATTTTATTTACAAATTTAACCCCTTTTTACGGCTAGACTGATTCTGAGTTTTTACTGTTCGTTGATGATTTAATCATTCAACTAACTACCACCTCCGAGTTAACTGCCACTAACGGATTAACTTATTTCACCTTTCTTTTTTTGAAAGGTATTTCACCTTTCTTTTGCCTAGGGTTGGTGGTGGATCCGCTGACCGTATAAAAGTTGTTGGAAAAGTATGTTTAAATACTTTAAGATGTGATCCAAACTTATATAAAAACAAGTATAATATTGTTTGGGAGTTGAATTGATGATTTGAACATGTTTAACTTTGAGAATATCACTTGGAACGATCCAAGTATAAATTGGATCGATGTGATCAGTCGATGTGAGACAGAATAAAAGTTGGAAGTTTCTGTCCGACTTCGATCGACCACATCGATCGATCGATGTGCCAACGGACAGAACTTTTCACTGTATGTTGCAACTTTTGGTCCAAGATTCATATCCCTTCGATTGTGAACGTTATTCAACGAATTTGGGAGGTATGAAAACTGCTGAAAGAGGTTTTAAAACATTGTTTCTTCTACCTTAAAGCCTATATATACAAGGCTTATCTATGTTGCAATCTAAGAAAAATTTTCTTTTGTGATTTCCTTGGTGCATAAAATTCTCAGCAGAATTCCTTCCTCTTTTCCTCTACTTTTAGACACTTCAACTTGCAAGTTCATTCCCTTTCTCCTAGAGCAAAGGAACAAAGGAAGCCGTTAAATCTTGGGAAGCATTCGCTTGTGGTTCACCTTGCTCACCGGTGGAGGTGAAATTGCTTTTAAGTACAGTGATTCACATCACGTCTCGGCATTTGTTTCGTGTGTTTGTTTGTCATCTTTCTCAGATTTTTCTAACAAAAGTTACATGGATCTACCGCATCATACGTGACAATATAGAATGGTGAGACTAGATGAAGAGATATAACATTATAGAATAGTGAGACTAGATGAAAAGATATGAGACTCGATAAGGAACAATGAAACACACCGTGAACAAATCCTATTCTCTTTTGGCTCTCCTTTTTCTTTTCCCCCTTTCCTTATATGAAGATTACAATGGAAATCATGGAGGTTCCCACAATACATGAGCGTTGTAATCATTCTCATGTATTGCTTATCAGAAAAAATAACATATAACAAAAACTACACTTAATTCCTTTATTTTCTTCAAAATGAATTTTAACTTAGTATTCATTATCCTCTTATATTCAACCAATTGTTCAAAAGAAGACGTATATAGAAATCAATGGTTGAAAACAAAAGAGATAGCATATATGTATATGGTTTCCTTGCTATTCTTCCCTCTTCAAACAACTAAAATTTTAACAATGAGACTAGGTGTAACAGTGGGGAGTTGAGACACTAAGACAAGATGTTTTGAATTCAATTCCATAGAAACGAAATAATTTTTTCATTTTCATAGTGTTGTATTCTCCTCTTTTAAAATAGTATACTCCATCAAATAGTGCGAAGACTTTCAAAAAAAAAAAACTTAAGTTTTCTTCTCACATGTCAGCAAAAAATTAAATACTATTAAGTATGAAAACGCTAAAATTACGATCAAGACGATATGGAAAAGAAAAAACGTTTGTACTTTAGGCAATGATTTTTGACTTTGTCTCGACATTGTTATTGTCATTCCTAATGTGAATGATATGATAAATAGTTTTCGTGAATGATTGTTTATTTCTGGAAATTACCTTCTGTTCCTATTAAATGAAAGAATATATAGCATGGGTGCCTACGGAAATCCATCCCATTATATGCCTGGCATGACAAGTTCTAACCTTAGCAAATATAAATATATATTTTTCAATCAACTAAATATAGAAAATATATACATGTCTTTGTAATGATCAATCAAGATTTTCTTATTTGAAATTTAATATAATTTTATTAGACTACTAACTCCTTTTATTTACTGCAGAAGCCGTATAAAACCTCTCATGTGACATAAGAAGGGGCCATTGACAATCTCATAATAACACAGTGCCGATAATATGTCAAAGGGCAAAACTGGAATTTAATATATTTTTATTGCTAGCAGCGAACGGCTGTAAAATAAAATTAACAGCACCGACAATAACAACTGCAGATCAGGTAAACCATGGCCCATTTCTTTCTTTTGCATATTCAGCGTTATCAAATTCAATTGAACCGGACGGTCCGATTCAGTAAAAAAACCAGGAATGTTGACAGAGTTTGACTGAGCTGAAAGCTGTCCGGTTTCTTATGGTGGACCGGACTGAACGCCCTGGTCAAGTCTTCATCCGACCAGCATATCTGGCCCGAGTTTCAAAACACAGGTATTATCGATTTCTGAACCGTTAAATATATACAAGCATAAACTTTTAATTATAAAGAATTTAGATAAAATTGCTCCAAGATGTCAAGGGTTTGATTCCAAGGACATGCACAATGTGAGTGTTCATGTGTTACTAGGCCGAAAGACTGGTTGCGTGGGCACACGTTGTGTGAGTCAAATCTCACTCAATCTAGAAGGCCGCAGGACTCTTGATTTACGTCCTCAACGTTGGGACGGTGGGCCTTCGGGACGAGAGATTTTACCTTCTTTGCTCCAAGAATTAAGATAAAACATTAAATACAAAAATGATATGACATTAGAGAAAACTAGTACAATGTACTATTTGAGTATTTTCCTTTCGACAATGGGAAGGCCGATAGTGTCGGCGTCAATAGATGAAATCATATTTAAGATGTTTAAGGTGTTGGTGCTGTTGGAATTTGGACAAATTTGGACTGCAGGGTCCAAAATAAGTCAAATGGCTGTCTTTTTTATCTTCAAATATATTATTCCTTAAGTCAAATGCAGAAGTAAAATATGAAATTGGATTGGATACAATACTGGGGGTAGAAGCCACAATAAGCAAATATTTTGAGAACACGTTTGAGATTTCTGTTCTACTCAATTTTCCTCTAATGATCGTCGCAGGCTAATGAATGTGTCAAATAGCCACTATAGTAGTAATACAATAACAACATTAGTATATTGCTTTAGAGGTTATCGTCTATGTCGGGTTAGAGGAGATCGGATGTAAACAACCATACTCATATGTTAGAAACACACAGAGGTTGTTTCTCGCTGACACATAATGAAAATTGTTTCAAGTTATGTCGATCAACTACAAGCGCAACCAATTTAATTCGTCATTTTGTTTTATTCTATCATATCCACTATATTAGTAATGGTTATTTTTTAATCATTATTGTTATTTATCTTTTCTCTCTATCTTCAATCTGGTAGTAACCGTGTGTGATTTTCTGAAGATATTGATGAATCTGTCATTTTAATCCAATGTTAACTTACCGTTATACAAATGTAAATCTTATGGCTAGTATACAACAACAACAATCATACTCAGTATATCCCAACGACAACAAAAGTTATCGCTAGTGCCATGACTAGTATGCATAATCAAATATAACTCAACATAACTTAGTATCGACATCTCACAAACAAACTGAACCAAAAAAAAATTAAAAAAGAAAAGTGCACATCTGCCAGCCCTGTTGAGAATATTGTCCCACGTTGGTCATTTTGAAAAAAATATATATGGGTTATATAAAGATGATGTAACACCATCTATTGCCTTAAGGTTTTGAGTAGATATGGATCTCATCTCATGTAAGACCAAGTTTCAACAATCTTCTCTCCTCTTATATTTTTTTCTTTTTCCAGAATTTTTGAAACAAAACATTTAAATTATTCTTCGAGTATAAATAAAGTCGTTATTTCTTCATACAGGAATGCTAGTATTTAAGTAACTATCGCCATATATTGTTTAAAGAAATACAATTTAGTCTTAGAGTTAATCTTATTAATGACTTCAGAAACGAATACTAGTAGTAATTATGTATTTAACGTCACATATACTCATGAATCCACCTTAACACGATAATATCTTATTTACCTACCTCATTAGTTGCTGCAAACCTCCAATTTAGACCCCTTATTTAGCACTTGTGATGAATTTGGTATATGTTACAAAATCCAGTATCTTACTAAAGAGATACAATACATGGACATATACGTGTGAGGTTAAACGAATACAATAAATGACATATGTCAAATATCGGTGCTATTAGCTAAAACACGGAAAAAATTACATTATTTGTTACAAATACTATCTTTAAGTCTATTACAATCAGTGAATAGAGTGTTGGTCAATTTTTGAAATTTTTTTGCTTTAGACCACCCAACTTAAATGCTCTCAAAAAAATAAGAAAGAAGATGAGAGATAATGAGTCTATGACACACAACTTAGAACGGTTCGAATCTCGTTGATTATACTCCACTACCACTTTGCTTTGAAATTGGATTTTCATAACTATAGGTGGTGTCTTGCACTAATTACTTGAACTGCAATTAATGTTAAGTTTCTTATCTCCTTAATTGGTTATTTCACCAAACTAGTAGACTTGCCTGGCAGCTTCCTTTAGGTAGACTTCTTTCATTCTTCATCCCGCACCAATAAATATATCTATAATTGGGATACTAACAACACCCACAAAAGGGGAAAAAAAAGATCGACTTGTTACTAAAATTAGGAATTATAGTTACACAAGGGCGGGCATTTGTGATAGTATTTATATGATCTTAATATTGAATGCGTTATCTAAAACATCAACAATAACACATACCCAGTATATCTCAATGACAACAAAATCTATCGTTGAATGCATTATCTGCAACATAGAAATAAAAATACAAAGCTCGTTTATAAGTATCATATGACTGAAAACTACCGATTGACTAATTGGGCGAATTCCTGCACTAATTACTTGAACTGCAATTAATCATATGTTTCTTATCTCCTTAATCGGTCATTTCACCAAACTAGTAGACTTTTTTTCTTTTTTTTTTTGTATTCTTCATCCTCCCCACCAATCACTACATCTTGAAATGGGAGACTAACAACATTCAGGGAAAAAAAATAATTTGGTTTGTAACTAAAGTCAGGAATTATGTTATACAAAGTGTGGAAATGAGGGACCCAAGAGAAAAACCAGTCGGAAATATCGAGCCCCGCTAATCAAGGGAAAGAAAACAACAGCTATAAATAATGCTTTTCTTCCGAATTTTTTATATGTTCCCAGTGGCATAGTGATTTACGGACATTTCCCATTAACTACGTAATTTCTGTATAAGGTATCCTTCCACTTTTATTTATTATTTATTAATTCCTACCCAACATTCCTGCAAAACTAAGTCTTTGTATTGAAGTTTTGAAATGAGCGTAGGAATCAGAAACGAGTCAAATAACATTTAAAGGGCATTTCTAGTAGACTAACCTCCCGTGTTTGTGTAGGGTCTGGAGAAGGATTGGATCAGATGTACGAAGCAATATCTTACACTTTGTGCAAGAGCTGTTTCCGCAGCCAAAACCTATAACTTCAAAGTTACAAAGTAGCTACTCAAATAACACTTAAAAATATTAATTAATTTTTTTCACACTTCAGCTGATTCATATCCGAAAGTAGTATAAACCAACATAATATCCTAACACGTAAAAGCAAACTATTAGTAGCGCAGAAACAATTGTCGTGACATTTGGAAGAATTTTGTATATGTTTAAATTGACTTTGCACTTATTTGTTTATATTCTGCCGTTGTTTTATATTATATGTACATATATACGTAGGAGTATTTTAATATCGGCGGCCTCCTTTTTGTATTTTATGAATTATCTCACTAACACACTAGCACATCATATCCGTATTATTGTATCGTTTATGCAGGCACATATAAAGCCGGGGGTCTCACTGGAAGCAAGGGATAGAAGTATTGTTTGCCTACTATTTACCCTCCTCACACTTTAATGATAGTTTTTGATGTCGTTGGAAAATATGGGTTCGATTGATTGAATGTAAGACATCTGAAACTTTCCATCCGCACATGTATAACACTGTTTTACCACCTAAAAAAAGAAACTAATAAATAGCACCGTATTATACCATCCGTAGCGATGTCGTTTTTTCTGTTATTGAGCAAATGTGACTAGTTACTTTAACCAAAAGGTCATTTCTTGTCCTTGAAGGCCCATCGTCACAGTCCCAAAAAACATTATGGAAGATGTAAATCAAGAGGTCTGCGCCTCCTAGGTTGGGTGAGGACTTACTTAGTGACTTATACAAGGTGTCCTCTGCAAACCAGGCCTTCAGCCTAACAACAGTGTAACACTCACTGTGCGTGTCTTTGGATTCAAACTCTTCACCTCTTAGAACAAATTACAACCTGATACCAACTGAGCTATGCATTGGGGCAATGTAACTAGTTACTTTGCTTTATCATTGATGGATTTTTAAATCTAGTGATAATCATATGATTAAATATTAATACAAGTACATCAACATGAAAGGAATTCCATGTATAATCACCTGATGGAGAATCACTTTCAGATTTATTATTCACACTTCATTTAAGAGGGGGAAAAAATAATTTTCACCTTGAAAAATATATCTGCCTCCGGAGGCTGATCGACCAGATAACAGATTACTTCCGATTATCAAGGGGTCAAAAAGGCGTCAAATAGAAACGAGAAGATTGGATCATCGATTCTCATCTATCGTCAAGTATTTTGGTTCACATAAATACAAAAGACTTCGATGGTGGACCTTAGTTAACGCTTTATGACTTGATGTCATAGATTCGAACTACGGAAATAATCTCTTATACAAAGTGTAATATAAGACTGCGTACATCAGATCGCGAAGCGATCCAACTTCAGACGCTACACAAAAGCGGAAGCCTGATAAAAAAACGCCCTTTTTATAAATATAAAAGACTTCGATTGGAATTCACCGAAGCTTTAGACATTTCCATTTCCTGTCTTACGTTCATTTTAACCAGCATCTCGGGGGTAGTGGGGAAGCTCTACGATTAGAACACAAAATTTCATAGACAAATAAATTAAAAAAAAAATTAACGACGGTGGCATGAGTGTCCCTAAAAAGAGAAATTTGAGAATGGTTGAATGATATTGTGCAGACTCTACAATATATTCACAAAAGAAACATGTACCAATTTTATAGTAATGTATGTTTTACGTCAAATAAAAGCGAGATGAATTTTGATGCAATCTTTCAGCCCAATGGACTTGAGTGATGTAAAACCCAACTCGTACCGGGTCTTTTTCTAAATGCTACAAGAAAAGCTTCTTGTAGCAGTTGATCGACACGCAATTTCATTATGGATCATCGGAAAACCACCTCTATGTATTTTTAACACATGGATATAGTTGTGTGAATCCGACCCCCCTACCCCGCCATAGGCAGATGCCTCTAAGGCAATAGGGTAATGTTGTTGTTGGTGCTTGTAGATTAAATCCAAATACAACTATTTTCTAATTCAATACCTATGGTGTTTGGATTAAGAAATAGAATGAAGGAATGAGAATTATTGTATACATGTTTGCTTGAGGTGAGATGGATCTATCCATAACCCTCAATCAACTTTGTCGCTTATCTACTATTCCCTGCATTTGCCTAAATATGGATCTTTGTCTAGAACAAACGCTCGACAAAATTGATCTGCTTTCTTAAACCCTGTCCCGGGACCAACAAGGGCTTTAACACCGCCATTTCTGCTTCACAACTGCTGAGGAATAAGGACCAACTTCCTCCTTTATCCACACCAATATCTGCTCTCTGGAATCGCATTTACTATACCAATGACCAAGCCCCCTTTCCGGTCCAATAATTGCAACTGCATTTAGTCAGTCAGGGTATACTCGACGCAGCCACGAGTGAGCACAAAGCGAACCATTCTTTCGTCTTTTACTACAGTCGGGATATACTCGCCCCCTATTTTCACTAGATAGAAAAACCAACACACAAAAACAGGCACTACTACAGTCGGGAGGAGCCAACATCGTATTTCAAGGAGGGGCCAAATTAATAGTTTTGAAATGTTCATATATAATTGATGTTCATAATTACATATATTATTATACATATACTACTGAAAGCAACTTCAAGATCCGAAGAGCCATAGTGTTCCTGTACTGTTATAGTTGCTTCTACCCCTCTTCAAAATGTCCTCCACAGAAATGCCGCCATCTATGATCAGTACAAAGGCTATGCTAAACATCAGCTAAATTTACACCGAAGATACTGTAGAGGCAGCATGTCGATTTATAGTTCATTACATAACCAAACCTAGCTAAAAGAAAGCAAACTTCAAGCACAGAAAACATACGTATACATGCTCCACCTCTATTTGGATGGGTTGGGAAAGTAGTGGCTTACGGGCATGGCTATGGACAGCAGAAACTACACAGGGCAGGCGAGGCACTATAGATAACCGTAACAAAATTACACGACAAAAACTCACATTGACTAAAGAATAGAGTGAATAAAAAATAAATGACCTGGAACACCAATGTCAAGAACTAAGAACAGCCAAAGCATCTCCTAATTGAGAAAAAACTTGAAGGCGCAGATGCTGGTTCAGGTTCCAGTTTTTTTCTGGGAAGATGTCTAAGGAAGGCATTTACTGCACCTGCCACACCATCTTCAGACTCCATTGCCTTTGCCAGTTCCATTGCTTGCTCCTTAACCTGTATATTGTCAAGAAATGATCACCAAACAATGAGAGCTACAAGACAAAATCAACAAATATGTTAAATGCTGTGGTTTCTATGCAAGTACCTTCGGTTCCAGCATGAATTTAATTGCATCAACCAACTTCAGAAGGGAAAATTCTTCAATCGGAATGGGAGGAGGGCCTACACCTCGGGCGTGCACCCTTTCTCCCCAGAAGGGTTGGTCACCAAAAAATGGTATAATAGCTGTTGGGCACTGCATGTCAAAAGCACATGTCAACCAGTACATTTCAGGCAAATATTTTGCACAGAAAGGGGAAAGGATTATAGCACTATATGTTTGAATTTACTGCAGCTTTGAGACCAGCAGCAGTTGTTCCAGCACCTCCATGGTGCACCTGAAACGAGTTTCAGAGTAAAGTTAATTCAGTTGTCACATGGAAGAAACTTGCCAAAATGAGCCAACATATCCCACGATTACTGAATGAATTATTTCACTTCATAAGTTACTCATCTCATCAAATTTTTATCAGAAATCGTTAAAGTTACATCCTAGGAAAGATTCAATTTCGTCAGAAAGGATGTACAAGACCAAAAGAATAAGAATCATAACTCACCACAGCAGCACACTGCAAGAACAGCCAGTCATGAGGAACATTATCCAGTAAATATATGAAATCCTTCGGTTCTGCCACTGAGAAGGGAATTGGATCAATAGCATGTTTCAGCTTTAACATGCCGCATACATAAGCAACTACATTAAAAAGAAGCCTAAACTTGGGAGAGGCCTTACGAATTAACAAGTAGCAAACTGATAATTTCTTTGGATTCAGGTCCTTTAACATTGAATACATGCCCGCAGATTTTCTTGGTTAACTCTTTAAAATGCAACATCTCCTTCATAAGTCTATGTAATCAGTGTTAAAAGGTCCACTAAGCCAACTTTACCATTGAGTCCAATTAAACATCCATGCGTATTTGGCACTTTTTGTTGAAACCATAGAAGATTCAGAAGAATTTGAGATCATTTATGTCGTAAACGTCTAATCAAATTTAAATATATGATAGAATTTGATAGGAGTTGATTAATTAGAAACTAATCTAGGAAAGTGGATGATTTTATTCTTAATGTTAATATCACTGAGGTCATATATGATCACCTTGATGTTAGGGATTTCATTCCTTAATGCAAGGGTGACAAGAATATAAATGTAACATTGTAATATAGACTAAAACAGAATCCTTTTTTTAGCTCAATTCCTACACTCACTTGGATGTTGTATGGGTCCAACTTCACTAAAAGGCATTCCCTTCTCTCAAGCAGTCTAGGCACAAAAGTCTTATACACAATATCAGGATTTCATATCATATAATGACTTCATCAATTGAAATATGTGACAGCTAAAACTGCACTCTATTTGCAAGGTTAATCAACAAGAAGCAATTACGAAAAACAGAGCTGCTCTAAACCACAACAGGAACATCAGAAACTCACAGTTGCCAAGACCTCCCCAGCCTTTGTTAATGATGCCCCGTTGTCCAGTTATTTCCAAAGCTTTGACGATTATTTGGGTCATTTTCTCAGGCTCTTGAACAGGCTGAGAAGAGGTACAATGAATTTTAATTCTAGCATGACTGCTGTTTAGAGTGAACAAAAATCACAAGGAAAGCCACCACATATAAACTTGACTAACAAAGAGGTAAAATGAATTTTATTTTAGCATGACTGCAGTTAAGAGTGAACATAAAATCACAAGGAAAGCCACCACAAATAAACTTAACAAATTTCCCACATCTATGGACATGATTACTGGTCCTGCAAAATTCAAGGTGAACTAGAATTCAACAATGTAATACAACAACAACACTCAAGCCTTTTTCTCTCTATATGGGGACGGTTATATGGATCAATAATTTCACTTGCATTTTATTTATTTGTTTGTTTATTTATTTATTTATTTATTGTTATTATTATAGTATTTTTTTTTGTTTTTTTGAGTACCCTTGTTTTGTACCTCATAGTACTTAATGCATAAAATGCGCCTTTTGAAGACACTTCTCTCAATCGTGAATCCGGCCTAAATACCTAAAATTCTCATTTAAATCTTATACTCTCTATATAAATCAATTGTCTCCACTGTGCTACTCCTCAATTATCATATCAGTCATATCCTTCTTTATTGTCTCTCCCCATGCCTTCTTTGGTCTACCTCTCCCACGTATAACATACACCTCATTTATTGTCTTATATCGCCTAACAGGTGCATCTGCAAGACGCTTTTACACATGTCCATACCATCTTAACATTGACTCCTCACTTCTCTTCTATAACAGCTGCCTCAACCTTTCTTCCTATATGTTCATAATTTATCTTATTCTTCCTTGTATTTCAACAATGTAATACTTCAACAAAATCACATTACAGATCTCAGCATTTGAAGTGAACACCAAAATGGTTAATTATACAGTAACATGTCAACGTGCAAACTTCAACATCATGACTTTCTAAAAAAATCAAACACATGACTTCTTTGTGAATAGTTCCCAAAAAAGACCCCTTTGTTGACTCTGTCTTTCACTCCCAACCACATCAATTCCAAAATCTGCAGCTAGACAGCATTTACAAAACTGGGTGACTACTGAGACAGCGGACGGTTAGTTTCTTGCGGAACTTTCTAATATAATTCTTATTTGGAAAGCTAATCCCTCAACTTGGCTATACCTTGAGAAAATTTAAGTTAATTTGGAGCAGAGTTTCTATACATCAACCTTGCTAAGTGTTTTTTACTTGAATACTTTGTGAAGTAAATCTAAGGAACAGGCAGCAATATCAAATTCTTTTGGTCACATAAGTAGAAACCTATCATGCTTTTCTTCATGAGATTGATAACAATTAGCAGTTGCTAGAAACGACAGGCATCAACTGCCACTCGAGTATCTAAAAAGATAGAGAAGGGAATAGGAAAATATAATTAGACAATTAACTACCATTTGGAACCACATTTGAATGATTATTTTTAACTTTTTGTTATAATTTTGTATGCATCCATTTGAGTGAAATTTTTACGATTCAATAAAGTTGATACATTAAATTACCAACGTAGCTATTATAAAATATTTAATGTGATACTTGCTTTAATCCAAGTAGCATGTTTTTTTTCATATGACATATCTGGTTTTCTAAATTAGGCCATTATTTTATGCGACATTTCTTTCTTTGCCTGGTGAAAAAGTAAACGAGATAACAGTATGAAATCATGGTGCCAAGCGGTAGCTTAGAATTACATAAAGAAACACGTCTTGATTCTATCATTTACTAAGGCAGATGCATAATTGTATCAAGAAGACCTGCGGGAACACATGTATGAGATGAAAATTTCTCTAGAAAACATATTCACGTAATTTTGTCCAAAGTGCACCGTAAATAAGAACTTCCTCTTGCACAATAAGAAAATTGGGAGCATCACAAAGAAGGGGGATTGGCGCCATGGAATAGCCGAGCCAATCCAAAAAAAAAAAGATTACGCCTTAAATGCTCTCTTAGGTATCAACAACCATATGTACCTTTAAATCTAATATAGCATATTTGGCAACTTGCAGCCAGTTATCCCAGGCACTAATCAATTTTACTACACTACAAAAAGAGTAGACCAACAGAAGAGCTGAATGAGAAACAATTGGCACCAACAAAATTCAATAGAACATCTGCTTGCTTCTTCCTATTCAATCTTAATGAAGTAAAGAGAAACTTAGAAGAAAAAACAAACGGAAAAATTTGTCAAAAACTCACAAGGCTACCAAACCCAATGTAAATGGGTTTTGGACCAGCTTTAAGCCAGTCTAAAAGTGGCTCAGGAGGCTGATAATTTGATGCTAGATCCAGAAAGCAAAACCCCACCACGTCCACTTTAGAACCCCAATCTGCAAGGCAAAACAAGGAAAACCCAGTATAATTGAGTAATGAGAAGGGGCAGATATAATACCTCATTCCCAGCCTCTACTTGTGCTTAAGAAACAAAAGCTAGAACATGCAACATTTTACTTTCTAATCTCTGCTTGACGTGAGGTTCTAAACAATCAACAAACACTCACCTTTTGGCTTAGGCACCAAATGAGGACTCCATATATATCCATGCGGGATTTCAGACTCAGAGCCCTGTGAACCACTTAAATATGTGACTGGGCGCAACTTTAGTTTCTTCTTCCTTGTTTCATTAATCATATCTCTTATTCCAAGCCAAATCAATGAGTCAACTATCTGATATGACAGCTGCAAAATTTTCATAAAAAGGCAGATGTAAAATTGATCTGTAGAACAGTATAACAACAAAAAAAGGATAAGGGAAACAACTAATACTGCAATACGGGAGAAAAGCAAGTAAACACGAACATTATGATTAAAAGAAAGAAAGACTTACTCTATACCCAGCTGGTTGCTTAACACGGGATAAAGGATGAGGAAATTCACTAGTTGGCCTGACACAAACAATACAATGTTAACTAATCCATCATGTTATAATTTGAACCCAACATTACGGTGATGGGAAGCAAACTATGGTAAAAATGGTCATGAATGTAACTATTTCTTTCTAATAAACAGCTCCACCAATTAAATAAGCTTACGTCCAAGGCATTGTGAAAAATATATGAAGAGGGACTTTCAAAGCCTCAGCAACATGGGTATGCCCTGAAACACAATTTCTATATGTTAGTAGATGAAGTTTGCCTTTTCCTGCTAAAGTCTGCCTTGAAAAAAAAATAAGGCAAACATGCTAACTGTAACAGGAATTGAAGCATTGTGATAGATGTAAGGAAGTGCACCAAAAACTTCTGCAGAATACTGTCAAACAAGTAATCAAAACTAGAGTAGATTGTGCCAATAAGAATGGTCGCGTGACAATTAAATACCATATGCTGGAGGATTTGCAATAATTGCATCTGCTTTGAAGGCAATCCCAGAGTCCATATCAGGCTCTTTGCAAGCAGGAAGCAAGGAGTTAATAATTTCCTTCATTTGACTTCGTTGAACAGGTATTTCTGAAGGTCCTGATGGCAGAAAACCTTTGTTCTTCACCATATCTGCAACAATAACAAAACAATGTACCATTTACTTACCATCCTTGGCTTTCAAGAATTAAATATTCAAATCAATTTTAAGTATTGGGCAGCTCAATTAAATAGTAAAATGCAAGTAAAACAATCAGAAGACAGGAAGCATGAATCTAGGAAAATGTAAAAACAACTTTTTGCAAGGCATAAGAGAAATTTCTCTTTATGGAAATCCAAACCCAATGAATATCTGATTATAAATGCACAGAAATCAGACTTCTGGAAAACATACAGAAAGGGCAAAGCAGAAAATTTGATTAAAATAGTAACAACTACCAAGTAAGGCTGCAGAAGGATCAAGCTTTAAACGAGCTATTTGGGTTTGGCTTGTTTAAGGTTTGGTTTGAGTTTGTAAATAACAAATTCGAACTTGAATTCAAATCTGTAATAAGATTCGAAAATTTATATTAACCGAGCTTAACCACTTAAATGTTTGCAAGCTCACGACTCGTCTCATTTTATATAATTTTATTAAAAATATGTTATATATTTGGTAAATAACAAAGACAGTAAATGCAATTCTGGTATTACACACCACATGGATTTGCAAATACATGGATTTATCCGAGCTTGAGGAACCGAATTCGAGCTTTGTACAAACTTAACGAACTTGAGCTCGAGCTGAGAATCAAGCTCGTCAAAAATCTTGAATCGAGCTCGAGCGTTTACGGAAAATCATGAATCAAACTCGGATATGTTTAAATTTGCTCAGATTTGGCTCGTTTGAAGCGCTACCACCAAGGTTATGTCTATTTATACGATTACCTTCTCTTCCATCTTGTTAATACATAGACTTCCATCAGCATATTGACAGAAGAAAAGGAGTAGGCAGGGAAAGGTGACAATTCATTTTTCTTTCTTTTTTGGGTAAGTCAAGCCATATATATTCCATGTAACATTGGCAAAGGCAAGTGTCAAACGCTATAGCAGCTAAGCCTGCAATAATTACTGAACTGGTTAGATTTCATGAAAGAAAATATGTAGTTTTATGTCACGTGTTATTCAGTTGTACCTGGACCAGCAATAAACCATTAACCAAAAAATCTATAAGATGAACATTAGGTTGACACTTTTCAACTAAAGCAAGTTGAAATTTTCAATGCTTCAAGTCTCCTTGATGCCATAGGTCATTATCATGGCATGAAATCAACAAACACACGAGACAGACAGAAAAGTTGCAGGCTTACATCCAGCAAGAACTTTAGGATCACCACCAAGAGGATAGAATTCCAGCCCTGAGGTCATGACAAACTCTTTGAAATTAGAATGTGTTGCCAATCTAACCCGATGACCGTAGTCCTGCATCCATATCAGAACCAGAATGAAGGTACAGATAATTCTGCTTCTGCTTGAACAATGTTAGGACAAAAGCTATAATGCAATCTGATTTTATGCAGTGTCAGGAATCATACGGGGCTTGTATCTTTCAAAACATACAGTAAACAAAAGAGCCATAAAAAATTGATAGCATGTTTAAAGCAAAAAAATGTTGTCAGATATCTCTTCTCCCAGACACTACGTAAGAACTACTGAAAGGGAGAAAATGAAATATGTTCCACAAAGTTAGACTCCAAAAAGAAAAATTCACTTTTTTAACGTGATGCATTACATAACCCTACAAGCAAAACTACCTGTAAGCGTTTGCCAATAGCAACAAATGGTTGAACATCTCCGCGTGTCCCAACTATAAGTATAACAATTTGGAGCGGGGGAATGTAGCTCAGTTCCATATCATCAAGAGGCTCATCTTCCAAACTACTGTGCGCATTACTGCTACCTATTTCAAGAGCTCTGGGTTCTACATCTTTTGGGACTTCAAATTCGACAGTTCCATCATCTTTGACAGTAGCTATTCTGTTCAACAATTTGAGCTGCAGTGTTTTAAATGTTCAGAAAAAAAAAAAAAAAGTACTCGTGAGTATTGCAAAAATCACACATTCAGTAACTAATACGAAACAGAATGAACCACCAAACTACCAAGTTTTTAGAACTGAAAACAAAGCATAACTACAAAATTATCCTCATCTAATAAAGAACTGAAAGTAACTAAGTTACTACAGCTTTTATGAATAAAAGGCAGTTTGGCAACAAAATTGCAATTTTTAAACACTGCCCAAAGGTTAAGTTCCCTTACATGCTCAAGAAACAACCTAGTTCCCTGATCCCAACTTTATGGAAGTTGTGTTCAGCATCTAACATCTTATTAAAAAATTTAAGCAAATCTGCATCGTTCCGGAGTACTAAGTAGCAACGAGCATGATTTGCATAAACATTGTGCAAACTTCTATTCCAAGTTATTTTCTTACGCTATATCCTATTGGAGCTTAAAAAATCATACTTGGTGATTATGTAATTAAGCCTCAAAACAGCAGAGAAACGTTGTATCTTAATAACCTGTCATAATCAAACCAAATCTAAGAGAAAATATACTTCAGAAATCAAGAGGGTCACCAAAAGTAAGTTCAGAAATTACTTTGTTCATTTGCGAATGGCGGATTCAAGTTGTTGATCTATTTGTATGTCTTGATATCATAATCACACATGTAAAAGAATAAAAAAATTTCCCTGTAATTTATTTTTTTAAAGGGGGCACAAAAAAATTTCCCTGTAATTTATTTTTTTAAAGGGGGTCTACCTGTTTACAAGCGATTAGCATCAAGCCATGAAATGACACGTTCATTATAATTTCTAAGGCCAAGAAACACAAAAAGGAACAGATCAAACAAGAATCTCGGGGTTTCAGCAGTTTTCCAAATTCTGCATCGTTACAAAAAGGTTTAAGCGAACATTTAAGGCATGCAAGTGATCAGAGATAACAAATATGGGCCCACCTGCTATAGATAATACTGATGAAGCTAGCTAGTTCACATAGTATTTCCATCAGAATCTTCCACTAGCTCTAGACATGCAAATACAAGACTATTCAGCAAAGCTGACAGAAACAACCAAAAAAAAAGCCAAAGATTTTATACCTTTTGTTGAACGGGCATTTTCTCATCAAAAATTTGTGCTGCCTCTCCAGACAATCTCTTTTTATGTCTCGGCTTCTCAGTTTTTGATTTTTCTAACTTGATACTATTAGACTGCTGATCTAATTTGTCCATGCTCAACATTTCAGAGCGTGACGGATTTACACCAGAGAGAGTAGTTCCTGACACATATATTTATCACTTTCAGTTGCAAGCAACGTTGAAGTTCTATAGCAACACCATCAGCCATGTAAAGCATCCAACCAATCAGAAAAAAAAATACAAAATTTGTATTTAGAACACCAATTGAAAATCAACTGCCCAGGTAAAGCCCTCTCATATTACACTGATATAGACATAATGAAGTCAGTACATCAAGGGCCTTAATCCTTGTAAACGAATAAAGACCAAATGTCCAACTTATGCTGCGAGCAAGCTTAATTACACTAGGTGAGCTGCCAAAAACATAAATAGTAGAGGCGTAATATCAGCAAAAGAACAACAAAAGAACATTTTGAACTCATGTGCCACATAGGAAAACAACATAATGAGCTCAAAGGCTTCTCGCAAATGAAAAAAGAAACAAGAAAGGAAGAAGAACAATTTTTAAAACTGAATGTGAAGTACAACATGTAACCCGAGCTCGTTTTATAAAAATCCCAACCTTGGAGTAACAACCAACTACTGAAAGGAGTGGTGGCTAAACAACCAAAATAAGTGAAGGATTTGTGTCTTGCATCCGTAGCATAAAAACAGGCCAATTGATGAGCAGCGTTCAGATGACTAAAATTATGTAAAACGAAATCGAGATAAACAGATAAATATCCTTAAATAAGTAGCAAAACCTGCAGAATCGCCATTGGAAGGTGGAGCAACTTTGCTGCTGCCATCATTAGAGTCCAACTCAATACCGCGACTAGTACTTTCGCCAACAACTTCCTCCTCTATCTTAACCGAAGCTTTAAGAAAGAGAGATTAGGTCAGTAACTCACATTTTATTCTCTTGGCAGAGGCCTCAACCTTACCAGCTCAAGAGTACCATTCGGGCGACTAAAATTACAACAAAGGCAATCAAAACCGAAAGTGAAATAGTCCAATTAGCAGCAATTCAATACCTGAAGAATCAGGCAAGCCGTTGGATGGGGGAGTAACGGTACCACTATCGTCTGTAGACTCCAATTCATCGGCGCGACCATTGCTGATACTTCGGCCAACAGCTTCCCACTCTAACTTGACGGAAACTTCAGCGGAGCTCGAAGACGTGGTCTCCTGATCATCTTTTGACGATGACTCCGCCATCAGTGATGGAAGAGCAGTCTACCGATGTCGCTGCTGTTGATCCAGATCTGCAGAACCTTCTACAACGTCATTCTTCACGTTGAAGTTGGGCGTAGTATTCTTTCTTTACAGGTGTCGTTGAAGTGAAGTGGGCAGTTGAGAAAGAGAGAAAGAGAGGTGGTTAATCTTGACTTAGGAATGACGGAAGTTAAAAGGATTGGGGTTTGGCTGGGTGAAATGTGTATGAAATTCTGGCGGAATCAGAGAGCGGGGGCCACCAAAAAACAGTGGCTAGGTTAGAGAAAGTGGAGATTTTGTAATTTGTAATAATCAAGGGTGTTTTCGTCCTACCAAGTCTGCAAGTATTTTCCTTTCTTTTTTTTGTTTAGATGCTTTCAAAGTTGCAATACCCTCATTTCAATAAGGTTTCAGCATATTTTTAATAAAATCCTTTCACTATTACATATTTTTATTATTGTATTATATACGCAAGTACATTAAGAACCGAAGATATCACTGAAAACAAATTATCTATGATAGCTTTTGCTGTCGTTGGAATATACTGAGTATGATTGTGATTGTTGTTGTTCTATTTTTTCCCGTTTCCTTTTAAGAAATAATGTTTTTCTGTTTTATTATTTTTAGTGATTGAAAATTGGGCATTTGATTTTAATAAATATGAAAAAAACTACAAGTGTATTTTAAAATATTTTTAATGTTTGGAAAATTTACCAAAACGAAGTAAATTGACTTGACAAATGAATATTCAACTGTTACCCTTATGAGTTTTCAGACTAGACTCTTGTCTACAAAGTATGCTACTAAGCAAAAGATATTAACATAGATTTTTTACTTTGTACCATTGGTTTTCCTTTCTCCTTTAAGAGAATATGAACAAAATTTTATTCAGAAAAAAGAAAATGTTCCTTTAGACGCTATTACTCGTGTTTTCATTATTTTCAAAGAAAGTAATTTATTTAGAACTATTGGATTGTCGTGAGAAGATACATGTTGCTTTATTAAGTAGACTACGTAAACAAACTTTGAAATTAAACGTATAAGAAATAAAAGACAATTTGAGAGTAGACGCAAAGATCTTAATCTGGTGTCTTTTTCATCAATTTGTGTCTTTTCTTGATTAAGATGCATGTTGCTTTATTAATAGCTAGACCTAACGTCTTAATTTGATGTATTTCTCACTCATTCTTTTTCATTGGTTAAATTGCATGCAGTTATATTAATATGTTAAGATCTTGATTGAAATATTAAACATACATAGCTTGGAATTGGTAATTAACTCCCTAGTCCCTATCTATGCGGGATCAACGCAAATCACCCATAAGGACTAGACTGGTCAACGTTTGCCAATATGACACAAGTTCTCTTGTTGTAGTAACTATCCATATCGGTCAAATTTTACGACGGAAAAACTCGTAATTTAAAGAGAAGTAGAAATTTTGACGACTAAAATTTATATCGCAAAACACATGTAACAAATTATAATTGAAAAACAGTCGTTTAATTCAAATTCGTCATATTCAGAATTGAAACAAATTCAATAAAGTGCAATTTTAAAATTTCAGTTCCATGCCTAAAGGAATCAACGTAAGTTCGTCACTTGTAGTCTACCTTACGAGACCGTTTATCACCCGCCGCATTGACTTCAAAAATATCGGATTGACGTTATTCCATTTTCACCCTTTTATTGGTTGGTAATTACACTAGCGATAGCTTTTGATGTCGTTGTGATATATTGATATGTGTTGTGTTTGTTGGTAATGCGTCCAATAAGTAAACTCCACATTGAGCAGTGTTCCCCGGTCAAGCTTTGCTCGCCCAGCAAAAAGAACTCATAAAAGACAGCTTACTAGCTTCTTTTTTTTTTTTTTTTTTTTTTTTTGGGAACAACAGCTTACTACCTTTGTCTGTTCTGTTTGACTTCTGGAATTTGAGGAACAAAATATTTACAGGGCATGCAGGTCAAACAAGGTAGTCAAGTTAGCCATTGTTTAAGGGGTCATCGAGTTGTTTATTAGTGTTAGGCAGGACTACTATTTACATTAACTGAGGTTTATAAGTCCACCCCCACGCAATGTAATCCAGGTTTGCCGCAGACAACCAAAATGATCTCATAGGTGCACCTCAAATGCTGATCATACCTTACAACTTGACTGCCTCACCTCTTTCCTAATACCCTTTCAAAACCTGCAGTAACAAATGAAGCAGTGTATCACTAAAGGGAATCTGTTGCATCACTTGCAATGCCAAAGGAAAGTAACACAGTTTTGCATGATGAGATTGGAGCATACTTAAAGCACACTATCAAATACTTGTATGTCCAATATATGAGTCAAAAGATTCAACAAGAGGAAGAGAAGGAGAGGAAAGACGAAGATTACAGCTTCACTCAAGCAGCCACATGTATCATACGGATCGAAGTCTAACTACTGGGGTCACATGGCTTTATACGGTGATAGCAGGTGGATGAAGCTCGCATAGTCAGTCCAGAAGATGAAGAACTCCTAGTCATTTTAGTCGGAACATGCACGAATTATAAAGCACATCCCAAAAAAGCAAAGAAGAAATAAGCTAGCCATAATCAACAATGCCAAACTAACCTACATATTCACAGGTGCAAAATACACATACAAGTGCACATTCTCCATCCAGACAATTGACAGAATATTTCAACCAGGGACTTAGGCCACAAAGATCACTTCACAGTGCTAAGAAACGTAGTTACTAACAGATTAATGTTTTGAAGTCTTATACAAGGGACCAAAAAATATTACCTGCTAGACATCTTTATAAAGAAACTAAATTTAGGTATTCATTCCGCAGGCAAGGGACAAATCACAATAAGCTTGCTTTTCATTGGCCCTCTGAATATAGCCTGCAGGCAAGACAAAATGAATGTAGACGAACGTAACAACTGTAAGCTCAATCAAGCTAAAATCCACTACTAACAGGGTCTAGGTAATATTGGCTACTGAAGCCATATCAGGAACAAAAAGGATAAGCTTCTGTTTTACTCAACCACCGCTGACCATCCCTACCACCATAGAGATGATGAGAAAGAATGTTACTGGTGTCATGAATTGTTTTCCTTGACGCATAGAGTAGGGAAAGAAATCAACTTCAGCAACCAGCATTTGGTAGCGACTGATCTCTACAACATCAACAAAATCCTGCTTTCTATTGAAGGCACCAATCCATCTAATATGATCTGCACTCCTACATAATAGAACAACAAGTATAACCTACAAGACCTTTGAAGGGATAATGTAGATGTCCGCGCATGACATGTCCCCCAACTATAAATCAAATGTCTACATGTTTCCCTATAATTAGCAAAAGCAAATGTAGATGTTCTTAATTCACCTTTGATAAGATTTCACAAATTCACTAGCATGATAATGCTCCCAAAAGATGGAAACAAAGCAAAATGTGAAACACATGCTAAGCAAAAGTTCAAAAACATGAGCTACAGATTTCATAAATGAAGATAAACAAAGAGTTTGTAGTAGCCACAAAATAGCATGCCATGCTTTATAAAGAATTTCATCATGAAGATCGGTCTGAGAGCAGTATCATCCGAGTCACACATCTCTCTAACAGCAAAGGTATATAATAGTAAATTCGTGAATCTAATCAGATCTTCTCCCGAAAAGATAACCACGCAAGGTAACCAGTGATTGCTTGACATAAGTATGTTAAAAATTTAAGATTATCAAGTGATTTGGAACCAAAATTCCCATTATTCAAAAGCACAATTGCCTAATTCCTCTGAGCCCATAGAATTGTCTTCCAGATTTTCATTCCAGAAAGATGCTCATGAATCAACATTACAATTCAATGTGAAATCTATTCTGAAGCAGGCAGCATTCTCCGCATACCCATCCCAGAAACTGAAAGATATGTTAGGCATCCATCAATTAAAACTGCCAGCTTTGAAACCCATATAAATAAAGTGATTCCTCAACGCTATCCAAGTCATTCCCAAGATAGATAACACTTAATAGTACACATAAGCAGACCTAAAAGTACTGTTAAACCTAGGCAACGATAGTGATAACTACACAATATGGTAATTAGAAACAACGACCACCCTCTCCCTCCCACCACCAAAACAAAACAAAAAAAAACCAAAAAAGAGGGAAATCGTAAAAAAAAATAGCACAGGAATACTCGGAATCCATTTTCATGTGGTGAGCATTGAAGAAGAAAACTATGGAAGGAATCATCAAAATAATTACCATAGACTTGGACGTCTTCAGAGTCGATATCCACCAGCTATGCGGGTGAATTTGCGGACATCTCTCACTGATTTATAAAGCTGTAAATCAAAAACCATATTTACAATGCAAAACAACACCACCAGCATATGAGAAGAGCAGAGGAGCATAAAACGTCGTCGAGGTGGAGACAAACGGCGTTGGAGGCTATGCCGAAACGAAGGACGAGAACCTTGTCAATGAGGGGCGGGATCATCGCACCCAGTAACATTACCGTCTCCTTTTCTACTATCACGTCT
This sequence comes from Eustoma russellianum, assembly GCA_036186865.1. Classification (NCBI taxonomy): domain Eukaryota; kingdom Viridiplantae; phylum Streptophyta; class Magnoliopsida; order Gentianales; family Gentianaceae; genus Eustoma; species Eustoma russellianum. The sequence goes on from AP025041.1 coordinate 1,589,902, forward strand.
CATCCAATCTTACAACCCTCACAAGTCACGTGTGTCGTGATATATTCTCAGCGCCCTAAAATGTGTCCGGACACTGTCAATGGTGTTTCTGATTACAGGAGTCGATTTCTTACTTCTTCGTCAAAATGTTTTTTTTTTTTTTTGAAAAGGTCTTAGTCAGAGTTGTTAATAGGTAGTTCATCTTCTCCTAATTCCTAAACCGTTTGACATAACTTCCCCCTGATACGACCTTTTTTTCAGTGGAATCATACGGTCTTTTCAGTTTTGACATAGCCTAACAACAATTATAGTTTGCGATTTAAAATTTATACAAGGAGGGCAATCCACGTTTTTCTTTTGAAGCTGCAACAAACATAGTTGCTTGCACTATTGCAGTCATCCTTGATCACTAGACGTGAATACAATTGTGCCAACCAACATGATGCCACCTCTGCACCTTTTAAGTAACATGGCTATTTAATAGTGCATGAAACAACCTTTTTCCAGTTACGAAGATGCACTTGCAGAGTACATGCTGCTCATATAAGTAATTACATCCTCTAACAATAGTCATTCATCGGTCACACTGACAAAATCTGATCTTGCAATGTGTTATACAACCAGACAGGGACGTCAGGACAGCAGCAAAAATAGCCTCACCCCTAAGTCAAGAGTTGTGCCTAACTGGATCAGCTTCATCACTAAATATCCGGGGAGCCACCAGGGACCAACTGCATTACAAGAAAAAAGAGCAGAAGATCAAGTTTTACGCATTGGGTTTGATTTTTGTTTTCTATAAGTTGGACTGTCAGCCCCATTATTAGAGGTGAAGGCATGTACGGCTATCCATACAAACAACAAAAAGCCAAGGATACATGCAGCACCATCTACATCACCACACTTGATGGGCTCTAAAGTCAAATAGAGAACAAAAAGCAAAGTCATTCGAAATACTTACAATGGCAATGTTGTTCCCATTGAGCAAAATCTGATCAAGTGTAGTAACTTTCCGCCCTTCAGGTGTAATCTCACTGCAATGCACCAAGGGTAAAGGAAAAATGCTGAAAATCAGAGATAAAACGATCAACAAAAAACTAGAAAAAGGATACACATAATGAGAATCAACCAGAGTGTTTGCCCTAATGTGGGATTTCATGTTGGATTCATTGGTTCTAAATTGCTGATGTACAAAAGATATTGACAGAATACATATGACACCTTCATATATTAGTCTCTTATATGAAGAATACATAAGACTCTGTATATTGTGGCTGTGCAGAAACTCTCTAGAACATTTGGTCCTGATCTTACCAATATTTTATTTTTAAGAATTCTGCCCCTTTCCTTTGTGCAAAATGACAAAGAAATCAATGTCTGGAAGGTCATCTATTTGGATTCGTGAAAGTCGTTGGCCATGCGTACATTAAGTCAATTCAAAATAAACATAACTGTAGGGCCCATCTTGAGACTTAGCAATCGAAACGATTCACCTGCGGTATTCTCTTAAAAGAAATATAAGGCGTCGAAACAAATCGCACACACGTCAGCAAAGTGACGTAGACTGAAACCCTGATCCCCTTCACCCAAATTCCCCTAAGCCCAATCTCCAAACCCGGATCCCCTCCCCAGCCCGCTCTCCCCCTGACCCATTTCCCCCCAGAACCCAGCCCCCCTCTCACTCAGCAAGCCCAACCCTAAAGCCCTCACTCCCCCACTCCCTCACCCCTCGGCCCACACCAACACACACACTCCACCCACACCAACACACGCACCGAACACACAATTCACACACAGCACACCTGCACACGCGCACCATCACCAACCACGTGCCACCCCTTCGTCAGCGCGTGAGGCAAATGCACCTCCCACGCCGCCACCCTCCAACACCAAACACCACCCTCAATCCAATTTCAACCCTATCTAACCCTCAGTTCATAAAAATCATAATTCTCACCCACTATCAGAAATCATACCTCTACCACATTCATACATATATTCATACAGAATTTGCACAAAATTAACACATACATATATATATACAAAATGGTATAAATTGCACACTTATATTTATGAAGATTATACGTGGTCCTTACACACACACACACACACACACACACATATATATACATACAGCAGAATACATATATATAATATATATACATATTTTCACTTTTCATATACATAAAATACAAAAAATTTGCATCTTTATATATATACAAACACACGACATACCTACATATATGAACACCCATCTATGCAACCACTTATACATATGCATGATCTTTAAGTTTGTACAAAAATAAAACTATAATTTTTGCGATGACATAATGAATACAGGGAGGATACTTACCTGTACATGGACTAGACTACACAATTGAACAATCCTGGTGTTGGCTCTAAAAGAAGGCTCCCTATTTTCTTCTCCTCCCTTAGCACACAAAAGCTCCTCTCTTTTTTTTATAGGGGCGGCCGAATGGTAGGGCGATAGATATCTTGGTGAATATAAGGGAATATGCTATATTTAAAACCAATTAGTTAGGATTTGACTCTTATCTCTTTTTTAATCCACCATAACCGAAAATTACCATAAATAACAATTATTTTATTTATTTTTTCCTTTTCAAAATTGCGGGGTTTAACAATAACAGAATATAAATTAAGCACATCCAGAAGAAAGAAAAAACTGATAACATCAATTGAAATACCTAAGGATATGGATTAAGAAAAAAAATCTTATGTAACACTAAGATTTTTCCTTTTTTTTACTTAGCAAACTCTCTATCCTTTGGGGTGAAGGTATTGTTTGTCTCCCTCTCACTCTCCTCAGACCCTAGCGATAGCTTTTTACTGTCGTTGAGATATACTGGGTATGTGTTGTTGTTGTTGTTGTTTACTACTTAGCATACAGGAGTGTACTAACTCAGATGCATATCATAGAACTGCAGAATCAAGCCTCTGATTCAAAAGGTCGGTAATCATGTTTAGAGCACAGAAAACAAGCATGGTTGAATGTTACAAGCAAACACTTAAGATATCATATTAACAGTAAAAAAAGTGTATTTATGGTTAGTTTCATGTATAGAAATAATAGCCTCAGTGAACAATTGTGAAATCTTCTATAAACACAATTATTTTATCAAACAGGTGGTGCAAATTTTCAGCAGTCACATTAATGTCTCAGATCCTTCTCCTGAATACAACCAAAAAGAAAGTGTGAAACGACGCACACAATTCAAAACGTAGCCCCCCAGAACTCAAAGGAACTAAAAATGGGGCAAACATGTATCGTAACTTGTAATTAGCTGAATTTTGTAGGCACTTCAGCAGAAGACCGACCTGCCTGACATGCCAAAATATCATTTCCAATGACTGAAAGGAGACCTTCTATGCAGCTATATCAGAAGACTCCAAAAAGAACAACCCACACTAATACCTTCATGCAGTTCAAAAGCCATGTCGATTGCAAAATTTTAGTTGGAAAGCATTCGATTGGCGATTAGGTTACTTTTCCTTTATCTCGACCGGGCTTTCTTGGAGTTTGATGAAAAGTTCAGACATTATACTCAATGCCCAAAAGAACTCACTACATGAATTTTTTAAACGAAAGGTGCTCTAATCTACTGTTTTTTATGTACCAAAAAGGAAACATCAAATTTGGTTCTCCTCAATCTCAAATCCACTCTGAGCATGAATCAATTAAACTCATACGATGATTCAGCCAAAGGAGGAAAACATATTCGTCTGTTCCCAAAACATCTTCTAATTACAATGACAAATGTCGTTAGGTCAATAATAATTGCCACATTTTAAACAATTAAATTAACTAGAAAAGACATGAAGTCGAGAAAAATTGAAGAGGAAGGGCGACATACATTTCTTTGACGTCTTCAAGAACCATATTGACGTAAACATCGAATCCCTTGAGAGTGCCTACCAGTTCCTTGTCTCCCTTCATTATCACCCATATTTTTGACCCAATGCAGCGATCAATCAACTCTGCAAAGAAAAGGAAGACAAAATATAATAAACATCTAGGTTATTCCTCTTTCTCCGTAAATTATTCAACTCAACATACAGAAAGTAATGAGAATAAAAAGAGGACATGCGGCACCTGAAGGGAGAAGCTGCGAAGGATTGTTGGCCATGGCCGTCAAGTTACTGCTGCCCGGCTTCAAAGTTCAAACAACAAAAGGTTGGAGCTTTTCCCTTCTTTTGTCTAAAATTCTGAATAGGGTTTTGGATACCCATGGTTTATATCTTAATATTTTAGCATTTTGAATAATCGTGACAATGTTTTAATTTAATCTTTCATTTGATTGATCGAATGATTAAACTAATTCATTCTATTTGGAACTCTCATTTGATCTGAACCTAATAGGTTTAACGGTAAATTATAGAATCCAACAAACTTATTTCAAATCATTAACTTTTAACTATAGATTTTATCCAATTTTTTAAATCTTTTTCAAAATTCATCCCTTTTATTTAATAACTGCTTAATCTATTTCACCATTAAAAAAGGATTCCATTCGTAATATTTTAATCTTATTATGCTTTTTGTCACATCCAACTTTGTTAAACTGAAAATTTTGTAATTCCGGACTTCAAACGAGAATCTCGTGTTTAATTAAAAAAAACAATATGTGCAAAAAGAGTATATTTTCTACTGCATATTCAAGCCACACAACTTATAAATTTTAATACTTAGTATCATAATTGCATACTTTCATTCTTGAGAGAAAAAAAAGTATCATAATTACAGAGACAATGAAATAACTCATTTAGTTTATTCTTGATTGCAAAATCCTGGTCTTAGGTGGTTGATTTTATGATCTTAAGGAGGACGTTAATTGTTGATTTGAGTATTTTTATTTAGATTTCTTATGAAATATATCTCAACCGGTCAAAGTTTTGTGTTTATTTAGGGTTAATTATGAGTTGAAAATAAAAAGAAGAACATAATTTGATAAAGTATTAAACGTTTAGAATGAAATGTGCTAAATTAAAACCTTAGGGAGAAATACTACAAAATACAAAAAGATTAGGATATGAAAATGTCGTTTCTCTAGGTTTTTTGGTTCTACTTTATATTTCCAGCAATTTCCACTCAACAACGTGATATCATTTACTACATAAATCCCAGAATTTCTTACTGAAAAAATAGATAATATATACACATATGCATATATGCATATATGGCAACTTAAACATAGATAGCAAATATACATATGATGCATATATATAAGAAATACGTATATACATACATACATATACACAAAGTGTATTTCATCAATATATATTTTATACATATGCATATGAATACATGTATGTATTTATATATGCACATATTTATACATACACACATATTTCCCCCAATTCTCTTATAAAAGTAACTTACCTTAAAATAATTAGATTACTTAAACTACTCTGTGAAGAAATGTACCAACTAATGGTACACTTAACGTGGCTGAGACACATTGACAAATTTCATTAATTGAACTTGTTGCCAAATTTTATACCGTCAATCATTAATAGACACCAATAATCAAGTGTTTTTTGTTTTTTTATGTCGTTTAATTCCTTAAACAAAGGCAAATTACATACATATATATGTATGTATATGTATATATAACTTAAGTTTAATATTAAACATAAAGTAATATATTTAATACATAGTGAGTCTATTATCACAATGAAATTCTTAAATATATTTATTCACTTTAATACGTTGTCTGAATTGTAAATGAGTTTTTTTGACTTTGGAATATGATAGAATAAAGCAAAACGACTCACTAAATTGGTTGCGATTATTATATTGTGAAGTAGCAGGTGATCGACATAGCTTACACAATTTTCATTATAGATCATTGAAAACTACTTCTGTGTGTTTATAACGCATGATTCCGACCTCCTATACCTTGATATAGATGAGATCTTTTAAAATAATGGAATATTGTTGTTGTTGTTGATGATGTCTATGGAACCTAAAAATTCTTTTTTGAGATTTCTAAAAAAAAAAAGAAGAGAAGGGAAAAACTGGTTATATATGCTTCATGGTATATAATATGTACCACCGAGCAACATTTCAAGGCAGGATCTCCATAAATGACACGCAAAAAATTAGGGCATTTGGCCTGTATCGTACGAAAAGAAATCAAGCACGATTCAATTTCCTTTGGACAATCGGATCATGAATGCTATTTCTTACTTCGAATCGTAATTCCACACCTTTGATTTAGTGTTAACTTGGTGTTTTATTTCCGGAGGTTTTTGTGATTATATTTACCTTGATTTGATGAATTTGTAATCCAATTATGAACGATGGTTGTACAAACTACTCCATCTATCTTTCTTAAAAGATGGTTTGTTTTTTTCAGTAAAGGAAGGGCCTTTTGATATCTTGATGTTGGTTCAGATTAAGGGCAGATAATTTTGGATTCCTTTATTTTATTATTCTTAGTTGTATTTTTTTAGCAAGAATATCGATAGGTGCATTTCTGCCCTGTGCAACTCCCTGATTTCATCTCCTCCAACCTAAGATTTACCTCGGTTGCCACCAAACATCCTTAAGATATTCAGAATATTTAGGTCACTATGTTACAGTTGGTGTCGACATGTTTCGAGTGGACGCCTGATAGTTGCAGGGAGTCTTTGTATATGTTGCATGTAGATTATGTTTTTGGATGACACACAATTCAGTTATTCCTGGTCCTGATGTTTAAGGGCCATGAATTTTTTGATTTTCTCATTGCAAGTTGTGGAGATTTTTACTGTTGATAGAGGATATGCCATATGACCGTCTCTTTTCTTGTGCAATGTAACTGCAGGTTTCATAGGACTTTTTGATGACTGTCAGTCAAGCTGTAGGATATAGTTCTTTGTCTGAGGATTATTACTTGAAGATATCTAAGACTATGAACTACTGAAATGTTCATATATGCTGGTGAAGGATTGCAATCAATGTTTAAAGTCATCGACTCATCTAAAGAACCTGCAACTATTGATTTGATAACTCCACAAGCATCACAACAATCAGAGCCAACGAGTGGGAATAAGTATCAGTGCTTTCCTGGGTGAGTTGCTTCAGTAAACAATTGTTTGTTAGTTTCAGGCTTCTTTCTCTTGATCGCCAATGTTTATATCTGCACAGTTGCAATACGATGTTTCCTTTGAAACCTGTGAGTTGCTTTGTAAAAGTCATCGACTCATCTAAAGAACCTGTAACTATTGATTTGATAACTTTACAAGCATCATAACAATCAGAGGCCAACAATGGGGAATAAGTATCAGTGCTTTTCCTGGGTGAGTTGGTTCAGTAAACAATTTTTTGTTAGTTTCAGGCTTCTTACCCTTGATTGTCGATATTCATATCTGCACAGTTGCAATATAATGTTTTCTTTGAAACCTGTGAGTTGCTTGGTTTCACCAAGTTGTCATTGTGTCTCTGATTTGCTTGACTGTGGTTCTTGTATGTGGTGTGGTTATTGTCAAATTAGTGGCAAATTGTTACATTATTTTTTTCTCTTGTGTTTACTTGACGCATAATGATTGGTTGAAGCATCTGGTTTTTTGGTTACTTTGTGATGTGTTGAGAGCTTTTGCTTTCTCTAGATTTTGCATTTACTTGTTCAGAGGCAAGTGGAGGCATCTCTTTGACTTCATGTGAAGGGGAAAATGCAATGGGTGTTGATTTTAGCTTAGTGCTTTGCTGATTTTGACTAGACTGGCAATATTTTGCTTTGCATGGTTATTCCATAGTTTCTTGTACTTTTGTGTTAATCCTCTCTATAGTTTTTGAACAATCAGGTTATATACATTTTGTCTATTAACCATATTAAACATTTGAATTTTGGCTCCATATCTGTCTGATAGGCACTTGTGTATATGTTCTATATAAATGTTGGATAATAAGTCAGCAGCAACTGTTAAGGAAGGCAGTTGTATATTCTCTTCAATATTTCTTGATTTTTGTTACGTGGTGAAGTTGCCCAGACAGATTGACAAAGAACTTTTATGTGTAGAATTTAGTGAATTTTAGTGAAAAAACAGATGACTGCATGTCCCATCTTTGTCATGGTTACAGTATTTTCTATATTCAGCTAATAATGTGGTGTAATTTTAATGGTTAACCTACTCAACTGGTTAGTATAATGAGTTTGACGCTCACATGCTTCTACTTTTATTCATTGCCTTAACAAGCACAAAGTTGGAACTTGTAGTGGAGTTCTCTCAACACAATATGCTACTGAATTTCTACTTTGGAACACTAAAGTATTTTTGTCTTCCTTTTGCACTGGTATTTGCTTTTCCGATTTACCCGTCATTGTATGCATCAACTCAGAGAGAGAAGCTTCTGCCGAACTGGCATTTTTGTTACTTTGTCACTCTTTTAGTGTCCTCTTACCCTTATTATTATTATTATTATTTAATTAATAAGTACCAGAGATCTTAACTTGGAAGTTATGTCCGAGTGTAATCTATTTCGCTAGAGGCCCTGCAACGTTGAGTCAGAGTTTTAAGTCATCTGCTTTTAACACCTTCTGTAAATACACTGTGTTGACCGTTTTCAGTTTTAGACGCATATCCCAGTGCACAAACATGGGTAGTAGAAAAAGAAGTATATCACATGATGCAGATGTGCTTGCCCTCCATGAAGAATGGGATGAAGCTTTATGTCCCATATACATGGATCATCCACACAATGCCGTTCTGTTGTTGTGCAGTTCCCATGACAGCGGTTGTCGATCTTACATATGTGACACTAGTTATAGGCATTCAAATTTCCTTGACCGATATCTGAAACTCAATGATGAAAACAGCGAAAGTCAAGCAACACTTAGTTTGAACCCTAGAAACCATCATGATTATGATAATACGTCTAATTTTATCTGGAGCTTAGGAAGATCAGGTGGTCATACTCAGATCCAAGTAACCAACAACCCAATTGATGTCACTCTACGTCTACAGATGTTCACATGGGAATGCCTAGAAGAGGCCGTTGGACTGCATCCTTAAGTGGAATCCTTGGTGCCGAAGAGAACAATATGGAAAATTCGTCCATGTCAAGTTTGATGTGTCCTATGTGTCGTGGATGTGTTTTAGGGTGGAAGGTTGTTGAAGAAGCCAGAAGATACTTCAACTCAAAACCGCGAAGTTGCTCACGTGAATCATGCTCATTTGGTGGTAACTATGGGGAATTGCGACAACATGCAAGGAGAGTTCATTCGTCTTATATACTATTACTATATAACTATACATATATGAGTATTCTTAATACATTTATATACATATACACATGATTCATACACATACATGTATACGGTTAAATTATTCTTATTAGTAAAAAATATATATGCACATACGTAAGTACGATTAATAATAAATACGGTCACGATAGCTTTTTCTAATTTTAGTATTTGGATAAGTTGATCAACTATTAATTAACACTGCTATCAATTAAGTTAAGCAACTGAGTGTAATATATTGTGAAAATCAGTTGCTTCATTTTCGGTGTATACTGAAGTAACTAACCATAAATAATGTTGATAATAAAATTATTTGCACATACATATATACACGTAAGTACTCACACATGTACACACATGTACATACATAAATATATAGATACACACCCGATTCGTTATTGGGATAAATATCGCAACCACTTATCAATAAGACAAATGGATCATAAATGTTTTGACATTCGGAGATTCTTATCGCCGTCTAGAAAAGAGCTTTAGTTAAAATTGAGAAGATACATGCAAAATATGAGGTCTCCAATCACGCGTTATCACGTGTACAATAAGTTCTTTTTTAAAAACAAAAAAAATTTAAATCCTTCTCTTACCGTATACGTGGAAGCGCGTAATTGGATGTCTTATATTTTGCTCATTTTTTGCCTCTCCTGATCTCAACCGAAAATTCAGACCAAAATGTTCACTAAAACCTCGACAAAATAATGCTCGTCGGATTCACAATTTTGCGTCTCTGTACACAACTGAGGCTGCACCTGCCTGCTTTCCTGGGAATATTCACGTATTAATGTCCGTCTACTAATTCAAGTGGCATAGTTGTCTTAATTCAAATAGTACATCAATGCCATGTCTGGATTTTTTTTTTCATAACTTTTGTTAAAAGACTATGTTCAGTGATATGTTTTAAGTAACTACTAATTTTATCTTATTGGTAACCTATTAAATGATAAAACATACTCAACAAAAAAAGATTGATATGTTGATACACAATGAGTGAGCATGTTCAAGCCGTGAAATATGTCTTTACGTACTATTCTACAGGTCATCGGTTAACAATTAAGTACCAGTCTATAATTAAATTATCCCAAAGTTTTCGGCTTAAATCTTTAATGAGGAGGACATTTTCTATTCCATTGGATTCTCTATTTTCATAATAATTTATTAAGTTTATTAAAATGTTTAATAGGTATATACGAGAATATTAAAATTTGTATAAGACAGTAGCTAATGTCTAACACACCATGACTTGGTGAGTTGACGCGTGTCCGTTTTACTATGCAATAATATATCCATTCCTGGCGATGGATTGCTTCCTGAGGAACATGGACACGCACGTCGTCCACATTCATTTGCGGAGATACATTATCCCTCCGACATTATACATATACATTGTAAATCTATATTATCATAGCCTTAAGCAGGTGGTATATATCCTACCGTGCCACTTTGTCATGAGCTGGAGATTCAGCTGTGAAGTCGGAGTTCGATTCCTTTTACTCATCGGATCCAAGAGTAGGAATTTCTGGGCGGAATATTAATGGAAGAAAGCTTCAAGAATATTAGGTCGGCGACGGCGACGGCGACGGCGACGGGGAAAGGATGTTCAGCTGAGGCTTATCACGTGATCAACAAGGTTCCTTCTGGCGATGGCCCTTATGTTCGTGCTAAACGTGCTCAGGTTAATTCCTTTCCATCCTTTGCTTCTCTTTGGTTTAGATTTAAGACTAGGAGAACAACGTACCTTTTTCTTTATAGTAAATGAACAATATAAATATTACCTTGTTATATACTACTGAAAATATAGGTAAATACCAAAATATCATTTATATTTATGTGTCACTATTGGTTTAACGTAGGACCGAGTTTCTGATTCTCGTAAAACGAAATAGAAGAAGATGTAACCGATTAGCCTTTATTATGAAGAAATCTATGTCTTTAGATACATAATTATTTTATAATAATTCAAAGATGATACTTAGCAGAAACGTATCTTTCACCATAAAGCTTTTCATCTCTATAGCAATTAAAGACTTCGTTGGTACCTCTTTCTATTGCCGCCAGCGTGAAATACAAGTAGACACATATGCAATCCAAAATATGCCAGCATGATATGCAAACGTTGGATTAACATGGATTCGGTGAATGCATGTTTCTTTCTATTAACCCTTACTTTATTGTTTACTTCGATTGATAAGTAAAACTAATAAACAGGGTGAAGAGATAACCTTCATCCGTATTTATACACAACCAAAAGGTATTTCAATAAATGGACATGTCTCTTTAATGAAGAATTGTGTCTATTAATTAAAAGTACATAAACTCTTCCTAAATAACCAATTAGGAATTTATTATAAATGATATAACTAAAATGTCACAAAGTGACACAACCGAAGACACCTTTTTTAGAAACTTTTCCCCCAAAACAATGGAATGACATGCATTACGTACTATATCGGGTATAGGATCTCGACAGAGAAATTTTAAAACAGTCCTAAAGTACCATGACTCATGAAAGATGTTTTTTATTGAATTAACTACACATAAAACATATAAAAGTGTTAAAACATAGTATTTGTGGATCATCATAAAAACCACTCATTTGCCACAGAAATATGAACCATGTGTATAGAACAAGATGGTGCTAAAACAAGAAAAGTGTGTCTTCGAAGTTATGGTGTGTTGTTTATGAAACTTGTAAATTTCTTCAATCTCAATTTATACCTGTAGGAGAATGTTTACAAGGAAACTATGATATGATTTTCTACTTCCGTTTAATCAATTTTCGCATCACAACAACAAACTCCATTGCCTTAGAGGCTCCCGTCTATGGCGAGATATAAAGAGTGTCAGATTTACGCAACCATACCCATGTTGTTTTTCGATGACCCATAATGAAAATTGCGTCAAAGCTATGTCGATCAACTGCTACTTTACAATATAAGAAGCGTAGTCAATTTAGTGAGTCATTTTGCTTTATTCCATTATATTCCAAAATCAAGAAAGATGTATCCTTGACTCCATTAGACATAGAAAAATCTCACATCACAATGAAGTTTATGAAATATTGATGCCTCCATAAAAAAAAGTTTATATACATATACATATACATATATATGACATTCGCAGTGCACTAGACTCCTGCGTTTACTCATGGTCCGGGGAGAGCTTCGCAATGTGATGTAAGCAGTCTTAAAGTATAGCAAGAGGCTGTTTATGCGGTTCGAACCCGTGACCGCAAGGTCACAAAGCACTTAACCTTACCAGTTGCTCCAAGGCCCGCCCTCACACACATATATGTATATATAGTCCATCTTTTAGTAATTGAAGTGTAAGTTTGGGGTGATGAGTCAGTTATATGTGGTGTATTTGTGGAGCAGATAGTAGAAAAGGATCCGGAAAGTGCGATAGTATGGTTTTGGAAGGCCATAAATGCAGGTGATAGAGTGGACAGTGCCCTTAAGGATATGGCTGTGGTCATGAAACAGTTGAACAGAAGTGAAGAGGCCATCGAAGCTATTAGGTCTTTTAGGGGCCTTTGCTCAAAACACGCTCAGGAGTCCCTCGACAACGTCCTCATTGACCTTTATAAGGTATTTTGATCTTCCAACTCACGTAGTTGTCGCTGTGTACGGATGATGATGATGATATATCTTCCTATTATAAAATTTTATGTTAGATATGTCAATCTAATTCTACAACCCATAATATTATGATATTACAACAGCAACAATCATACTTTGTATATCCCAGCGACAGCAACAGCTATCGTGTCGCTAGGATCTGGAGAGGGTGAAAGGCAGACAAACAATATTTTCATCCCAACTTCCATCCCAAAGCTTATGATATTAAAATAGTTACACAATACCATATTATACTTTTATTCATCAATAAAAGTATACTAGTAACAAGTGTTCGTGTATGTTTGGCAGAAATGTGGAAAGATAGATGAACAAATATTTCTTCTAAAGCAGAAGCTCAGATCCATATATCTTGGAGAAGCTTTTAATGGCAGACCAACAAAAACTGCTCGTTCCCATGGCAAGAAATTCCAAGTCTCCATCAAGCAAGAAACTTCTAGAATACTAGGAAACTTGGCATGGGCTTACATGCAGAAATCCAATTTTGTTTCAGCAGAAGTGGTCTACCGCAAAGCCCAAATGCTTGATCCCGATGCTAATAAGGCCTGCAACCTCTGCTTCTGCCTGATGAGACAGGCCCGATTTGATGAGGCCCAACTGATTCTTGAAGAAGTTTTCCAGGGAAAAGTTCCGGGCTTTGAGGATCCCAGGACGAGAGCCCGGGCCCATGAACTGCTTTTGGAGCTCGAATCGAAACAGACTCCTCCAATTTTGGGCCTGGATTTGGATAATGATTTTGCTCAAGAGCTGGAGCAGTTGCTGAGTGTTTGGGCTCCACCAAGGTCCAAGAGGCTGCCCATTTTCGAAGAGATCTCTACATTTAGAGACCAAGTGGCTTGCTAAAATGTTGTTACCTCTTATACATAAGTACTGTAATTAAAAATTAGTTTGGTCTTTTTCTTTTTTTTCCCCTGTGTTCCTTTGTTTTCCTTGTGTAGTTAAATTATCTGTGTATTATATGAGTCTTGAACTGCTGGCAGTTGAATAAATGATGTGAATGTGGTGGGGTGAATAAGTCAAATTGGGAAATGTACTAATTTCCCTTTCGATTTCAGACTGTCAATTTAAAGCATCTTCATATTTTATTTATTTTTTTTAAAAAAATCGTTATATCTATCCTAGACAAAGTTCCATGTTCTATCGAGACTATTTGTCCAAATCTAGTTTCTGATTGTCTCACGACTCAAGCTTTAACCAGACGAATGCGAGTCATGCTAGGTTTTTTTTTTTTTGGTGTAATTTGGTACTGTCAGCAATAACTTGCACACAGAGATCACTTACTCAACAACAATAACTTCAAGATATATCCAATATTTCTTAACAACAGCTAAAATTATCGCTAGGATATGGAGAGGATGAGAGACAGACAAACAGTACCTCCATCTCAAAAAGATAGAGAGTTCGATTCCAGCGAGACCCAAACTCTATATATACACGACAAATAAAAATCAGAAAATATATGAAGTTGTTTTCGATCGATAATGATTTATTAGGATAAAAAGAAATAACTCGGCTGAATTTATCAAATGAAGTTTGGCTAAAGTTATTTTTATTACGTGGAAAACTCTAAAGTTATTTTTATTACGTGGAAAACTCTATCATGACATTACGACATTTGACTGTTATTTGTTGACAAAAATATCACATGCATCAACTTAAACACTGGATCACACAACATTTGGCAAAATTGACTTGCAAAGGATGGAAGGCGCAGATATAAAAAGATTCAATTTCAAAAATTCAGGGTGTGTTACACAAAATCTCAAAAATATACAGGTTTTCATATTTATAAACACGTAAAAATCATTTTAAAGAGTGTTTTTCCAAAGAACAATATTCCAGAACTTTTAACAATATTGTTCATTTCAATTAAAATCACAGCATGACGAATTTCTTACAACTCCTGAAAAAGAAAATAAACAAACGGACGAAGTTGATCGATATTACATCATCATATAGAAGAAATTAAAACCTACAAGTAGAAAGCTACCAATCATAAATGGTCGTACAAAAACCAATGCCGACCGACGATTTCAAGATATTCATATTTTCCTCTACTATTTTCATGAGTTCGTATACTGCCATTCCCGTAGTTTTAATATTTAGTATTTTCTTTTTACCCTTTTTTTGTATCTTAACTTTGCTTTCTTCACATAGAGTCCTGGACTTTCTAAAACGATAAAACCTTCATTAATACAATCAATATCACCATTCGATCAGCATCTGAAGTTGTCGAAGGACATGTGTATCTTGCACTCAGCTTTAAGATAATTATCAAAGTTTGGTACCGACTTGAATTATTCCGATGTTCTTAAATCAAATTGTGTTATCTGGAAGCAAATAATGCACAGGCAAAGAACCTATGACAGCTTCGAAGGCAAGAAATCAATTCTTCATGCACTAACTATACAATACTATAAACAAACAGTTGCCTTGTTTGCATGTTGCCACAACAGGAAACAATGCTGCATGGCCTCGGTCCTTATATTGGTGACCGGGCCACAGCTTTTATATAATCTTTTGGGTTGAACTCTAAACTTTAAGATCCAATATAGAGTTTTGTAGATAATGTAAATAATTAAATGTGTCTCAATAGAATGTGATTGTCTTTAGATAATAGGAACTTTTTTCACGTAGATGTCTTGTTGCTGGCATCTTCTGGTCTATGTTTGGATGAACTTTTTTTATTCACTATTTTTTATACCATTACTAGTCAATTAAAATGCGACGATTCTTTTGCATCTATATTTATTTTTGTTTAAAGACAATGGAACTAATTTCACGCTTTTTAAAAATGAGACGATTATATTTCATTAGACAAGATTAAGAGACTGAGTCATAATAATGTGACATAGCGGAGAACTAAGGCATGCTTTAAAGACTAAACCTAAAAGTTTCGTTTTGAAACCTTAACACTAACATTTAAGCTTAAGACTCATCAACAAAGTAGATAACAAATTTTAATATCTACCATGATTTTGATGTGGGAATTATGCACCATAGCACCAACATCACACACATGGATGATCTGGTCTTTGTTCTTAAAAATAGCCTCGTCACTGTCTCGCTTTAATGGTAAACCTGCGACGATGTCTCGACTTTAGGTGTCATTTCTTCCTTAAAATGAGTGAAATCTCGTTGCGTGTTTCTCTGTCTTTATTTATAGGAATTCTAATAGTTTATTCCCTTTATTTCTTTTCAGGAAAAAAAAGAGAGTGCAAGAGAAGGGCCTGAAGTTTCTTTTGGTTTCCTGCCTCTTCTGCTTTAATTTCTGCCAAAGAGAAGTGATACACCTTGGTTGTGTGTAGTCAACTTTATCAGCTTTTATTTTTTTAAGAGGGCGTTTATTTCATTATGTTGGCGAAATAGTTTTGCCTTTACCAAGGTAAAGGTAACAAATGTATTCCTTTCCATTGAATCTATCTTATTATATGTGCAGCAAAGCAGAAAGCATTATCATGTAACCATTTAGACTCTATGATACATTAATCACTTCGCAATAGTCCAGCATTCCTTCACCAAAAATTTTTGACTAATACTTTCTGTGACGTAATCGCTCTAGAAGTTCTCTTAATTCCATCACATTCTGTTTGTAAACTTCAATATTTAGACGGTGTGTTATCATAAACTGTGTCTTTTAACATATCATAAACTGATTAAGTTGATTACATTAGATACAAAATGTTTTTCTCAAGTATATCATGACTATGTATTTTTATTCGTGTTTTAAATTTTATCAACTTATTTTTGACAGAAGAAAATTTGCATAATCTTTAGTGTGTTTTTTATATTCCCATCATACTTATATTATTCTAATTAGGGGTGTTAAACAAACCGAGCCGTTCACGAACTATTCGAGTTCGGTTCGTGTTCGGTTCGTATTCGTTCGTTAATTATTTGTTAACGAGCCGAATTCGAATAGGTATTCGAGTTCGTTTAGTTAAACGAGCCGAACTGTTCGCGAACAGTTCGGCTCGTTTAAACAGTTATAAGCGCGAACAGTTCGGCTCGTTTAAACAGTTATAAGGTTATCGAGCCGAACTCGAACCAATTTTAAAGTTCGTTTAGCTAAACGAACCGAACCGAACTATTCGTTTAGCTAAACGAATTCGAGTTCGAAAACTTAGTATTCGGTTCGGCTCGGTTCGTTAACACCCCTAATTCTAATTATAAAATCAATCTGGGATAGAAAATCCAATTAAGATAAACTTAAAAAGATACATAACTCTAGTATGATTTATGTGATAATCCCAAATTCTTAATCATATCTATTTTGGGGATCCGTTCTTGAAGAAATTAATGGCAATCAGAACGAAGTGATTGCTTATCTCAGTTCGTTGACATATTGGGTCACAACAGTTCTATTGATAGTTTTGGCCATTGCTTTTGCCGGTTGTTTGCAAAATCTTGTTTGGACATAGACCACGTCTTGTCTTAAAAGTAAGCAGAGCATAACCTATTATCTTGGCAGTTAATATTAATAGTGATTAATATACAGTACATGTCTTGCGTTCGGACAAGAAATGATGTTTTACGCCATTGACTTTTTGGGTCTAATGTCCCCAAAATAATTGCCAAGTCTCATTTGACTGCACTATGGGTAGAAATCATCGTACAATAAACAATTCCCATAATTGCTGCCAGGTGGAACTGAAAAGACCAAAATAGGTGAATGACTCACTCCGCTTAAAAAATATTGTTATAGTTGAATTATATACAATTTTCAAAAACATTATTTAAGATAATATTTTAATTATATCTACCTATTTTACCCTATATGTTAAAGCATGCTTTCTCTTTCTCGTACATTATTGGCAATGGTGACGACAAGAGTATTATAAGAATTTTTGGTGTTAACGTATTTCTATTTTTGCGAAGAGAAAATATTTTTAGGATAATCAAAAATAGAAAGTAGACCAATAGTTTTAATACGTAGGAAATATATGTTTCTCAGAGCTCAGAATACAATGTGAAAAAATAGGACAATGTTAGCATAAATGTGAAAAGATAATACCCTATGGTGACAAAATACAATATCTATATTTTTAAGTCTGCCTATGACATAAATGTGAAAACATAATATTGTATGGTGACAAAACACAAGATAAAAAATTTAAATGCTAATGATATAGATTAACTAAAAAATAGGACATTGTTAGCATAACTTATTTACGTTCTTTTTTTTTCTTTTTCTAACATATTTTATTGTCAACTGAAGAAAACAAAGAGCGAAAATAAAACGTTGGTTAAATTAATGTATCACTTACGGTGAAAAATGCATTATGCATTTTGTATTTTAAAAACAATAAAAGCGAATTCGTTTAGAAAGAAAACTGATACTTATATTATATTTTCTTTTCCCATTCCCTCCATTCGAATAACTATCATGTCCAAACTTGTTAGAAAATTGTGTAGTACTATAAAGATCCGGGCCCTAAAAGGCAGAATAATTGTGTTGATACAGATGACATAATGCAGTTGGTACTCGGATTGAAATTTATTCGAGGAGGTTAAGAGTTCGAATCCAGAGAAATGCACAGTGTGAGTGCTCCACTGCTGCTAGGCCGAAGACCTAGTTTACGGGGCACCTTATGGGTCACTGCGTAAGTCATCACCTAACCTAGGCTGAAGGCCTAGTTTGCGGGGGGCCCTTGTGTGGGTCACTGCGTAAGTCCCATCCAACTTAGGAGACCGCTGAACTCCTGATTTACATTCTCCACGATTCTACTTGAAGCTGAGACGGTGGACCTCCGGAGTGAGAAATTTCATCTTTACTTGAAAAAAACAATAGTAAAATGGAAGTATTGAGTATTGACCACCCGATTAAATTGTTCATGGATTTCCTATTGCATTTAACTTTTTCTCTTTCAGAAAGTTGATTACTTTTTGCTGGACAATTCAGAAATGGAACCAAGAGAAAAACACACCAGCTTACGATGATTTCCGCCTCGCTAACAAAGGAAATCAATGGTGGGACCCGAGTGGACCAAATTCAGGGGGACAAGCTTATCTTTGGGCTCATTCGAGTCGGGGACTTTGTTGTTCTACAAGTCCGCGAGAAAAGTCTTGGGCCCACCCCTAATAATATGGCACTACCAAGGAATACGGCCGGAAATTAGTAGATGAGATATGAGAGGACTTATATGATATGAGGTAAAACATAAGCCCTTCAATCACGAAACGCTACGTGTAAAAAAAAGTCTTTTCTTTAAAACAAAAAAAAAATAAACAGCGAACCTTTTTGTACACATGGCGTCGTGTGATTGGAGTCTTCATATTTTGCTTCATATGAGGCCTACTCTAATCTCATCGAGAAACTAGACATGAACACGGTTTCTAGACCCGTTTCGGTTTCAAAATTGGTTTAAGTTTGAAAAAATGGTTAACTTTAACATAAATTTTATAAATTTCGGTTTTGCCGGTTTTGACTTGCTTGTTTTAAGGACGTCCATATTACTTGAAGTCAAAGTGCAGTTGTCGTTGAACATAAATGAAATTTGTATCAGTTGCGAGTAAATTAGGTTCTTTTCTTTTGTTGTTAGTTATTTTTACGGTTACGATCAGGACTTTGATTGGCAATGGACATTCAAAAAGTTCAGGTAAGGGCAAAGGAAAAAAATTAAGATGGAAGAACGTCTTTCGTGTCCCCACTAATATTAGTATATATTTCTAGATAAAAAGTCAAATTTGTCTCACCTTATAAAACTGCGTGAATGATGTAAATCAGAAACTCAACGATCTTCTAGATTGATAAGGTGTTACCAGACAACCTACACAATGAGCCCACTACAAACCAGGTCTGTAACCCGGTACCGAATTGGATTCTTTGGGCTTCAGGCCCAAAGAGCAGTATTGCTCTCACGCTTCGCATGTCCTGATTCGAATATACACCTTTCTAGAGCAATGTTCTTACCTGAATACTAACTGAGTTATTTTCTGAGGGCGGATATAGATTTCTATCTATTATATTTGTTTAAATAATAACAATAAAAAAATATTTGTTAAAGGAAAGGGGTATATCCAACTCCAGGCCACCATTTAAAATTTAGAAAAAAAGATGTAAATCAAATAATATGTTTTCATAAGCCGTCTAGAATTTTATTTGTAGACAACCAACAAGGGACGGCAATATTTTTTGATTTACTAAGTGATTTGTGAAGGTAAAGTTGGATATATATATATATATACACACACACACACACAGTAGCTTTGTTCAATAATATTATAATACTTTTTTTTCTCAAAATATTGTCTCACCTAATCAAACATTCAATTGGTGAAATCTAACTTAAAATCGA
This sequence comes from Eustoma russellianum, assembly GCA_036186865.1. Classification (NCBI taxonomy): domain Eukaryota; kingdom Viridiplantae; phylum Streptophyta; class Magnoliopsida; order Gentianales; family Gentianaceae; genus Eustoma; species Eustoma russellianum. The sequence continues at coordinate 1,610,071 of AP025041.1, forward strand.
ATTGTTGAAGTATTTTATACATCATTCATTATAATAATTATAATCTTAAAATATGTCAATTGCGATCTTGACAAGCTTGTCGTTAACTAATTTAAAATTTTGATATTAATTGGTGTTTGATCAAATAATTTAGTTACGTGATAATATTTTTGAAACATAGGAAATATTATAATAAAAGAGAAAAGGGAACGGCCGGTATCATGGCTAAAAAAAAGGAGCCGATCGACTTAGAAGAGCAATTAGGATTGTAATTTCGTGATCTTGCTTATTCTGCTTATTTCTTGAATTTTATGCATGATAGCTAAGTATCCACCCATTCACGGTATTTATAATATGCAAATGGAGAGAACGCGCTAATAAGCATTTTACCATATATGCCTCAACAAAGTAACGACCGGAGATAAAAGCTAACGACGAGAAGAAAGAAAGATGCTATTAATTAAAAAACTCTCACCCTTAAGTCAAACTGGAGTGTAAACGATTCGAGTCAGTTTGATCTGAACATTAACTTATTGAATTGAATATTTTTAAATTTTTTAAACTCGAGTTCGAACACAATCTTTATATGTTATTTATCTTAAACTCGAGTTCAAATACCTTCAAACTCGAGTTGAACTCGAACAGTACCAGTCTTTTTTGAACAAAAGCAAACATAATTTTTTATTCTAAAAGTTGTATGTACAAGTAAAAAACATGTATACTTGGGCTATATTATTCAACCATTATTAGCTTTTTACATGAAAACTTATTATTATTATTACAATATTTGGTAATTATAATGTTTAGCTGATTGTTTGTATTAAATAAATATATCAATTCAACATCAAATCATATGTAATATTTATATATATTATAATTTCGAGTATCACTACGAGCTAATAATTTGAATATTATTATGTTTAAGATTGGTTTGCTAAATATTTAAATCGAATCGATTTCAATCTCAAATTTTATCAAACAAAAAAATTAGCCAAACAAACATCTGAACCAAATTTAATTAGTTCATAAATCGTTGGACTTATTTGCCTATAGTCAAACCAGATTTCTTGGGCAACCGGCCAAGCTATAAAAGAGAAAGGCCCTACCAACTGCCCGTCACGTCCACTTTTCTTGCTTTCTCTGAGTCTGGGAAGTGGTTCCCGAATAGGGGTATCATTATTATTAATAATGCTTTAACGTATAATTATAAGGAAAAACTAAATAAGTGTGAATAATGCAGAGTTTATAATAAAAACAGAGTGTATTAATCATTTTCTTCCATGTTTTAATTTCACGTGAAATTAGAATAATCACAATAATACAGTTCTGTTAATCAAATCATATCTTTGACATCTTTCTTATGTTCTGGAGCAATTGATTTCAATATTAAAACAGATGTTCAAAATGCTTCATCAAGTTAAAAATAAAAATAAAATTTAATAGCTATAAATAAGTCATAATTTTTCTTTTACGAAAAAAATGGATGTCGTGTTTGAACTATTAGTGAGCTGTTATATTATAAATTTTCAAATTTTACAAAACTGTCAATAGTTTGTGTAGTCAGGAGGGATGATATAAATCATTATTTTTAAGACGGGTATAAAAATAAAATAAAAATAAAAATGATAGACGAGACGTGTATTTGAGTAGACCAGGCATGCATATTAGATAGGGAAATCCCACATAATCGCCTAAATTCAGCCAGACCAACCAGCTCGTAAATGATGAGGTCAGACCTTCAAGGCTTCAAGCACGAAGACTGGATTCGACCATCCCTTCTTGTAGTCTTATACATCACGCGGGCGGTAGGACTAACTATTCTAACAATAAGTACTTGGTCTCCAGTGTCGATATTGAAAAGTGCATGTTGCAATTGAATAAAACCTTGAGACAAAAGTATCAACCATTCTGGATGTAACAGCTCTTGTGCATATAGATGGTTTCGTTCTAAAACGAAAAAAAAATGTTTTTGACTTTTTCGTTATTAAAAATAATGCAAGTTCGAGTTCGAGTAACTTAAGTGTAAGTGGTTTGTATTATATCTTTAGGGTTGGTCAGAAACCTATAAATGATTATAACCTATCTCTTTTCACCTAATTATGATTTATTTCTTTCACACAGTTTTATATAATTGTAGTGAAGAGTAAAGGTCACAGAATTTGCCTTTTTCACCCCCAAACAAATATCTCGTTTTCTTTTGAGGGATGGGCCAATGGGGCCTGGTGGGAGGGGTGGAGGAAGTATCAGTTTTATTTTCCATAACGGTTTCATGATGTTACAGCGGTTTAGCATATCCTAAAAGAAAAACTGATAGGAAAAAAAAAGAAAAATTGTAATATTACTGTACTTTAATTACAATAGTCATTACAATTTTCGAGGTCAAATTTAAATTTGACGGGGAAAAAACCCCTTAAATTTGTCGCCTTTGTGGCCCTTGCAAAACGAACAGTTTTGACTTTGAGAAGCACTAGTTTCCTTGCTCCCATATAAGAATGGTTTTCGTTTTTCCATAAGTAACGCCTATATTAAATGACGAAGTCTCAGCTACAAAAGTTAGTAGAATTAAGTTTGTCATTTATTATGTGTAAGTTTTTTGGAAGTAATATTTGTATTGCATAAGTAATTTTAGCTACCTCTCTGTCTTTGCATTTTACTTGGCCTAAAGATAAATTTTAAGTAGATACTATGGGTCATATTGTGTTACTATTTCTTTTCCTGGTAGAGGGTTAACAAATACCTCATTAGCAAGCAATCAAATACTTCAGAAAATACTCGCCTTTATACATAAATTTAGTAAAAATAATATGCAATATTTAACACTCTTTTTTGACTTTGAAATATGATGAAATAAAGTAAAATGATTCAACTTCTTATATTGTGAAATACCGGTTTATTGACATTGCTTGACGCATCATTATGAGACATCGGAAAACAACTTCTGTGTGTTTCTAACACACGATTATGGTTGCGTATATCCGACCTTACTATCCCGTCATAAACGGGAGCATGTAAGGCAATGTGATAATGTTGTTTGTAATACCGAAAATAAATCCATCGCCAGATTAGATTCCATTTTCATATTTTGTTCATAAAGCTCGGTATCTACAAAGGCTGGGGGTGGGGGCCTGGGGCAGCTTTGTCAAATTCAGAACCCACCTGACGCCTTTCATATAAAGTCATCTCCACTATATTCCATGCTAATCAGTAATCACCTTTCATATTGTAGCAGTAGCATAAAAATGTGTATCCAATTTCAAATCCTTCTTTGAATCATCCACTTTTCCCAAACCTCTTGTCTTCTCTCTCTCATTCTTTTCTTCCAAATCATCCACCGGAGGCGAGGGGGCCGTTTTGGTGTTTGATGGATATTGATCTCTTGTGGGCACTTGGGGGGTGGTTTCTAATTATTCCTTCTATCATGTCTACTTTCTTCAAGAACTCCGAAAACCCTTCAAAATCCAACGCTTTTCTTCTCTTCCTTGGATTAATATTTATCTTTCTTGTTCTTGTTCACTCTTCTGATCCTTCAAATACATCCATGGTTCCAAACCAAGATTCTTTTTCCAACCAAACCCGGATTCTTGCCCCCGATTCTGCTGCAAAGACGACTTTGCACCCAAAAAAGAGCGCAAATTCTACTTGGAGGGAGTATGAAGGTGAGAAGCATGAAGTTCCAAGTGGACCAAACCCTATATCAAATTAAACAGGTATTAATAGTTCAAGTGTTAAATCATATAAGATCGACGTGTATGATACACATGATGCATATAAGAACGTCGTGTATACATATAAGAGCGTCGTGTATGATATATATGATTTAGGTATATAAAATTTATAGACTGTTGTCTGGGACTCGTGATACAGCTACTTTTGGTTCATTGATTGGAACAGCGAGTGCAACTTTGGCAATGTAGCGGCTGGACGATGGATGGATTCTAGAGATGTTAATGCTACTTGTCCTCCGTGGGAGATTTGTTCTTCCATCTCTAGTTTACAAATATTTTATGGAATTTGTATAGATATCAAAATGAACTTATCTCCATAGAATTGTATAAGCAAAGACTTGTATGAATATACAATATTATTTTGTTGTTGTATTATTGGTATGAAGTGAAAAAGAGACGGATTTAATTGGTTGATGCATGGTTGAGTATAATTGAATTGCTTTTGTTGTTATGCTAGTTTTGGGCGGTACAAATCTACTTTTTCCCTCCCCGTTCCATTTATGCTCTAATCATTAGGTTATGGTCACGTCGACAAGCTAGTTGTCTTGAGTTTATAATGACTTCTTGATGTTCACACAGGTAGAAAGCGAAATTGGTTTCTAATTTTGTTCATAAATGGTTGACGCAGGATGTTTATCACGTGGTAGACTACGTTTATGTTAAGCTTCGTGACATAAATTAACATTATAAAGGTAAAAGGATTTGAATTAGGATGGCCTATCTTCGTCCGCCTTCCCTTTCCAGCTTAGATGTTTTTTTCCCCCTTTTAAGGATAGACATCTTAGCAAAGGTCAAATGTAAGTGACATCATCATCCATTTGATTTAATGCTTTCCAACAGTACAACTTAATTAAGAAAATTCCCCTGGTAGTTGAAGATAGACACTCACTTGAATGTTCTTGGTATTATCTTCATTCCAGTGACAGCAGGGAGAACTTCATTGATAAGTTTCTTTTGTACTCTGCTACCTTCAAAAGAGAGAGAAAAGCAAGGATGATAGAAACCGAAAGAGAAGTAAAGACTAGTGGTGTCAGATCTGGTAGGTGAGTAGTGGAACGACGCTTTTTTGTCGTTACAGGCAGATTGATTATTTGAATGGGTTTGGATTTTTGCTTTTTGTCTTCTCAAAACACAAAATCCAATAAAGCTGATGATGATTCGTACCCTTCGAGGACATCATGAGCCCATGATTCGGTAATGATAGAGGCACTTCAATTGGTTTTCCTGTAATAGAGCAATCATGTGTCTTTCTCTCTTTCTAGGCCAGCTGTTATTACTTATTCGTTGATAAAAACTAGGATTTGGCCTCCATTAATCTAGTCCTAACTCATTTGATATTCTGATTACAGATTTCATCCGATGTTGTATGGTTCGATTTTCGGGGTAGTTATTGATGTGGAATCAAATGCATTACATCTTAACGCATTCCCTGAATTTAGTGGTTTGGTTTAAAATCCAATAACTTTTTGTAAAAAAAAGTTTCTTTAAGTTTGTGATTGTCAAATCCTCTTCCTAGAATACATGTAAAGCATGTATTTTAGTTGTCTAAGGTGGGTTTTGTCTAGTGTCTATGACCATTTAGAACACACCTTTCTATTTATAAGCTAAACGTAGTAAGGACCCTCTTTATAAAGGGATATGATCACCTCACCGCAAGGAGGGTGTAGTGACGCGCGACTGCGCGACACGTGATAGCAAGGGTACCATGAACAGTTAGTTTCCCGTTCTTCAAATGGTGTAACCGAAACTAGAATCGAAGTTGGCCGATGCCATCAGTTCTTGAAACCGTCAGTTGTCGAGTACAATTATCTTCTCACCCAGCAGAAATTTTATTGTGGTTATTGATCAACTAGTGGTCCAATAAAATGATGACAAATAAATTTTATTTACATATAAGCGAGGGGGTGATTGGCCAAAACAAAAGGCACATAAATTTTTTACACATTTTCATTGGTCAATGACCAACTAATCATGCTTGATCATTGATCATTGTAAAATTTGTGTTCACTCAGGAGCCCGGGACTCCTCAATAACAAAGTGAGGATAGATCTCTATGTTCAGTTTATTTCAGTTGCCGGTGACAGAGAGTATTCGACATAGTTCACCTGTAAAATTTTACATTATACAATTACAGTATCAAAAAAATATAATGCAATCCATAATTTTTTTAATCTCGATAACTGTGTACACATTGTTGCGCATAATAATAATCCTATTAGGTTGTGTTTTTTTAGGTCGTTTAAATAATTATTTATCAAATTACATGTTTCAAATAGCAGTTTTATTAGAGTTGTACGAGCCAATACGTCTAGATTTTGGAAGATTTGCTTGACCGCTGAACAAATTTTTTCACTATAAGAATGAAAGTACAGTCGAGTGAAAGTATCATATTCTTATATTAAAGAACATATTAATAGAATTACAAATATTATACATATTTTAGGTTATCGAATGAAACTATTTAAAATAAATATAATTTTAAATTTGTAAATCAAACAATCAAAATATAATTGTCTCTCTAACCGACTGTCCCAAATGAGACAACTAAAGTTTTGATCAAGGTAAGAAAGGATGCACGCTGATTAAATAAAATGCTTATAAGTGTGAGACAATACTGTACTATGATCTCAATCCAGAAACTCTCGAGGGGAAAAGTCAATTATTTCATTCATCTTCACCAACACATATATAATATACAGAATAGTGTAAATAGGGTAATTGAATGAGGTGTTTGCAAAAGGTTCTGAACTATAGTTTTTAAAAAGACATATATCAGTATTTAGTGAGCATTGAAAGTAATTTAGCATCTTTAACTTTAATATGGGATGGATCTCCTATAAAATGTAAAGATATACATAATATAAGTGTGGAAACCAAATTAGATGTAACTTCACCCTCGTTGGTATAGATAGAGTTACCTTCCTCATCTGTTTTCACTGCACTAAGTATTTCTTGTCTCTGTAAAGGGGTTAAATAATAATCCCACCGACCTTTGAGTTGGCCAGAAAATCATGAAATAAGTAATTTGGTAATGTATTTTTCATCCGATGTTAACTGAGTTTTATAGGCATTTGCTGCCGTTGGTATTTGTTGTAATATATTAATAATTTGATTTTAGATAATCCATCTATGTTCCAATCATAGACATAAGATGCTTTAAAACGAAATTGTGAAATTGGCGTTACAATATTTAGATCTAGAGATGCTTGTATTGGAATGGGTGATTTGTTCTATTCGATTTTTTGTAGTGAGCTTTTTATAGAATTTTGGTTTTCGAATTATTCAATAGTTGTACTTATATTACTATTGGTACTAACATCTGATTCAGATTGAATTTCTGTTCTTTTCAACTTAAGATATTCATTTGGATTTGAACGTGCTCTTGTTGTTGGCACTCAGTAGACTATAAAAGAATAAAATATATTATTTCCATCTCTCCTTAAAATAGTATTTATTTTAATATCGTAATCGCTCATCAAACATGCATGATTGATCAAATTTATGATTATTAATTTTTCAACAGTAAAAAAATATGGTTTATTTATTTATTTTTACTAGATAGTGTATCGAAAAAAAAAGGACCAATAACCACCCAAAGAAACCGACCTTAAATAATCAATTGGACCTTTAGTGCCCAAACTACTTATTGGGTAAAAAGGTAGGCTTCCATATGTTACCGTGGACCAAGATTAGGGTTCTAAACTTCTAATCGATAAAGCCCAACGTTTATAGTACAAGAAGTCCATCCACTTACTTGCCGTTGAAATTACCAATATGCCATCTTCTTCTGAGCTCAAAGCTGCTACTGCCACAAGCTATCCGGCTTGTTGCTGAATGTTGTATCTCTAGCATCATCATTTCTTGTTAGAGAAGACACACGGAAGTGATTGCTTGAGAATCTCTCCAAAAATGGCTCTTAGGTTTCAGCGCTTAAGCAGAATTTCTCGTTGTATCCTCACACTTCCCTCTAGTAAGTTTTCGTTACGAATTTCCTCTTGTACTTGATCGTCTCTGAAATTCTTTTGTTTAAATTATTTTATATTTGTTGTTATTTTTCTTGGTTCGATAGGTAACTGCGGATATCGACGGTATAGTTTTTCGCTTAATTTGAAGAGGAAATCTTTGCTCGGAAAAATCAATGAAGTGCGAGAAAGTCGAAACCCCAGTGTCCATAGGTACTATTAGTCTTGACTGATATTTTTAACGTAGATAGGCTACCAGAATGCTTGGTGACGTAATGTTTTCTAACTGCAAAGGTTGTGAAAATTCTTAGCTCGTATAGTAAGTTTTCTGCCTCGAACTCAAGTTATACGGTTCTAACTTTTCATTGGCAGCCTTTTTCAGGTATTCCACGGTCACGAGTATGGTGCACGAGCCTCTTCCACTAGTCGAGTTGTTGTCTTTTATTTATTCCTCTCTGGATGAAGTTGAAGGTGAGTTTACTCCAGTAAAACTTTACTTTACAGCTACTGAAGTTGCAGATACAGTCATGATTAGCCTAAGATAGGCAATCAGCTTGTGTAGGTTCCATCCTGACAGATTGGCATGTACTGCTAACTAGCAGTCAGTAATATTGTAGTTTGCTTTTTTGATTATACATGGTTGGACTCAGAAATTTTCTTTAGATTTTTAAAGTTCACATAGATAATAATACTTTCTCGAGTCCAGATTAAATATTTTGCAGCTTATGAGTGCCCGACCCTTTGATTATTATTCTTATTTTATTATCCTGTTAATGTGGCTACTATGTCCATATTAGAATAGTTACTGTTTCACGCCATAGATCATAAAGAGACAGAATTATTGGTTATGATTGTTACTCTTTCATGGATGTATGCAAGTGTTGAGTTAATCTGAAAGTATATGAGGTGCCAATATGGCCAAACACTGTAAGTGCTTGAAGCACTTAAGCACTTTTAAGTATTATATTAGTTGCTGGAGAGTCTTGATAGCTGGTGACATATACTTAGGAGGAAGGACATATGCGAATACTACAAGGTGGATCGCAAGAGAAAAAGTCCGGCTTGTAGTTTTCTATGCTATTATGACTGTCGTTTGATCTTAATGCAAAACTTTAACTGGCCGAGATACATTTGATATCATGTAAGATCTATTTGACAGATAGATTGTCTTTGTACTCCTATTAATTGTCCTGCTTCCTCTATAAAAATTGCTTTTTGGTATATTTTTCATACCACCTGTATAGTGTTTTCTTTATGGTTGAATGTACTTGTAAGCTGTAAGTTTTACTTACTGCCTCTTGAAAAGACTCATCAATGTTCTAGTACATCATATGACCGCAACATGTGATCAAATCCGTTGCAGTCTGTCATGAGCCAATGTCTAAAATTCAAATTCACCTCCAGGTCCTTCCCATCGTTGGTTGAATAAAGTTGAGGTTTCCAAGTGTGGCTTTAAAAAAGATGGGATCTTTTTCATTTGCGCCACTGAATTTGTTGGAGACTGCACCTCATCAGACTGCAGTCCGATGACTGTCTTCGAAAAGGTTAAGTTACTTGAGCAAAGGTAAAGAGTTGACCAGGGATTATTCATTGTCCTTAATCCTCATCGCAACATCTGATATTAGTGCTACACTAAGATCTGCCTATGCTTTCATCTATAGTTGTGCTTTTGCAGGTTCCCTTCTCTTCAAGTCATGAGTTTGCAATATTGCCCATCAATTCTTTCAGATTCTGCTTGTACAAATTTGATACGAAGGATCATGACTGAATACATTACTTTTCCTGTCTTATTGTCAAACAAGGATTATTCTGAGGTGTCTGCCTGTTTCTTTATTAGGGAAAACTGCAGTTGTTTATCAATTATTGGTATAGCTAAGTAACCATTTACGATTTATTGTCCATTCACTCTTGCACAATATTTGGCAGCCTGCCAGACAATTAGTATTTGTAGTAATCTTGATCTATTATTATTTCTAACTAGAGATCCAGCAGTTTTCGGTATTGTCTGGATAGCTGTTTAGAATTGGTTTTGAGATGTCATTGGTGGTTAATATGGTTAGTAATAAATTTGTTCTGGATAATATGCTAAAGGTGCTGTTGTAATGCATCTGTTTTATAATTTTGTTCTGGCACATTTGGCATAAAAAAACCTCGATATGGATATAAAAGAGTATGCCCTATGCTACTCATATCAATAATTAAGAAGAGCTTGTTAATATAAACTAATAGCTTTTGCATAATCATTTTTTTGTTTGTATAACTGTATTTCTTTGGTGAGCATAAAGTAAGAGAGGGCATTTCTTCTTCGGAAATTTAAAGGGATTGCGTTTGTTTTGAATGATCGATTAGATTAGAATTGAATTTAAATAGAGAATAAGAAAAAGTGAATCTTATTTAAATGAGCAATTCTAGTATTACCGGAATCTTCCTACTACTGATTCATACCTGGTGAACATGATAGCTTTATTTGCAAGAAGTTATACATCTAATTGTCTCAAATTTAACTGATCTGATACTCTTAGTTGTCTACATATTTCCCACTATGACCAGATTGATAATCACCCAAGCTATTTATTCAGTATATCCGTAGTTAGATCCGCATAGGGAAACTCTGTAGCTTATGATGCTTTTCTAGCTGTTCAGTTCCTGTTCATGTGGGAAAGTTGTAGGTTATGCGGTATCTTTGAATTATTGTTATACTCATGTTTGGATATAAACAGATACCTTTGTAATCTTCATCTTTTTCTTATTCTCGTTGCTATGTTCTGTCTCTGAGTAGAATTTTGATACAGTATATATGTGTTTCCCTGTTGTCAATTACAAAAAAAAAAAAAAAAAAGAATAGTGTTTCCCTGTTGTCTAAAATAACTGTATTGTAGTCTCGGTGCTGTATTAGATACTCACACCTAATCCATGTAACTTAACCCTTACCCAGTTTTATGTGCTGCAAATGTGGTACCTATCCTGTCATTTTGCAGCCAGTGAACGGAAAACAGTTTTCTGTATATATAGTCATGTTAGTTTGGTTTGCAAGTGCCTATGTTAAGCTACAAAAGTTACTTTAAGGTTATGCTACTAATTCTACCACTTTGTCATATGAGTCTAATGATTCTCCATAACTAAGTTACTGATGTATAGAATCTTTCATTATTGGTGATTTCACGTTATTTGGATATGTGATACATGTGTTTAAATTCTTGTAACCTCTGTTTTTTGTCTATGCATGTGTTTTCAACAATTCTAGAGGATACACGGAGCTTGCTATATTATGTTTAAGGGCCTGCAGAGTCCTTTGATCTATCATGACAAGGATGTGGATTTTGCAATGCTTGACAAAGGTCTATCTTCTTTTGCTCCAATGGATTTTAAGCTTTGGCACATCATTTTAATTTTCAGCACTAGTTGGACTGTGCAATTCTTTCTAACACATATTTAGCAATGAAAATGATCTCTGTATAAGAAATAACGAAGTCGGTGTTGTCGGCTAGGTTGCCAACTTTAGCAGATAGAATACCTTATATACTCCAAATTTTTCTATAAATACCTCCAGCCTCCACAGGAATTCCTGAAGTTCTATATGCTGTTGGTGGCTTTTTAATGCTAGCTTCTAATTTCCTCAAAAGTTGTCTACATGAACTGTAAGTTCTTTTGCTCTTACCTTTTCTGCAGCTGCCAATACTTTGATAATGAAAAATGGTGAGGTCCGTACATTGGAACGTAAGCTGGAAAGCGGTTAGATGAACCCAGCTCACATTGTCAGGGAACCCTATCTTAGCTCGTTTTTGCAGAATTTGCTTCTATATTTCCCTGGTAAGGTTTCTTAAGTATCCTTTTGTCTGAACCTCTGCCTTATCATTTGCTACAGGAGTCTTTATGTTCCAGAATTTGCAGTATTTCAAGCAATTGTTTTGTTTGATTATGCCCACAGTATTTTGAGACAAGTGTTATGATGACTTGATGTTTGCGGTTGTGGTGCTTCATCTTTTAATAGCTGCACTCTTATATATCCTAACATGTCTACTTCTGGGGATGGGATCTCCTCACCCTCAATCCCCTCACCCCACTCATGACCACGCGACACGTGGCAGCAAGATGGGGTGGTGAGGCTAGATGCGGGTGACCTTCATCTAGCCTCACCATCCTCCCTTGCTGCCACGTGTCGTGCGATGACGCGTGGGGTGAGGGAAAATGGGTGAGGGGATCCTATCCCCTACTTCTGTATTTGAAAAAGTTTGAAATAGGATTAGGCTTTTGACCTAAGGATAATATTGTATTCTCGTATAGTAGTAGGCTTTTGTTCCAATTAAGTTGTATTAATAAGGCTAGAAGCGATCTGAAGTCCAATGGTTATTCAGTGTGCTGGCTTTAAGTTGACTCTCTTTCACCCAGAAGTAGGTGTTCAAGTGTTGCTTGTATATAAAACTATATCAGGTGATGTACCTAGACTAATTTGGGTTTGTTGGGTGTGCATGAATGGGAATTCTTTGTTACCATATTGTGTTTGGTTGTCTTCTCCAGCAATGAAGGCTGTTCACTTTCTATCCCTTTTCTCCTACTCAAATTCTTTTCTGTTTTGGTTCTGAAGTGGTTTGATGATATTGAAATGGAATTCAGTGCTTAGGATTGAGTATTTTCTTTCACATGTTTTCTAATATTTTTCTGCTGGTAAGCTTTAGGTTTTGTTGGACTGAAAATTTAATATAATACTGTTTGCCAGCTTCTGCAAGTTGCTCAGTAGTGGTTCATATTTCAATTTGTGAAATGATGAGAAGAAATCTTCTGGCATCTTGCAGCTTGTATATCTAGTGATGAAGAAGGAAATCGCTTGTTTCTTTCTGATGTTAATCATCACCGCGTCATCATACTCAATGAAAACGGAAAGATCTTGGACTGTGTATGTTGGTAAACCTGAATTTCGGAGTCATTCTTCTTAATAGCCAACTGTCGAATTTAAATTAGACAATTCAGATACTCCTATTGGATTCATGACATTTTGCATAACAGTTTGGCTCTTCTCCGGGATTTGAAGATGCAGAGTTTGAGAATGCGCAGTTAATGCGGCCTGCTGCTTCTTTTTACAACTCACAAGAAGATTGCCTGTATTTTTTGGATTCAGAGGTATGTATTCCTGAAGCCTTTTAAGTTTTTGACGTGGTTTACTGGTGTCAATATTTTTTACTGGTCTGTAGATTATGCTATAATTTTCTATTTCTTGTTGCTTCTTTTATGTCATACTCTGGGAGTGTCATTCTAATTTGGGATCCCGTCTTTATCTTATGTGAAGTACTGTACAGCCACTGAAAGGATGCATAAATAGTATAGGAATGATGAAGTGCCTGAGACATTTGCTTGAGTGACAATGCTATTTGTCTTTATGCCTCTTCTGCAACCCCCCCCCCCC
>AP025041.1:1623147-1802731 GCA_036186865.1 Eustoma russellianum
AAAAAAAAAAAAAAAAAAAACTCTTCATGTTTTAGTTGATTTTGGTATGATATTGTTCTACCAGTGCTTGCTATTTGTATCGTTTTCTTTTATTCCACGTTTGGGGGTGTTGTAATCTATTTATGTGGTCTTGATATGCCTATATTGGTCATTATAGAACCACGCTGTGAGGAAAGCTGACTTGAAGAGAAGAACTAGTTTATGGAGCTGGATTCTGGACAAGCTAGGGAAGAATAGTGACACAAGGATTAACCCTGAGGAAATGGATTCTGGTTCATGTTTCGTTCCATGGCATCTAATGAAGTCCACCAACGATGAACTCTTTCTTCTCAGTAGCAGGTACTTCAGTGTTAACATACTCGTTTAGAATATTAAATATATGCAAATTAGACTTATGAGTTTGATGTGATTTAATTTTTGATTTTCACGTCGTGCTTATTTTTGCGCTATTGGACTATGCATCTTGGCTATCTATTTCGTTAGTGGCAGTTTGACAGTTGCTATTTCTCTAAGTAACGGGGAGAATCCACCATCGCATGCTTATCTGTTTTTTTTGGCTGAAAGTATTTTCCGTACCTGTAGATAAACCTTCTAAACCAGATTTTGCTATTGAATTGGTCAGTGAAGATTTTGCAAACATGTGCTTTACATTTCCCCTCTGCAGGTTAACATGCCTGATTGCAACATCTGATTTGTTTTGATTTTGATATATTTTTATTTTGTAGCCTTGAAACTCTTTGGATGATAGATATGGCTTTGGGGATTATGAAAGTTGTGAGAGGTCAGACAATAGTCTGAACTTTTTCCACCTGTATTTCAGTTTCTTTTATTTGAATTGTCTGCATTTTGCAGGTCTCCCGAAGGTCTTAGAGATTTGTGGACATCTAATGATTGAAAAATCATCTCTTGTGAAGCAGATTCCTAATGAATGGTTGCAGCAGCAACAGCAGAGAGATGCAACATGCTTGGGGAGTGCAATTCCTTACGCTGGATTGATGTCCTCTGTAGCAAAATTAAAGGATTATGTTTTTCTCTGTGATTCGGGTACAAACAACTCTTACTCTTACCAGTTGATAAATAGAGATGTGTTGTTTACTTTGTGACGAGTGTGCATTTGAAGGGGGTCAGATGGTCTTAAAACTTGACCAGAAATCCGGATCACTTTCAAGACTTCAGTTCTCAAACTTTTACATCCTTGGGCTTCCTTACTGGCTCTCCCTCCCGTTGGAAAGAGTTTGCTTAGTGTAAGACTTAAAGTTCTAATAAACTCTGAACCAGATAGTGATTCCCTAGGAAATATATGATGCATTTTTTTTCCTGATGTTACAGGGATGAAATGGTATCAAAGTTGCACATAGATCACACAGAGCTTTTCCGACTGTTGCCAGGTACTGTTTATTTATATGTTTCGTGTAATCATCTTTTTTCTGATCTTCTGCTGTCTTATCAACCATATTTTGGACTTTTTGGAATACATTCAAGTTGACATATTCGCATAATCGTTTCTATGTTATCCTGCTTCTTGGTGACTTGGTAGCCCTTAGCTCTGAAATTCAATTGTCATTTTTTCATATTTCATGTTAAGTAGTTTTAGGCACTGCTATACTTGTTTATATATTTACTTATCTTCTTTAGGTCAGATGATTCAAATCATGATCAATGGTCTTCCAAACGAACCCTTAATATTTACTAGAGGGTTTTATAAATCTCTTGGATTTGGGACTAATGTGTCGTTCAAAGCTAGAAATTGGCCATGTTCACCGATCAAGTCATGTCAACGAGCGCTCAGGAGTGGACTAACAACTGCATTTGTCATTGATAATATCGTTTTTTATCTATAAATACATATACAAACCTGAATCTCGACTGCTATTATGGGTTGCAGCCTTCTTTGTAATTCCTGTGGTTAGTCATAGAGTAAGGAGAGCTTATAAGTTGGCCTTTAATCTAACACCGATGTAACTTAGAACTTCATACATCTGTGATGTGAACTTAATATAGGGGTGCAATTTAATCATGCTTTCTCTATCTTGCAGGCAGAGTAAACATAAAGGTGAACATAGAGATACCTGAATATTTGGTTCTTGTCGAATCGTTAGAGGAAAGTTCTGTGTGGTGCCAAGCAAGAGGGTCTGCAACTGACGTGTTTGGTGCTGAGAGCGGGGCTCCTTCTTCAGAAAAGGTGTATTATATGTTAATCCTTTAAACATGTTTACCATTGTCCATTCTAAGCATATGGTGGAATTTGTTGATTTTCTACTTCCATGGACTTTTTGACCAGGAAATGAAAACCATAGAAAAAGTACTAAGGGAGTTGAATGTTCATTAACATTTGAGGACTTGCAGGTTGGTATTGCTCAACAGTGGTACGATGAGCTTGATGGCCTTGCCTTTTCAACATCAGAATCAGAATCTATCTCAGACGTGGCAAGCACCGGTTCAACTGTCTTAATGCAAGAAGGCAGAATTTGCATTAGGTATCCTACAAGTACAAGTCCTGGGACAAGTGAGGTATATTTTTTTTAACTTTCTCTTCATACTTCTTCCTGTGCAGAAGCCTTAATAAGCTTTGGTCCATTGGATGGGTTAGTTGCTGAATATAGAAACCTTTAGAAGATAAATTGTGAACCATGTGGCCCGATGTATTTCTGGGTTATTGGGGTCGTCAATGTAATGTGTCTTCTCTACTGTTTTCAGCTTAACACTAATTTTTGGGGGTGCGACTAGGGAAGTTTGGGATATCGGAAGATTGTGTTGTTAAAGGGAAATTGTTTTAGGTTTCCATCACCTGTCGTTATTGATTCATGGAACCCTGTCAATTTTTTGTGGACCGATTGCTTTTCCTTGTCATGCTGTCATCTCCATAGCTTTCTGTTTCATGCTTTGTTTTCACCCTTCCACAGGCTATCATTTATGCATCAATGTATGTGAGGCTGAAGAGCAGTTCAACTTCAAGCTCCGAAAGCGACGCAAAATATGCAAATCAGTTGGCAAGTATATTGGATCCTGTTAGAGTGCGTTGGCAAGATTCATTTGGTAAATTCCTATTGGCATCAAATAGGGATTTGGAAGGACTGACTTTTATCAAACCGTTGCACATAAGGCTCAAGTTTGATTGTGGTGAGCATCCAAAAGCTGAAAACTCAAAGAGTATTATATTGACCGACTCATCCGTAGAGGTTAATGTTGTGATTCGATAGGCACTGTAGGGTAAATGCTTCTGTACCTGTAGAAAAGGGCGTAATTATCATGGCCTTGGGGTAGTTATCAGTATTCTTTTGTTCCGTACCGAAGCCGTTGCAGTTATGGAACTGCATTATTCTTAGGATCTGGCTGAACTCAAACGGCTAGCATGAGTATTAGTCAATTTCTCAGATGGCATCAGCAAGACATGCTCTTTTCATCCCAACTTGTATGATGTTGTAGTTGGTCATTCTTACAGGTGATAGATAAACTTCAACTTTTGTTTGTCCTGCGTTGCACAACTCCACTTTCTCACTCACTGTCAATCATTTTTTACTTTAAATTCAGTATTTTAAAGTAACTATTTCTATGTTTTAATTTCATCTATAGCCCATGTATAAATCTTTTTTTCTAAGTAAAATTTCATATAAACCAAAATGGTGTCCCGAGGGAATTTACATACCCTCAAGTGAGGATATACATGCAAGACTTAAACTTGTCTTGCTCAAAAGGCAAAAAGTCAAAATTCTCTACAATATGCTTTATAATCAGGTTGGGATCTCTTCACCCCAATTTTCTCACCCCTTTTGTGACCACGCGACACGTGGCGGCAAGGGAGGTGGTGAGGCTAGATGCAGGTGACCCTCATCTAGCTTCACCACCCCTCCTTGATGCCACGTGTCGTGCGGTCACGCGTCACCGCACTCCCCTTGCGGTGAGGGGATCCTATCCCTTTATAATCGGAATGTGAAACTTGACATCATCAAAACAAAATGACATAGCCTATATACAAAATGACATAGCCTATATACAAAATAACATAACCTATACAAAGGCTTATTGATATCAAGCAAAATTTGTCTAGAGTTAGACTTCAACCATGTATAAATCTTGTTCATGGACTTGAACGATGACTCTATTTTTTCTGCTCTGCTAATTGCCGTCGACGCCACCATAGCTGTTGGATGCAGTTTGCCTTCTTTACCTCGAAGAAACGGCGATGGGAGAAACAACAAATTTTAAGATGGTAGTCGAAGAACATGGTCGTAACCAAACTAGTAAGGGTACCAAGTTCTGCAGTACCTTATCGGCTATATTACCATTTATTAGTTCTGATAAGACATTATATATCAAATCATGATGTATTATATAAATCATACGAATAATCAAACAGCTTTAAAACCAGTGACTAATGTCTTGTAGAATCTTTACTAATGATGTAGGCTTGTTCTCTGTTGATCTTTACTAATGATGTAGGCTTTTTTTTAATAAGTGATCAGATACCAAAATGTTGAATAGTTTTTCATGAATTACTATAAAGTTTGTGGCTGAAATGATAAGATTCTTAATGTAAAGCACATTTTGAAACGAAGTATATTGTTAGTTAAATAATGAGAAAATGACAAAATTAGTCCCATTTTTTTTTCTTTTTTGACCGGCAAACGTCTATAGTCAATCAATACATTTCATGTTTATATTATTCGTTTGTAATATTTTTATTACAACTGAAGTGAAAAAAACAAAATACAACTTCAAAAACCTCATAATTAAAAGATCCTGAAACTTCAGTTATTATTGACCATAGAAGTGGCCACATAGGGACAAGTTTGTCCTTGTTTTATAAATTTTGAGCACTTTAAATTGTCAAATGTAAAATAGCATTTGATAGAACGGAAGTATTTTCACAAACTACGAAACTAACCCCTTGTAAAATTTTGATGTGTACGCGAAATGTGGATATGTGCTTTGTGCACTTAAGGTGTTTGATGAAATGGGAGACAAAAATATGGTGACCTGGAATGCGATTATTTTTGGTTTTTTTATAAAAATGGGATTGCGGGCAATGGATATTGTTTGTGAAGATGATAGATTGTGACTGTTTCTTGCCGGATGAGTTCACTGTGGCCACTGTTTTTGTTGGAAAATTGCAGAGAATATTGGCAACACAAAATTATAGAACAGCCGAGACGTGACGGATTGTCACTGTCCTTAAAGCAATTTTGCCTATACCGAAGAGCAAGGTATACTTCTAGCAAATGCTTCCCAGGATATAACGGTTTACTTCCTTTCTATTGCTCTTAGAGAGAAAGTATTGAACTTGTTTAGTAGAAGTGAATGATAGTGAAAGGTAGAAGAAGAATGCTGCAGAATTTTTTTTTCACAAGAAATCAAGAGTTTTTCATGTATATTTTGAAGATAGCAAAACCTACTATTTATAGGCTTTGAGACAAGTTCAAAAGACCCTTTTTCTGCAGATTTTTCCTCCATGGATCGGTTATGGACGTTCAATATGAAAGGAGATGTCATTTGGAGAAGAAGATGCATCTTTTGTGAACAGTCGGGTCACATTAGGCGCTTCATGTGACATCGAACGACACATTAGGCGCTTCATGTCACTTCGAACGACTGTACAAAATGACATTAGGCGCTTCATGTCACTTCGAACGACTGTACAAAATGACATTAGGCGCTTCATGTCACATTGAACGCCTATTCAAAGCGTTCGAAGTGTTCTGGAAGTGTTCCCGAACACTTCGAACGCCTACATTAGGCGCTTCAAGTGTCTGGAAGTATTCCAGAACACTTCGAACGCCTACATTAGGCGCTTCAAGTGTTTGGAACGCCCCCATTTCCTTCCATCCTTCATAAAACACTTCAAACTTCATCCCATCTCCTATCAATAGGTCACATAACACTATACAAGGTTGGATCACAAGATTTAAAGTACTTTTAAGTACTTTTCCAACAATCCCCCACATGATCCAAGCTTGTATAGTTTCAAACGAACGAACATAAACCAATCTTTTCACTATCAAACGAAGATAATGACACATAACGGAGCAGTGACAAACGTCTTGAACTGGCCGGTAGTACAATTTGCAGTTATATAAACGGAAATAGGGTGACAATCGTCTTGAACCACATATTTCACTACTGTTTATATGAACACACAAATGACATGCCATTATCTAACTTCTTACAAGTTCGCGGTGTGGTGCATTAAAGGCCCTGCACCCAATCCCAGGATTCATAAGCGCTCTAGAGAGTTTTCCAGGCTCTCATAGGAAGCGGCCCCACTTCCACACTTATATAGGTGATATTCATCAAGTGTGTACTGCAGCACACCACCATCTTTGATGGCTATGAATTATCCATTAAGAGATTTACATCTCACCCTCAAACATGCAGTGAGTACTATCCTCGAACATCAACATAGGAAGGGACATATGTGATAGTACTTAACAGAACTCTTCTATGACGTGTTTTTACCACATTGAACTCCGTTTGTAGGATCTCTACTAATAGTGAGTTGGGTTCCTGTCATAGAGAATTCACATCCAACGGAACAAGTCCCATTCCTCTCGATGTTTTAAGAACCATTTTCCGGTTCAACCCTTTAGTTAAGGGATCTGCCAGGTTTAACTCGGTTTTTATGTATTCCAAGTTAACCACCCCAGAACTAATCAAGTCACGCACAATATTGTGCCTCAAGCGGATATGCCGGCTCTTTCCATTATATATTTTGTTTCTTGCTCGAGCAATAGCTGCCTGTGAGTCACAATGAACAAAAACAGACGGCATAGGCTTAGTCCACAAAGGAATATCAACTAGTAAATTCCTTAACCATTCTGCCTCTGAACAAGCAAGTTCTAAAGCAACAAATTCAGATTCCATTGTTGATTTAGCTTTACAAGTTTGTTTAGAGGATTTCCATGAAATGGCACCACCACCCAAAGTAAACACATACCCGCTGGTGGAGTTTATTTCATCGTTATCTGTGACCCAGTTAGCGTCACAATAACCTTCTAGAACTGCAGGACTACCGGTAAAGGTAAGTCCTAAGTCCATAGTACCCCTTAGATATCTCAATAGTCGTTTCAAAGCCTCCCAATGCTCTTTACTTGGACTATGAGTATATCTAGCCAAACGATTAACTGAGTATGCAATATCTGGCCTAGTGCAATTCATGAGATACATGACACTACCAATGATCTTTGCATACTCGCACTGAGACACACCATCATGTTTATTCTTTTCCAATCTTATAGATGCATCATATGGGGTACTAACAGGCTTGACATCATAATGATTAAATTTCTTCAAAATCTTTTCAACATAATGAGATTGAGAAAGCATATAACCCCCACATTTTTCTATCAATCTAAGACCAAGAATTAAATCTGCTTTTCCCATGTCTTTCATTTCAAAAACAGATGATAGAAACGCTTTAGTATCATTTACAACATCAAGACTCGTACTAAAGATTAACAAGTCATCAACATATAAACAAACAATAACACCATCATGATTTTCAAATTTACTGTAAATGCATCTATCACTTTCATTTACAACATAACCATTACACAACATGGCATTATCAAATTTCTCATGCCATTGCTTAGGTGCTTGTTTTAAACCATATAACGATTTCTTCAACCTACAAACTTTATGCTCTTGTCCTTTTGCTATCATACCTTCGGGTTGTTTCATGTAAATTTCTTCTTCTAAATCTCCATTTAAAAACGCTGTTTTAACATCCATTTGATGTACAACTAACTTATAAATGGACGCTAAAGCTATTAACACTCTAATGGAGGTAATCCTAGCAACAGGAGAATAAGTGTCAAAGAAATCTATTCCTTCTTGTTGGGTAAATCCTTTAGCCACAAGCCTAGCCTTAAACTTATCAATTGTACCGTCCGCCTTTAGTTTCTTTCTAAAGACCCATTTACAACTGATAGGTTTACAACCTCTAGGCAAGTCTACGAGCTCCCAAGTACTATTGCTAAGTATAGATTCAAGTTCGCTATTGATAGCCTCTTTCCAAAACTTAGAATCTATAGACATTACCGCTTCTTGATATGTAGTTGGGTCATTTTCTAAAATGAATGCAGTAACAAAGTCATTTCCAAAAGACTTTTCTACTCTTTTTCTCTTACTTCTTCTAGGTGACGTGTCATTACTAGACGTTTTGCTAGACTCACCTTTTTCAAATTTAGGACTAACTAATGACTTTTTCTTCATAGGAAAAATATGCTCAAAAAACTCAGCATTCTTAGATTCAACGATAGAACCATTATCAACCAACATGAATCTATATGCAGCACTATTTTGAGCATATCCTATGAAAACACAATCATTAGTCTTAGGACCAATTTTACTTCCTTTGAACTCTGGCATACCAACCTTGGCTAAGCACCCCCACACTTTGAAGTAATTCAAGTTAGGTGCGTAACCTCTCCAAAGTTCATAAGGAGTTTTATTGGTCTTTTTATGTGGGATTCTATTCAAGATATGACATGCCGAAAGGATCGCCTCTCCCCACATATTGTTAGGCAAACCTGAACTTATAAGCATAGCATTCATCATATCCTTGAGTGTTCTATTTTTTCTTTCAGCGACTCCGTTAGATTGAGGTGTGTAAGGAGGAGTGAATTCATGTATAATTCCATTATCTTCACAAAACCTTTGTAAAGATAACACATTATACTCACCACCTCTATCTGTCCTCAACCTCTTAATCTTTCTATCTAGTTGATTTTCAACCTCATTTTTATACCTGATGAACATGCTTTCAGATTCGTCTTTATGTGCTAACAAGTAAACTCTAGTGTATCTAGAGAAGTCATCAATAAAAGTTATGTAATACTTTTTACCACCTTTACTTGTATAACCTCTAAAGTCACCAAGATCACTATGTATGAGTTCCAACTTATCTGTTGTTCTTTCAACAGATTTAAACGACTTCTTGTGATGTTTTGCTTCTACACAAAACTCACACTTTCCAAAGTCATCTTCACATACATACGAGATTAGGTTGGTGAACTTTAGTCTTTTTAATGCATCTTTATTAACATGTCCTAATCTTGCATGCCAAATATTCAAAGAGTCAACAACATAAGCAGAACTAGATGCATTCTTATTATTCATAATACACACAGCATCTAATACAAGTAAACCCCCGGAGCAATAACCTTTCCCGACAAACTCCCCATTTCTAGAAAGTATAAGCTTATCAGACTCAAGAACAAGTTTAATGTTAGCCTTGTTCAGTAGTACTCCGGAAATCAAGTTCCTACGCATCGTGGGAACATGCAACACATTGTTCAACTCCAGTCTCTTGCCAGAAGTCAACTTGAGGAGCACCTTTCCTTTACCAAGAACCTTGATACCATGTGCATCTCCCAAGAAAACTTGCTCGCCATCATCTATTTCTTGATATTCAAAAAATAGATCCTTACTGGTAGCAATGTGCTTGGTAGTCCCAGTGTCTACCACCCATTCCGAAGCACTACCGACAAGGTTTACCTCAGATAAGACGACCGCAGCAATGACTTCGTCGGTTGTCTTTGAGAACTCTACCAGATGTGCCTGATTGCTCGGTTGGCCTTTCCGTTGGTTGCACTTAGCCGCTCTGTGTCCAAGCTTTCTACACACCCAGCACGCTCCTTTCATCTTCTTCTGTCCTTGTCCCTGCACAAATGTCTTACCTTTGCCATTGTGCTGAGTCTTTTGCCTCTTGGGTCTGTGCTCCACCACATTGGCTTGGGAGTTCCTTTCATCACGTCCAATGTCATCAAGCCGATTATTCTCTTCAATGCGAATGTGCTTGATGACTGCATCCAAGGTCAACTTGGCATCATCATGCTTACCTCTCTTCTTGTATTTGCTCCAAGAAGAAGGTAGCTTTTCCAACAAGGAGGCTGCTTGAAAAGTTTCATCAACTTTGATGCCTTCTTGCTCCATGTTATCCACCAATTGTTGATATTGGTGAATTTGATCATTAATCGGTATGTGGTCCACCATTTGGAACTTCAGAAACTCGCTGACCACATATTTTCTTTTGCCAACATCTTCAGAACCATATTTGTTCTGAAGTGCTGCCCAAATATCCTTTGCTGACGCAAATTTGACATAAATGTCAAATAGAGAGTTGGAGAGAAAGTGCAGAATGTGTCCTCTACACGTAGTATTGTCAGCATCATACTTTTTGCCTTCTGTTTCATCTGTTGGCCTGTCTTTGGAAAGCACATATGAAACAGAAATCATCTCCAAGTAGAACAACACCTTTGCTGCCCAACGCTTGAAGAATTTACCATCGAATGGCTCCATTTTGGACATGTCAGGAACATGTGCTTGTCTTGTTGCCATATTCACAACAAAAATTGCTTTAAGAATGTTGGAAAATTGCAGAGAATATTGGCAACACAAAATTATAGAACAGCCGAGACGTGACGGATTGTCACTGTCCTTAAAGCAATTTTGCCTATACCGAAGAGCAAGGTATACTTCTAGCAAATGCTTCCCAGGATATAACGGCTTACTTCCTTTCGATTGCTCTTAGAGAGAAAGTATTGAACTTGTTTAGTAGAAGTGAATGATAGTGAAAGGTAGAAGAAGAATGCTGCAGAATTTTTTTTTTCCACAAGAAATCAAGAGTTTTTCATGTATATTTTGAAGATAGCAAAGCCTACTATTTATAGGCTTTGAGACAAGTTCAAAAGACCCTTTTTCTGCAGATTTTTCCTCCATGGATCGGTTATGGACGTTCAATATGAAAGGAGATGTCATTTGGAGAAGAAGATGCATCTTTTGTGAACAGTCGGGTCACATTAGGCGCTTCATGTGACATCGAACGACACATTAGGCGCTTCATGTCACTTCGAACGACTGTACAAAATGACATTAGGCGCTTCATGTCACTTCGAACGACTGTACAAAATGACATTAGGCGCTTCATGTCACATTGAACGCCTATACAAGGCGTTCGAAGTGTTCTGGAAGTGTTCCCGAACACTTCGAACGCCTACATTAGGCGCTTCAAGTGTCTGGAAGTATTCCAGAACACTTCGAACGCCTACATTAGGCGCTTCAAGTGTTTGGAACGCCCCCATTTCCTTCCATCCTTCATAAAACACTCCAAACTTCATCCCATCTCCTATCAATAGGTCACATAACACTATACAAGGTTGGATCACAAGATTTAAAGTACTTTTGAGTACTTTTCCAACAGTTTTATCATGTTGTGCCAGTATGCAGAATCTACTGTTGGGAAAGCAAGTTCACGGGTATGTTATTTCCACTGGGTTTGAATTGGACAGTTTGCCTTCAGCAGCTGACAGTATTGCTACTGTGGTGAATTAGGATCCGCTGAAATTGCTTATGATGCTCTTGTAGATGATGCGTTTATGAATATTACAAAGATCAGAGGGTTTGTTTTTAATCATGCTTAGGAGAATGCTTTGAAGTGTGTCGTTAGTTATGGCAGCGGACTGGACCTTTTTCTTCGGGACCACAGTATAATAGTTGCGCTCTTAACAACATGCTCGAAGCTTTCGTTTCTTAAAGTAGGAGAGCAGCTGCATGGTCTTTTGTGACTTTGACTGATCATTGCTATGGTGCTAATTTGACGGAGGAGGACCCTGCATTTATTGGCTATGCTTTGCTTGACATGTGCAGCAAGTGTGGTGATATTGTCTTGGCAAGATTGATTTCTGATTACTCGCTTCCCAGCCATGTTTCACTTTGGAATTCAATGATGTCAGGGTATATCCACCATGGACTGATAAAAGAAGCTGGAGAACTATTTGAGGTTATACCACAGAACAATATGGTTTCTTGGACCGGCATGATGACAGGATATGTTCAGAATGAGATGACAGATGAAGCCTTAAATTTAATGAAAAGAATGCGTTGCACAGTTGAAGGAATTGACTCCCAAAAATATGAATCGTCCTTTGTGGTGGAAACTGCCAATAACATTGTGTACAAATGCTACAAGAGAGCTAAGTATCTGGTATGTTCAGATTTTTTTTTTTCATTTTTTTTCTATCTGTATCTCATTTATATGAAGCAAATTATCCACTATGTTTGAGAAATTAGCAATGCCATTTGAATTTTGATGATTTTTTGAACCAGCTAACATTACTTCTCAGATGAACTTAAAAAATTGAAAACATACACCAGACAAATAATAAAGAAATGAGTGGAATAAATTCTTGCCGTGTGCATAAAACAGAAAATTGAATGTGTTACACGGTCAATTTGACATGAATTCCTCATTTTGAATAAATAGACGGGCAACTTTATAATTTTTACACGACTTTTTATGTTATACATCATGACAAATTTTAAATTTTTTTAACCCCCCCCCCCCCCCCCCCCAAAGTTCCACTTTTTCACAGGCCTCATAGCTACGGGTTATCTTGGAAGGGTGATAGAGTAGAACAGCCAAAAGGGTGGTGAAAATAGTCATGCTTCTAGAATTTTTGGTTTTCCCTTATGTATGTATATGTATATCATTGGATAATCGATATATATTGGTTTTCTTAAAGGAGTACATACATTTGATATATAGAAAGAATACTCTACATAGATTTTTATTTCATTTGTTCAAATAAAGGGTTCCTTCAAATCTGTGCTCCTGTATAATAGGAGTCCCGAAAATTCTCTGCCCCTTTATTTCAGGAGTCCAGTCAAATTCTCAGCTCCTTTGTTTTAGCCATTTTGAACGGATGAAACTGGAAACAACAGCTAACTTAAATTTCCAAGCTATTTTTTTCTCTTCTGTCACCCCTCTGTTTCCTCTTTAGAGTTTTTTCCACCCCAAACCTGATACCAACCTTAACATTTTCCGTGTCCACACATTCATCGTTAACATTTTTATCATTTCTTGCTATTGATCACAATCTTGGAGGTGAATTTCGGCATTGAGCCGAAGATTTAACACCCCAGGAAGATCGATCAACCTCTGCGTAGTTGTTTCTTTCACAACACGTCATCCTGAAGGATTCTCTCAGGACTTGTCGAATAATTTGTAGGTGAAAATTTTTATAAAAAAAAGAAGAAGAAGAAGAAGTAACAAATGTTAGCATGATGAGATGGAGTTGTCCACACAGAAAGGGCATTAAGATTTTTGAATGTCGTGAAAATTAAGGAAAAGCTTTAAGCGTATATTTTTGGTACAGGGTGGAAAAAATGAGTTGTTTTGCATGCTTTTCATCTCGTGAAAGGAGAGTTTCTTTTTCCAAAAGAAATAGTGGAAGGGAAAGAATACATCCACCTCATCGCAGGGACTCCCCTCCTCAGCCACGTGCTCCACCCCAGCGCCATCCACATCGCCGTCCACCACCGCGTGCCGGTAAGCTTCCTCAACTGCATTTTACTAATGCATCTCCATTAGACTGGCATTTCCGGATTTTGGTTTTTGGCGTGTTTTTCTATATGAATCTAAAACGTGAATAACGTGGACCGATTTTTTCTCTGTATAATTATATATAGAATTATAATGCTCCTATACGTCATGTTTCCCAAACAGGTATAAATGATTTCACCTAATTTTCTTTCATGTTCCAAACAGAAACAACCCATGGACGTACTGAAAAATTTATACATCTTAAATTCGAAAGAATCATATCATGAACATTTATACATCTTGATAGCATTCTGCCCTCCTATGTTTCTCACATGAAGGAAACATAATTAATACCAACATATTGTACTATGAGGCGGAGCCGTTTTCTACTTGCTCCTTTCTCATCTAGCTCACTCTACAAAGATTGAAGTTGATGAATTACTTATTCTTCCCTCCCCAACTAATGTAACAAGCTTAAGCTTGGTTCTTTTATACATGGATAATATGAGTTGCATTCCACGGAAGACATCATAGTTATTCAGAGGTAAGTGATAAAAAATTCAATAGAAGAACTTGATTCTATGTCAATACAATGAACTGAAATTCTGCAGAGAGTCCAGGGAAGAATTCTGGTGAAGTCACAAATTTCCCCAAGCCTGGAGATCAAGAAGGAGACAATAAAAATATTGCAGCCCAAACTTTTACCTTCAGGGAGCTAGCAACTGCAACCAAGAATTTCAGGCAGGAATGTCTCATTGGGGAAGGTGGTTTTGGCCGTGTTTATAAGGGCCGCCTGGACAAAACTGGCCAGGTGACTAACATCATCTTTTCTACTCAACTTCTTATTGTTACAAAAATACTAATGAGTAATAACAATTACAGCATTTTCTATGAAATAACTATAAGCTTTATATTTGGATCAGATTGTAGCTGTGAAACAACTCGACCGGAATGGATTGCAAGGAAACAGAGAGTTTCTTGTTGAGGTGTTGATGTTGAGCCTTCTGCACCACCCAAATTTGGTGAACTTAATTGGATACTGTGCTGATGGAGATCAAAGGCTTCTTGTCTATGAGTACATGCCATTGGGTTCTTTGGAAGACCATTTGCTGGGTACTTGACAATTTCCTATTTTCGTTTGCCAAATCAATTAATCAACACCTTTTCTTATGCTTGTCCTTTTGGTGTGCATTAAATCTACTGATGTTTTAGTCGTTGGCTTATGTAATTTCAGATCTTCCACCTAATAAGGCTCCACTGAACTGGGCCAAAAGGATGAAGATTGCACTAGATGCAGCTAAAGGTCTAGAGTACTTGCATTGCAAGGCCAACCCACCTGTGATATACCGCGATCTCAAGTCCTCGAACATATTATTGGACGAAGACTTCAGTGCAAAACTCTCAGATTTTGGATTAGCTAAGCTGGGACCTGTGGGTGACAAAACACATGTGTCGTCTAGGGTGATGGGAACATATGGCTATTGCGCCCCGGAATATCAGTTAACTGGTCAGCTAACTGTCAAATCTGACATTTACAGCTTTGGTGTTGTTCTGCTGGAGTTGATTACTGGCCGGAGAGCTATCGATAACACCAGAAACGTCCATGAGCAAACTTTAGTTTCATGGGTAAGTTCATTAATCGTGTTCTTATATTCCTACCCCGTATATTTTTTTTTCCAATGCCACTCAAATATAACAACACATACCCAGCATATCCCAACAATAGCAAAAGCTATCACTAGGGTCTGGAGAGGGTGTGAAACAGACAAACAATACCTCCATCCCATAAGATATAGAGTTTGTTTCCAGCGAGACCCTCGGCTCTATATGTACCTAGACACATAATGAACGACAAATAATGAAAGACGAAGACAAACACAAACAGTGCAAAGCCAACCTAACGGTGACAGAGTATCTAAGCCCCTATATATACTCTAAGGTGCCCCTATATCGTGTTTAAACATCGCTAACATTAATCTCCCGTCTACATGAGTTCTTATCATGTATCATGTCCTTAGAGAAGTGCATATATAGTAGGTCATGTCTAATCTGCTCCTCCCAAGTCAGTTTGGCATTGTCTTTACTTCTTTTCCTCTCTACAATGAGACTTCTGACAGACTCCGTTGTCTGTCTCGGCTTGACATGTCCAAACCATCTCAGCCCCTCCCTTATCAATGCCACTCAAATATATATATATATATATATATATATATATATATATATATATATATGTGTGTGTGTGTGTGTGTGTGTGTGTGTGTGTGTATTTTCCCTAGTGCAAAGTCAACCTAACGGCTAACAATATATGCGATATGTTGGACCTGGAACCAGGCGGCTCCAATGTTCAATCAGCCAAACAGATTCTCAGAACTTGCTGATCCACTTTTGGAAGGGAACTACCCGAAAAAGAGCTTGAATCAAGCAGTAGCAGTGGCCGCAATGTGTCTCAACGAGGATCCCTCCGTCCGCCCTCTGATAAGCGATGTTGTAACTGCCCTCAACTTTCTGTGGACCGGACCAGAATCAAGAATGGATTCACCACTCTATTCTTCCACCAATTCACCTGCGAAATCGGAAGCAGCGGAAGAAGGACGTCATCAGAGTGATGCCTCAGCTACAGAACGCCAAAGAGCCGTTGCTGAAGCCATTGAATGGGGTTCCAACTCAAGATATCAAATGGAAAAATCGCTTGCTTCTCAAGCTTCAGTGTGACATCTGTCCGATTCCTCCTCCGTGGAAAAGTCTCCTACGTTATCTATAATATGTGAAAATATCGAAGTCAGATCATTCGGTCTGAGTGTTTCATGAGGAACTTAAGCAATCTTTGTGCTCTTCATGGTGCACATTGAGAGATTGAGGCACAAATTTCCCGTGAGGCTTCGGTTGTATGTATACTTCAAGAATATATGTAATTTTCTCCTATCATATATGTATTATATGTTGGGAATGGTTTACAATTTATTTATATCTCAAAAAATGAGATCAAACTGTTATTTTTATCTTTATTTATTATTTTTTTCCTAAAATGTTCCTAAAGAAACATTTGGCCTACATATGTCACTATTGGTTGATAAGGATTTTTAGTGAATGTATCACTTCTGGTATCACTAGTAAGTTCCTAATAGAATGAACCGTTTTCGCAACGAATAGAACCAAATGACAGGTTTATTACATCTTTAATCTTTTACTTCTTACCTTTAGTAACGAAAAAGTTCCGAATTCTCACCTTCTCAAAAACAAAATTAACCCGTTATATCATTA
The DNA here is from genome assembly GCA_036186865.1 of Eustoma russellianum. NCBI lineage: Eukaryota > Viridiplantae > Streptophyta > Magnoliopsida > Gentianales > Gentianaceae > Eustoma > Eustoma russellianum. Next base: position 1,639,727 of record AP025041.1, read on the forward strand.
TACATAAGACTTCTTAATACAATCAAAGGCAAATCGACTATTACTTCATACCTTAGAATTTTTCACTGGTACGTGAATTAAAAGAATCCTTATCAACAAAAAGAACAAAGCAAAGGAGAAAGAGTATTTTTTTTTTTTGGGGTGGGGGGGAAGAGGGGAGGGGGATTGGAACAAGCGAGAATATGTCTAGCAGGCTATGGGAAAAGAGGTGTGTGGCAGGGGTGTATATAATTTAGTAAAGATGGAACAATCGAAAATTAACCCGTTAACCAGTCTGTCTATTCGTTGACAACTCCCCCACAATCTTGATGTATAAAATTTGATTATCTGGCGTCTAGCAGACTATAGGAAAAGAGGAAGACCAGTTCCCACGCTTTTTCGAGGGCTGTGTATCAAAAGCCTTCTTTTTCATCCCCTTAGTCAGTATAGTTCCACGTCGTGTATTATCGGCTTACATAGGCAAATTTTGGGAGGGGGACCCCACGAATCTCATCAGCCTACTGCATTTTCCATGTTTTTATTTAAGTTCTGTTTAAGTGGGCAAGTAAAGTGTTCACAATGCGCTCTCAAAAAAGAAAAAAGAAAAAAGAGTACACACTATGCTTGTGGTGGTTTGTGTTGCAACCATGGGGGTTAGGATTGAAGCTCATAGGCATTGTTAATGCTGGTCTCCCAGACGAGCACAAACCACTATTGGAAGATGAACCATTTTAAAACTGGAACACAGAAAAACAAACTTTACAGGTGAGAGATTCTGTATGTGTCAGCCATCTGTTCATTGGAATTATATTCCGATACATATTTTTAAAGTTCATGCTCAAGTTAAATCACAGCTTCAAAGTTACTCCTCAATGTCATCGATTTTTGATATGGAGCATTTCTTTCTTGTAGTTATATCCTTGGATCAAAAGGAATATAGGAAGGAGCAAAAAAGTAGGGAAGCACTTCCCAATTTCCTGGGCATGGCCATGATCAGGCAGCCAAGCGTATATATGCTTTTTAAAGTATTGCCCAACGATACCTACCCCACCCATACATTTAATGATGGATGAATTGCAAGATCATGGCATTAGCCTTCACCATTTTGTTTGTACGAAACAACCATTGAAGCTTCAGACAATTGAAAAGCATCATGTAAAGGACAAGGACCAAGGAAAAATACAGCGCTACGTTGACGACAAACTCACCCACACGGCTTAGTATGCAATAGTCTAAAAATTTCACTTAAAAAGGGGAGAACAATTCCGAGCCTTGAGCCGCCCAAATAGCGTAAATAATCACTCATCAGGTCCAAACTTACAAGTTTCAATGCCTCCTCAGAAACGAAACAGATCAATTGGTCAATCAATCACACAAGCATTTTTGGGATGCAGGTAGTTTTCTACTCTAATTTTGTGCAAGATTAGCATGCCCGTGTCTCTGCATAACTCTTCTTGTCGCTAGTGCTGCTGCCTCACTCGCTCGTAACGTACCAGAAGCCATAATTGATGCAAACTCCCGAGTTATCTCTTCTTGCACCCTGTTTCTAGCATCTCCTAGAGGATCTCCAGCTACACCGTTACCCGTTGACTTCTCTTGAACTTCGCCAGGTTTCTCCGCTTGCATTTTCTCTTCACTAGTTGCGGAATTACCTTCCGGTGTCGTCTTCATATTCCTGTCCTTGCTGTTAGACTCTTCCGACAAACCATTAGCACTACCAACTGACTTAGTAACGCTGGTTTCTTTTGGTACTGCAGCAACTGGGTTGAACTGTGGCGCCTGAGGGACCGCACCTGCCCTTAAGGTTGTCTCTAACTGCTGTATCATGGGCACTGCATGAAGTTTACAAGCAAGCCGTTTAGAAAAAGCCACAAGACACGAACAAAAGTAAAAGTAGCCAATGGAAGGCTTCTCAACTAATTTATACACCAGAGACTTCAGAAAGAAACCATCCAAATTCATCATCTAAAAACACAAGAATACATATCAGAAACTCACTTATTAGAGCACCCATTGGACTGTTCATGACTTCATTTGGCAGGTTCAGTATGTCATCAGGAATAGATGCACCAACTAAAAACTGTGCAACCTCGTTACTGAAATTATTGCAGTTGTGAGTTAGCAAGCTGTAAGTACGTTCCGTATAGCGAGGACGAATCTCTTCCAAATACATTTCAAAAACATCCTGAGGAACATGGGTAACACCAAGATCTACCACTCGAATGGGTACCCCATAAGGTGTCCTTCCCACTGGTGCGTGCTGGATGCCCCCTCCAAAGTAGTATTCGTTACCAAAAACTACAATTCCAGTGTGCCTACACAATAAATTAAAAACAAATAGATAATTCAAACTATGTTGTGAAATAGGAGACCGAAGTAGTAAGATGCAACAATTCGCTGAATACTCTAACTCGAACATTTCAACATAGAAGTCAGATTAACCAAGGTATTTCCGTTCAAAACAACTAATACCGTACAATACAATTAGACCACCCAAGATAAAACAAAGGGGGAAAAAAGATGACTCCTGCATCAATTCAATTGTCCAAGAAAACACCAAGTATGACCAATTTTCATAGCACCAAAATAAGTGAACCAAATTCATTTCCTTTTCAACCTCTAGTTGCTTATTAAGATGGACTTATAATCTCTCACAATTAGCTAACTATTGAGACCATAACTATAATCATGACTGTGATCAAATCATAGTTCCGAATAAGTTTTTCCTCATACTTTTATCTTTTATACTTCTTCACCACTCCAAATAATGACAATATTGAGTAAAAACCAAACGCAAGTACAATATGGAGCACTTTATATGTTCTATAAATTAAGATCATTGTATCAAATCTAAGTTCAAGTCAAATGAATCCGAACATAAAATCAAGTTGCAAGAGTCATTTAAGAACAATGAATGCAAGAAAAGCATTCCCTAGTATTCAGTCAGACACAACACATCCAACTGAAATATAGATTCTAGACATATGTCTGAGACAACAAAGAAACAAGCACAGTTTGACCAATTGAACAATAAGGAGTTCTCACCAGTTGCAAGAGTTTTTAAATTTATATAAAAGAATTCGAGATGATAAAAGCAACAAAACAAGCTAGAACTAAGAGATTGTAAACTTACCATATACCTTCAATAGCTTTCCCCAAAAAAGTGGTGGACAATTGTCGTGCCAAACCTTGGCTCAAGTCATAAACATTCAAGGTAACTCTGTGACCCTCCTACAACAATGGAGACACGTTTTAACAAGGATAAAGCCCAAGACTTTGGCAAACAAAACCTAACCAAAAAGACGAAAAATAGAGACTAAACACTTGCGACATACCTCAGCCATCTCAAATGGTCTATCCACAAAATGTAGACAGTTTCTAAAGGAGAGGAGACTACCTACAATTCACAATATGTAGTAATTAGAACATATGAAATTCATTATACAATCAAAATCATCTAACGGACTCCAACACAATCTACACAAAACCTTATGTAGAACAATTCTAAGCAACTTAAAAGCAGTCCAAAGATGAATCCCAAAGTGTAAATCAGAAAGTCCTCCCTCAGATTTTGAAATCAGCCTTAAAAAATATTAGATTTTTTACATAATAATGAGAAACATGCTGAGAAACACATGGGAATTTGGGAAGTAGAGAGAATATCTTTAAAAAAATACGAAAATCCCGTTAACTTAATCTCTCCCAGAATTTTATGTCTTCTCGATATCTTTTATATTCAAACTTCCCCCTTTTTCCTCTAGAGTCTGAGACAGACTCCCAACAACCGGATATAGACGATGAACATCTCGACAATTACAAAAACCGTAATTCAGAATATGAGATTAAAGATCACACGATCAGATCGAACTTCCTCTATCGGAATCCCTAATCAACGTTAGCGGCAACAAAGTCCATGTGAAATCTAAAAACAAAATAATAAATTGAAATAAAAACCACAAACTGTGCATACTTGAGACGCCGAAGACGATGAACAAGCCCGAAGAGCGCGGAGAACTTTTTTATAGTCCTTCTCCGTGCGAGGAACTAATCAGAGACCTTTCTCTTGAACTGAACGAGGAGAAGTTGTCGGAATCAGATTATATAATGTTGAAGGAAAGGTGTGAATTTCTTGGAGTCATCGACGACCCGGAGGATCCAACCCCTTTTTTCAGAAATTTCTAGAAACTACTAACCAGTAGTTTTTTAACACGTCATTTCCTTACGTGCTTTGTTAAATCTAGTGCGTGACTAATAAATTAACCGTGGACACCTTTGACGCGGGTGAGATCATAGGAGGTTGGAAAGTAGGTAAAATATGAGGCATTCATTCACGTCCCGCCACGTGTAAAAAAGTTGTCTTTTTTTTTAAAAAAAAATTGAATGTGGTGGGACCACTAACAATGTTTTTTATACGTGGCGGGACGTGATTGGAGGCCTCATATTTTACCTTCTTTCCAACCTCCTCAGATCTCACCCCCCTTTGACGTTGGAACGTCCTGCTTGGAGTATGTCTTGTTTAATACTACTATTCTTTCTTCTTACAAATTAGTGAGAATACATTTTGGCTAGTTTTTAGCATCTGTTAGAAAATTCTAGAGTTTTTATTTCTAATAGTGACTTTAGAATATGATGTAATAAAGCAAAATGACTCATTAAATTGGTTGCGTTTCTTATATTTTGAAGTACCAGTTGATCGACATAGCTTGACGCATCATTATAGGTCATCGGGAAACAACCTCTGTGTTTCTAACACATGTGTACAGGGGCATTCAGAGGGGGGACACGGGGGGCAGCCGCCCCCCCAACTCGGAGAAAAAATTTAGGTAGTAGGTAGATGCAGTTGTATTTTTAATTATCTAAATTTAAGGTATCTGTTTTTTAATCCCAAAACTATCTCATGATATGTGATATATGTGTTACTGGGAATTAGGGAAAATTTTTTGATTAGTAGATACAATTTACCGAAGCCAGCACAGATTTACTTAGATTTGTGATGTGCCTTGATCCTTCCAATTCTTTTGCAAATTTTGATCATAGTCAATTGATACACCTTGCTGAGTTATATCCAGACGATTTCACTACCATGGATCGAATTGAGCTCAACCATGAACTTAAAAGTTACATTGGTGATAAAAAATCAAATGAAGTATTCTCTCATATCACTAATCTTGGAGTTCTTGCAAAGAAGATGGTGGAGTTGAATTATCACAATTACTTTCCTTTATTATATCGGCTCATCGAGTTAGCACTGATCTTACCTGTCGGAACAGCGAGTGTGGAAAGAATTTTTTTGCGATGAATATAATAAAGACTGATATGCGCAAACGATTGGGAGACGACTTACTATCGGACTGTTTACTGTGTTACTTCGAGAAGGAAGTTTTTGGAACCATTTCAAATGAAAACATTATGCAACAATTTCAGAAATTAGAAACTCGAAGAAATTTGTTGCGGTCACCGATAATCCCTCCTGCTGCTCGTCCTTCATTTCGTAAATAAAAGGTATGTCGAGCGTCAAATTAATAACTTTTGTTGGATATTGCTGCTTGTTAATGTTGCTTATGAATAACTTTTGTTGGATATTGTTGATGGTTGCTTATTATTGTTGCATTTTGATTAGTGGATCTGTTGGTTTAGATTTTATGTTATAATATTTGCATATATCTATATTGTAAGGGAGTTTTTGCAGGATTTTCGATGAAATGCCTATTGAGTCCGAAAAGGTGGACGGTGATCCCATGGTGTGAATTTTGCCCCCCAAAAACTAGCCGCTGCGTCCGCAACTACATGTGTATGGTTACATACATCCGACTCTCTCATATCTCGCCATTGGTGAGAACCTCAATGGAGTAATTGTTGTAGAGCATTCCAAAATCTCTTTTCAATCTTTTATCTAATTTCTAATGGAATCAAACACAATTTTCCTTAATTTTGGAATATAATGGAATAAATCAAAATGACTCATCAAATTGGCTGCGCTTCTTATATTGTGAAGTATTAGTTGATTAACACAGCTTGACGTAATTTTCATTATGTGTCATCGGGAAACAATCTTTATGTGTTTTTAACACATGGATATAGTACGTACATCCTACTCTCCATACCCTGCCATAGCTGGTAGACTCCAAGATGAAAGGAAAATGTTGTTGTATGTACATGAATATCAATTTTATTGTTCAGATCAGATATAGGTGCCTATATATATAATTTTTTACAATTAGGTACATATCGCCTAATTATATGTGAGATTAATTTTATTATAGTACGCACCCCGCAAAAGGGTGGGAAAAGTCACGTCAAGAATTGGATCATGGAGTCCTTCCATCTTAAATTACGGGATGTCCTTGTTTTAGTGCTGTTTTAATATGTTTATACTGGGTTAATTGCACCTGGTATCCATTGTTTTCCACGAAGTTTTAAGTAGCATCCATTGTTTCATGAAACACACTTGCCATCCAGACTTATAGGGTTAATAGACACCTGACATCCGGATGACCTGCTGGTCGACCGTTGACCGCTGAAATCGACCTTTGACCGGATTTAACCATACTTTTAACCCTACTTTAACCAAGGTTGACCATTTTACCTTCAAAATTAAAGTAAAAAACAAAATCAAAAATCCCCAGCCCCTGCATTTTTCCGTTGACTGCATAAAGTAAAACCCCACCCTCCATCCCACACACCCCCCAGCCCCTGCATTTTACCTTCAAAATTTTCCGCTGAAATCCCATGAAGCCCACCTTTCCATCTTCCGTTTTGGAAGGGAAGAATTCAAAGGAGAAGACTACTTTGACTATAAAAATCACGGTTCGCCGACCACACGGTTAAATTAATTAATCTTCTTCAAACATTGATATCAATTTCACGTTTCTCTATAAACGAAGTCTTCTTCCTCATTTTCCTCAAAAATCTTCCTTTCCTTCAGCTGAAAATGGAGATTCCTGGAAATGGAGAAGGAAAAACAGAGGTCATCAGATGCGATTCCTGCGGATTCATGGAGGAATGCACTCTGGCTTATACATCGCGAATTCGAGAAAGATATTCTGGATTTTGGTTTTGTGGATTATGCATTGAAGCAATTACAGAGATGACTAGATCAAAAAGGGTTTCGGACATTGAAGAGGGTTTGAAAAAGCACTTTAATTCCTTTTCACTAAGATGAAAAGGAAACTGAGAAAGAATTATAGAGAGAATCAAAAACTTGGAGAGGAAGCTTGGAAGGTACACTAGTGTGTAGAAGAATTAGGGAAGAAGATTTGGATTTAGGTCTATTTTGGAGGGAGGATTCGGTTGGTATAAAGGAGGGAATTAGGCTTTAACCATGGTTGGAAAATCTTTGCTGCCAAATGACTTAAAGGTTAAAATTAAAAGGAAAAATGCTAAAAACCGCCTATAGCAGGTGCTTTTCCGGTTGCAGGATGCCAGGTGTCTATTAACCCTATAAGTCTGGATGCCAAGTGTGTTTCATGAAATAATGGATGCTACTTAAAACTTCGTGGAAAACAATGGATACCAGGTGCAATTAACTCTGTTTATACTGTTATAGTCAATGTTTGCTTGTGATTCCTTTTCTAACACATGGCTAGCAAATTTAATAATCAAGATTCCAAACTTCAGCTTAACCAATTATCTCTAATTAGACTAATTATATATATATATATATATATATATATATATATATATATATATATATATTAGCGATGAGTTTATGTATAATATATATATACACATAATTTTTTCCCTAGATGCACCATAACCATTTTTTTCCCCAAACAGTAACGTTTTTAAGACACCACAAATTGAGAAAGGTATAAGGTCATCTCCAACTCATGCACAAAAATACTCATTTGGTGCAAAAAAACATCTCCAACTAAACACCAAATCCAACACTTAATAGGTGAAAATGAATAGTGTTGCACAAAATAGGGGCAACACTATTCATTGCACCAAATCACTATTCATCATTCACATCACCATTTTAATTATCTTAAGAAAATTTTAATTTCGTTATAAGAATTTTAATTTTGTTAATTTTGTTATAAAAAAAGAATTTCATTAGTTTCGTTATAGAAAAAATTATATAACAAAAAATTAAAAATAAAATAAGATTCATAACTAATACTTTAGAACAAAGTTACATTAGTAAATAAAGTACATTAGAAACATAGCATAAAATATTATTTTATTTTTAATAATTTTTTACATAGTATTTTTTATTGTTAAATTTGTGTTAAATTATTTATAATCATGAATTAGAAATAGAATGATGGAAGAATTTTTAAAGAATATTCTTATTAGGTGTTGAATTTGGTGTTTGTGGTTGAAATATTTTTACTATTTATTGCATCAAATAGGTGATTTGATGCAAAATTTGTTGTTTTAGGTCGAAGAGTGTAAGTTGTTAAATTGCCAAACACGTAGCTCCTCCAATATGCTCCACGTAAGCCCCCGCAGGCGCAACATATGAAGGGCTTGTTAGTTCATCACCGATTCACCGCTAAGGCTGACGCAATGCCGTCGTTTGATTCTTCACGAGCCTCACATCAGATCCCTTCCACTTTAGAAGGCCTACCCATTTATCCGAACCTATTCGTGTTAGGAATCTTACGTAGGCCAAAGTTAAACCTTTTTTTTTTTTTTTTGTTTTGGAAAAGGCCAAAGTTAAACTTCAATTGCCATATCCGAATAATGATTTGAATAGGACGTGATCGGATGGGATTCCCATCTAAAAATAAGGTAAAATATTAGATGTAAAATATTAGGTGTTTAATAATGCGTCGATACATTTAAAAAAATAATGTTTTTCTAAAAAAGAGAAGCATATCTTTTTTTAAAAATTTGGATTTTATACATAGCAACGGATGATTAAAGACCTCGTATTTTGCTTTATCTCTAACCTCTCTAGATCTGAACCTGATCGGATGTGCTAACCATTTTTAATCTCGGATATTCCATATCATGCGTAATCTTTAACCTCTCCAGATCTGAACCTGACCGGATATGCTAACCATCTTTGATCTCGGCATATCTCATATCATGCGTAATAAGAATTGGCTAACAAAGCTTGGTTGGTTTACAGATATCGTAGAAAAACGATGATATGTGCTAGTATGTCAAAGACAACTCAAAGATATTAAAAACATAGTGAGATTGATTATATTTTTCTTGTTATTCTTTTGGATTTCATCAATTTTTTATGTTTTAATAACCCCTACGTATGTTAAAGACAAACCAAGTAAAACTCATGATATTTTCCTTTTTGGGTCTCACGAAATTTTATGTCTTAGAAACACAAAATATGGTGAAGACATCAGATCTTATATAGATTTGTATAATCCTTTTTTTCATGAGTATTATATGGTCAAGATTCATTAAGCATCATTCAAAATTAACTTGTCAAAATAATTTATATATTATTTATTTGAATTTGGTCATAATGATATGAAAACTATTTTAGCAAACTATTATGTGAAATACTTGTTAAACATGTAAGTTAATGTTTGACCATATATATGAAAATATTGTTTTAGACGGAATGAACATTAACAATCTTATCAATAATAACCATATTCCTATAAATATTCTATTATTTTAAAAATGTATAATTAAAAATAAAAAGCACATATTGGATATTTTATATTATTGATATAATAAGTTTCTCTGATTCGTTGAGTCCAATAACTTACATAAAATTTATCAAAACGTGACTTAAATTATATGATCTAGCATATGATCATAATCACATTGCAATTGGTGAATTAAAATTAGTACTTTAAATCGAGTATTTAAACTTATAAATATATACGAGTATATCTTTTAAGTTTATGATAAGATCTGACATTTGCATGCGTTTGATATCCATTTCAGATAATGTAAGGATGAGATTTACATAACTCCAAAAATTATCTAATGCAAAAGAATGCCACGTCGAAAAAGTTAGTTAAATCTACGATTTGACATAAACATCTACTATCTTAATTATAACCATCATCTAATGCAAAGAATATCGAAAAAAATCATGCTAAAACACTACTTATATCCACAATTTGATGTAATCAAGTAATATCTAAGTCAACTACTCAATCAAATGATATTGAGCATGTTTAATATCTTTTCTCGAGAAAGAATGGGTCTCTTTCTTTGATGTGATCAATTTCATATGTGGCAATTCCGTCAGGATCTCTTCGTTAATCATACAAGTCATCTAATACAAACAATGTCACATTAAAAAAATACTATTTCTTTAATCATACAAGTCATCTAATACAAACAATGTCACGTTAAAAACACTATTCACGATTTGACACAAGTATCTGTTACTTCATTCCCTTGTAAGTACTTTTTTACAATTCAAATCCATTTATCCGCATTTGAAAACTTAACTTACTAGAAGACATGTTAAATGACCCTAAAACCAAAATAAAGACGTGTATTTTACTCCTGTTGGTTGTTTATTAGTGCTTAGAAGTCTTTTTATTTCAACCTTTTCAATGTAATTTTGATACTACATGTCTATTTGATAATATGTTTTCTAAAAATATTTATACACCATTAAGTATATCCCATAAAATTGAAGACTATTATCAAAATCCACAAAATCTAAAATTCTATAAGTAATTTTATAGCGTCATAATAAGTACAGCAAGAGGCCCGGCAATGCGGCTGTGGGCCCTGTGGGACCGGAGAGGTTCGGTTTGAACCTTTTAATCAAGCTTCTTCCGAAGCTGCCAACTATAAAGGCGTTTCTGATTCTTTTGGACCGAACCTAATGCTCAAATCCCTAGGCAACATCCTCCATCTATTATTTCAGATTTCTCCTCCGATATTTACTCCTCCATTTCAGCTTTTCTCTGTGTGAAGGCGCAATCCCCAGGCCTTCACTTGTCAACTTCACTTTGGCCAAAGTTTGGGACTTTCGTCTCTTTCCGAAACCCTCTTCAATTGATTCTTGACTTCTAAATTAAGTTAATATTTCTCAAGCGCTCATAAGGTGCGTCTACCTTGGATCATAGACATAAGTCGAAGATCGCTGATCGCTGTGCGGAATTCGTGAAGGAGAATTGCAATTGGCGTTGTTTTCCCTTTGATCTTGCCAAGAAAAGCATGAAATTTTAAGCAAAGTCATATTTTTTTTCTGCTGAATTTCCGGTTTGGTTTTGCATTAGTGTGAGGAAGGCGTCAGCGTTGAAGATATCTTGTTTAGGTGGGAAATGCTTTGTTTGATTCGCCTGATAGGCATGTTGCCTATTTTTTTAATCAAGTTTTGTCACGAATAAATGAATCTTGTTGTTCTATATTTCTCCTTCTTAAATTCGCGAGTTTTTCTGTCCTGTAGGGCTTGCGGAAGGTACAGTGTGACTCGAGTGTTTTGTTGCGCACGACGGTTAAATCATGGCGCAGAGTAACTGGGAAGCGGATAAGATGTATGTACTTTCAAGCTTTTGCGGCCTCTAGAAATCTATTTTTTTTTTCTTGGGGGGAGAGAGGGTGTTTGTTTTGTTTTGTTTTTTGTGTCACTACTTTTTCACATTGTTGAATTTGTCAAATGCGTTCTCCGGTCGCTAAAGAGTTTGTAATTGGCAACAATTCAACCCCCTGTGAACAAATAGTAGAAGCTTGATCCCTTGGAGCATATTAATTAATGGTTGATTTCAAGGAGATTTCATGACTTTGTCTGTTGTTTATTTGATTGTAATGAGATGTGTCCTTGTTAGACCTGGAAGTTATTCAATGCCAGTAATTTTACTGATCTCTCTTTGTTTTCTAAAACCTGTCTGTTTTCTCATGTACAGGCTTGATGTTTACATACATGACTATTTTCTCAAGAGGAAATTGCACAACTCTGCCAAGGCTTTTATGACGGAGGGCAAGGTTGCTACAGATCCTGTAGGTAATGACTTGATATAAACCTTTCACCATTCTTCTACAGGTTAAGGAAGTAGCTCTGTTCGGAAATTACTCTGGAGAACTGTAGGCTGGCTATGTCGCCACTCAGTCTGACTTATGTCTTCACATAAATAAGTTAATGATGGATTGGCTATTCTATTTTAGCGCTTTTGTTCATACCTGCAGCTATTGATGCACCTGGAGGATTTTTATTTGAATGGTGGTCTGTTTTTTGGGATATTTTCATAGCAAGAAGCAACGAGAAACATTCTGAACCAGCTGCTGCGTATATCGAGGTTTGTCAACATGTTTGATTGTAAAACTATATGTCTGTAAAGGGCACAAACGCCTATGACTTTTTCATGTGCCCCTCTTTCTCGAAGTTTTGTCGAATAAATTTGTACATAACCCCTCCACCCATCCCCCCCCCCCACCCACCATTTTGCATTTTTAGTCGCAGCAAATGAAAGCAAGGGACCAGCAGCTCCAAATGCAGCAGTTTCAACTCATGCAGCAGCGTAATGCCCAGCTTCAACGACGAGATCCGAATCATCCACCTCTTGCTGGTCCCATGAATTCAATGAACTCTGAAGGTGTTATGCATCAGCCATCTGCTAGTGTATTGCAAATGAAAATGTATGAAGAGCGTATGAAACATCCTCATTCGATGGATTCAGATACATCTTCATCTCTTATGGACGCCAATAGATTGGCCCTTCTTAAAACGGCAACGAATCATCAAGGGTAATGATGCTTGTTGGGGTGACTTCTATGTGTGTGTCGTTTTATTCATTTTTTTTGGTTGTAGAGTTTTTGCCTCATTGGAAGCTTCTTGTGGCACGATTACATCTTATTCTTTTATCTGGTTGATACAGCCAGTTGGTCCACAGCAACTCTGGGGCCATGTCTCCAGCTTTGCAGCAGATACAAGGACGACCTCAAATGGCTACTGTAATTACTCATCACCGTCTGTTGTTTTGGTTGCACAGCTTTTTGTTCCTTGTCATGACTAGGGTTGTGGGCTTCTGAGAATTGCAGGACATCAAAACAGAAGTAGGTTTGGGGCCAAATCAGAAATCATCACCAGTGGATCCTTCATCAATCTATGGGCAAGCGATTCTACAGTCAAAGTCTGGAATTGGAGGTGCAGGTGCTATTGCTCGTCTTCCTAAATGTGCCTTTTCCGAAAAGGATGAGGCTAGTGCAGCCACAATTTTTTTTTTGTATTTCTACCACCTTGTTGTTAGAATTCATATCGGAATTTTCATTTTAAATAATTTGTATACAAACAGTTAATGTTTGAATTATGACATGAAGGTAGCAGAAATGCATAAAGGACTTTTGAACATAGTCCCAGCATCACTTCAAGAAAATGCTATTAGACAATCAAAAGTTTGTTTCTACTGCTATAATGGAAGATACGAGTAAATTTATTAGGTTCATGTAATTTTGATGTCCTCTTTCATTTTCTCCCCTGGTTCTTTAAGAGAAGATGGAGAAAGAGGGGAAGAAATAGGTGTGTTGATAAGACTTTCAGCTCCCCCCTTCTGATTGACCCTTCACAAGTTCAGTGTTTCACTTGGCCCTCAACACCGTGTTTTGCACGACGGTATAGGGATGGATCCTTGTCATCTTCAGAGTGGTGTGGTATTACCATCCCTAGTAAAGCGCATCTTGCCCTTGATTTCCTTCATTGTTGGTAGAGTAGGTTGTATTTGAGAGACTAAGGTAATCTGAGACTAGAGAGTATTACAGCATATTTTGAGATGAGGAACAGGAAATGCGCATGGGGAAGCCACTTCACATGGAAAGCAGAAAGAATGATGATGGAGGCAGCTGAATGCAACCGAAAGGGGCAAAAGTTATTGGACACTGTTCTGAGGGATGCAGCACAATTGTGTCATACTAGAAGTTCTTAGAATTCTTCTGAAAAGTCGGGAGCTTACATCTAGGCTGATAAATAAGGGACATATGATAGGCTAAGTCCAAAAGTAGTTTTTTTTTTCTTTTTTGTTTTAGGCATAAAATATTTATAGACATTGTTTGGACCTTGCCCCTTCTCCCCCTCCCCCTCCCCCCCCCCCCCCCCCCCCCCCACCTCTTTTTTTTGAAACCATCTTTGGCCTAGCATAGGTTCACCTTTTACAAGTACGGACTATCCTTTTCAGATTTTCCTTTGCATCATTTAGGCTAAGCCCAAAACTTGTTTGGAAATTATAGAAATAATTTATAGACATTGTTTATACCTTTTCATTAATATGGGAATGAGAGTATCTTGGATGCAATTGATTTTAGGTTTATTTCAGGAGGAAGAAGGTATTTATTGTAAGAATTAGATGTCAACTATTACAAAACGACCTGTACGGTATCATCTTATAGTTCTTTTTTTCTGGGGGGCTAATTATGTATGCCCAGACCAAAGCACCAATTGAGAGATCATCACATATTGTGCAACTTGTCATGCAACAAAGAATTTTATCTTTTCATGAATCTTTTCCTTTTAAATGATGTATCCAGTAGTGTCTCCGATTTTTTCATATTTTCGGCGTATTGCATTTTATTGAGCCGTTCTTTCTAACATATACTTCTGGGTCATGTCTTCCATGTAATTATCTAGGCCTATGAGTAACCATGCTATGGTGGATATTAGTTTATGATGCTGACATCTTTGGCACACATTGGTTTTGAAACTATTCATGCTCTTAAACTAATTACTTTCCTCTTTCTCAGGTTTGAATCAAGGAGTGACAGGCCTTCCACTGAAGGGCTGGCCCTTAACAGTGAGTTGACAAGCTATATTAAGTTCATCACCTCTGAATCTTTTTGTGTCAATATGTACAGTTCCTTCATTTGGTTGCATACATGCCAGGGAATTGACCAATTGCGACCAAATGTTGGTCTGCAAGTGCCAAAGCCCAACTTACAGAGTCCAAATCAGTTTCTTTTGTCCTCGCAACAGCAGCAAGTGCTCGCTCAAGCTCAGGCTCAAGGAAACATAGGCAGTTCACCAAATTATGGATTTGCTGGAATGCCTAGGGGTAACTTTAATGCCAAAGATGGTCAACCACCCAGAAATGATGGGTCTATATGCTCACCTGGACAGTCAAATTCACCAAAGGTGAATACTAATCTTTTGGATAAGCAACATGCTTTGCTGTCTCATTGCGTTCATGTCCAGTTGCGTCATAGTTGGCATGCATGAAATTTCTTAATACTACTCTTCATTCCATTACTACTTTAGGCACATGTAGGTCTTCCCTGCATTTTGCATGTGCTCTCTCTCTCTCTCTCTCTCTCTCTCTCTCTCTCTCTCTCTCACACACACACACAAAATATATATGTGTGTATGTATATGTTATTTATGTATTTTCATCCATTCTTGCTCTTACCTTCCGCCTTCTATGTATTTGTGTTTGTGTGTGTGCGTATGTTATGTACTTATTTTCATCTCTTCATATTTTTGCCTGATTTTTTTGACAGATGAAGCTGGCCCAAATGCAGCAGGCATCCTCTCAGCAACGAGATCAGTTGCAGCAGCAAGTACAACAGGTTGATGTGGCTTATTCAGACATTTATAATTTGTCTTATGTCTGTTTGTCTTTTTAAATGCTGGTGCAATTCCTTTGAGCGAATTTATATGATCGTTGTTGGTATTATTGTGTTGTCTTCTTTGGTTATTACCGTAATGGGGATATTAATGTCGATTTCCGTGTTTGAATTGATATCCCAGAACAATAGGAAAAGGAAACAGCATTCTTCGTCTGGTCCTGCCAATAGTACTGGGACTGGAAACACCGTTGGTCCTTCGCCTAACTCACCTCCATCGACTCATACCCCTGGTGATGGCATTAATACCTCGAGTAGCTTGCAGCATGTAAATAGTGTTTCAAAACCCTTCATGTATGGTGCAGATTCATCAGCAAATCAGCTGGTGAGCAATATCAATTATGCATTATCCTTGAGGGGAGACATGTCAAGCACACATGTGCATGTCATATCAGTGGACATTGGTCCTGCAACATGCTGTTTATTTTTTTCAAGATTTTGCATCTGACACCCATGGTTTTCGATGCCTTGTTATTATTATTTGCCTGTAGGATGATCTAGACAACTTTGGAGACGTCGGTTCCCTGGAGGATAATGTGGAATCATTTCTGTCGAATGATGGAGGAGATGGAAATATATATGGAGCACTAAAGCAAACTCTTCCTGATCATAAAGCAGAGACCTCTAAAAGTAATGGAGAATCCTTTGAATGTGATGTATGACATCTGGCATTCTTCAGTGCAAGTGACGTTTTGCTTGCTCTCTATTTTCAGGCTTTTCCTTTGGTGAATTTGGTTGTATTAGGACAAGAAATAAAGTGCTTTGCTGTCATTTTTCTTCGGATGGGAAGTTGCTAGCTAGTGCTGGACATGACAAGAAGGTAAAATTTAGGGTCAACTGCATTCACTTAAGTATGCGAAAGTGCTCTGACGCTTATGTTCTGCCGAGTTACTCACGTATGCTTGTTTGCCATTTTCATTCGAAATTTTTATTAAAATTTCAAGTTGAATATTTTCATGATAGATACTCTTCAGTGTATGCACAGCATGAGCCCCTTTGTTTTGGGTGAATGAACAATTTATTACATAATCCATCCCAATTTCCCTTTGTTCCCGTTCACCAGGCAGTGCTTTGGAATATGGATACCCTGCAAACAGAGACCACTCCTGAAGAACACCAGCATCTAATTACGGATGTTCGCTTTAGGCCTAATTCAACCCAGCTGGCGACAGCTTCATATGACAAGTCTGTGAGATTATGGGATGCAGCTAATGTAATGATCTATGTCCAGGCATCATTGGTTTTGGTCATTTCAATATCCGCAGTACTCAGCTTGACAGCATTTTATGATGTTTGCTTACTTGCATGTTTATTTGATTGGATATTTCTGGTTTTGCAGCCAAGCTACTGTTTGCATGCGTACACTGGTCATGCCTCACACATTTTATCTCTGGATTTCCATCCCAAGAAGAACGAACTTTTCTGTTTCTGTGATAGTAACAATGAAATCCGCTATTGGAGTATCAATCCCTTCTCTTGTTATCGGATTTCCAAGGTGCATTCAAGATTTTGCTGGCTGTTTTTGTCTTTTGCTGCTTCTTATCATATGCAGTATTATTGGTTGTTCTGAATGTTATACTTCATTCTTTATTGCAGCAAGGAGGCAGCGCGCAAGTGAGATTTCGACCAATAACTGGACATCTACTTGCAGCAGCCTCAGACAAAGTGGTGACTGTTTATGATGTTGAAAATGATAGGCAGATCCACTCTTTCCAGGTTTTCCTCAGTGCTAACATTATCTGGTGCTGAATCACTTGCACCATTCTTGGATGTCATCATTCATATGGACTTGTAATTCCTATCGAAGTTTTTTGCATTAATCCTTAATGTATTCACAGGGGCATTCTGGAGTGGTGAACTATTTGTCCTGGGATCTTAATGGTGATTATTTGGCATCTGTTACCGAGGACTCGGTCAAAGTATGGTCGATGACATCAGGGGAATTAATTCACGAGCTCAGCTCCAATGGGAACCAGTTTCATTCGTGTGTTTTCCATCCTAATTATTCTACTTTGCTGGTGATCGGAGGAATGCGGGTAAGGTCTTCTTTCTTTTGGGACCTCTCTCTCCATGTTCAAATTGGTGTTAGTCCTATTCCAGCAGTATTTACTTTTCAAAAGTGACTTTTTTCTCTTCTGTTTAAAAAACATTCAATCCACCGTAAGAGGAGAATTAATGTATTTAGCAGGACATGAAACCAAGACCTGTTTGGTTTTGTTTCCTCAAAAGGAGCTAAGGTGTTATCGCCGATCTCCTTACTGCTTTTATATTCTTGGGTTGGTAGATGTTTGTCCTCACAAGAAACGAAAATAGTGCTTTATAACAGAGACATTAGCTGAGGATTTAGTAAGTGAATCGATTAAGCAGTGTCCTACGCATTGGCATTCTGTTCCCAGCATAAAATGTTATATGAAGTGCCTGATGGTTTCAATTGGGAAGGACTCCTGATATCCTATAAACTGAAATGGAGGCTATAACACCTGGACCTTGGCTAATAGTTGTTGCAATAAGATATTTGCATTGACAGTTCAATCATATGTATGCAGTCGTTGGAGCTGTGGAACATGGTGGAGAATAAAAGCATGACAGTTCCAGCCCATGACAGCATTGTTGCTGCTCTGGCACAGTCGTCCGTCACTGGAATGGTTGCCTCCGCGAGTCATGACAGTTCCGTCAAGTTATGGAAATGAATAAAGCCCTTGGTATCTGGAAGAGGATCTAGTGGGGGAAATTCTCTAATTTATTTAAACTAAATAGCTGTGTTTCCAAGGAGATGTTTAGCTTCTTGTCGATGAGTTATTTTCTTGATTGCAGAACGGAGATGCTGTGTTGAGGTGTCATATTAGTAATTTTAACTCATTTGAGTGAAGAACAATAAGAGTTAGATTAGTGAGGAAGCGGTTTGTTGGGAATTTGAATGGAAGGTGAACGTCTCTTTAGCACTGTGTTTTCGTTGGTAATCTTCATATCTGGATTCTTAGACTAGTATAATTTGCTTCATCATTAGATTTTTAATTTCGGCTGTTTTCCTTTCTTGTCTTTAGTGTTTCTTTGGGATGTTCAAATGTGTGTGCTGTTTGGAAGTCTATTTGCACGAACTTGAAGTTGTTGGTACTTGAGAATCGGTTGAGGACACGTGTTGAGTGGACTGTCAGACTTGTTTTAAAAGAGACGATTCACACACAATTAGTGTTTTTGGTGGTATTCGTTCAATTGACGCATTTAGGGGCGTTTGGTTTGAACCCGGTATTGATATCGGTATCGGAATTGGAATAATACATAATGGAATCAGAATGGGTTTAAGTTGTAAAGCCATATATGTTTGACATAGAAACTAGAATGGGTAACACAAATGAGAAGAAATGAGAATTAAACCGCGTGTGTATACAATAGTGGTGGCACGCGATGGGTGGGGCGGTGGTGTTGAGGCAGTGGTGGTGGGTGGAGCGCGGTGGAGATGCAGTGGCGACGGTGATGCAGTGGCGACGGTGGTGCAGTGGTGGCGGGATGGCGGCAGAGTTGTGGCGGGTGATGGTGGGACGATCATGGTGGGGTGGTGGCATGGTGGTCGCACGATAGTGGCAGGATGGTGTGCGGTGACGGCGTGGTGGCAATATGGTGGTGGCGAGGTGACTGCACGAGGAAATAGAGGAATGAATTTTGATATATGTGGTTTCAATTGGGTATCTATTTATGGGTTTAGATGAGTTTCAATACCTATAGATTGATTCTCATACCCAAGCATAGAAACATAGATAATGTGTATCATTTTCTCGACACCGACTAAACGTCCCTTATATGCAATGCTTCTTGCTACCTCGGCATCGAGGGAAATGTATGCTATTCTTGCCACCTTGGCATCGAGGGAAATGTGTGCTAAAAAGGACGGTAGTTTGGAAGTTTTTCAAGGCCCTGGAGATAAATTTGAGTAAAAGATTCAAACAGTTTAAAAGTTAGGGAGCGGTAATTCTAATGATTTGCTTGGAGCGTGTTAGATAGCACTTAAAAAAAATGTATCTCATAAGACACGGCCATCAAAATACAATAACTTCAAAGCTAAACTCCGTATCATACATCGTGAATGTATCAGACACTCCTTTTATGCGAGAGAGGTTATCTATTAAACGTCCGAACATTCGACACAAAATTTACTTTCAGCATAAACCGAAGCCCAAAATTTTTATAGGACCCCTCATAGACCCAAAGGTGGAATCTCCTCTCTTTTAGTCAGAAATAAAAGATGAAGCAGGCAATATTGAATCTATTTCACAGGAGCATGCTCGAATGCTCGTCAAGACTTCATGAAATATTTAATAAGGTCCGTGCCAACTGCAAAGTTTAAGTCACAGCCTAAACCCATGTCATACGGTATAAAATTTTTAAAGCGTTATTCTAAATTTCTGCACATACTAAACTTCAAAAGGTTCGAAACATTTCACTATAAGATAAAGGCTTATCTACTCATTCCCTATATTAAACATAGCAGAAGAAGGAGGACAAGGGGAAGATAAGGGACGACCTGTGGTCAATGTAGTGCAGTATTCTGTTTTCTTGCTGGGTAAGATGAAGTGAATTCGGTGTCAAACGTTTTCCAGGCTGCAACACTTCTCCATCTAACTTCAGAGTATAACTCGGTTGATACTCGGATTGAGATTTGCACCAAGAGGTCAAGAATTCGATTTCAGGTTGTGTAGGTCACTGCGTAAGTCCTCATCCAACCTAGGAGGCCGCTGAATTTTTGATTTGCAGCCTACACAATATTCTTTAGAGCTGAAACGATGGATTTCGTCAGAACTAGGGAATTACCTTTTGGTCAAAATGTTGCCTCAAACAGGGAGTAGAGAGAACAACAGACACACGACTTGTTCAAAAAGTTGAATCTGCTGCCAAGATGGCCCCTACAGTCCCCCTTAGAGTTATAAAAAAAAAAAAAGTAAATCGAAAGATGTGTCTATTAGATAGTCTTCTAACGTCTATAGATTAGCCAATTACATATAGTTCGAATCCAAACTCGGCCAAATAATGATTTGTGTTGATAGCATAATTCAAACATCATTTGCCTCTATTAAATAGAATAGCAAGATTACTAAAATGAGTTCAAATAGTCAAATTAAAAAAAGGAAATATTTTTCATCTTCCAAGTTGATAAACACACACGTTTGGTAAATCACGATGGTAATAGTTTTTTTGTATCATATTTTTCACCATATGAAAGAAATAAGTTTTTTTTTTTTTACAAAATCATGACACTAGTGTAAAAAAAAGATTAAATCTATTTAAAAGTGTGCTACAAAAATTAAACAAAGTATCACATTGAATATTATATATTGTCTATATCAATAATTCTTTTATCAAATTTATTGGGTCATACAATTTAAATCAAATTAAATCAAACATGATATAGTCATTAAAATCATTACTGTGATAATCAAATCATGCACAATGAGCCCCTATGCCATCTCCAGCCCAAAACACCAAATTTTACACCAAATCACCTATTTGGTGCAATAAATATTAAAAATTACTCCAACCACAAACACCAAATCCAGCACTAAATAAGAATATTCCTTAAAGATTCTTCTGTCATTCTATTTTTAATTCATTATTATAAATAATTTAACATAAATTTTACATTCATATAAATTTAGCGTAAGTATTCATTAATTCATTATTTATTGATTTAACTGAGATGGATTATTTCTTAACGTGTTCCTATAAATTTAAAAATCATAACGAAATTAAAATTTTTATAACGAAATTAACAAAATTAAAATTATTATAACGAAATTAACAAAATTAAAATTTTATTAATATGCTTAAAATGATAATGTGGCGGATGAATAGTGACAAGGTTTGGTGCTTGATTGGAGTGAGTTTTTGCACCAAATGGGTGTTTTGGTGAACCCATTGGAGATGGTCTTAGCATATAGCATAGTGTAGAAGTATTAGGAATTTAGGATGCTCTAATGTTAATCATTTACACGATTTGTACTGTGAGCAATGACTTTGGTTTCAATATTTTCAATTTATTGTGTAAGACAAATTCATGAGTTGTTCGCTATAAATATATCTATCAATTTACACTATTTACAAAGCTTTGTAAACAAAACAATAACAGCATTTGAGGCCAGAAATTCAATCAAACACAATGAAATGTATTTTGTTTAAACCATAGTAGTGATGAGACAAGCACAGGGATGGTAACAGTGATCATAGTTTCTTTCTTAGAGTAAAAGACTAATATCTATAGTCCTGTAAGTTTCCACTGTCCTAACTTTATAAATCTTTGTAATGGATACAAATCAGAAACTCAGTAACATTCTAGATTGATAAAACTTTACCATAATTCACACAAGATGTCTACAAACGGTCATCATAGTTTTTTGGTTAAAATACTAATATTAAGCAAATAAATCAAAGCATCAAAGAGATACAACCAGTACAATAACCTTACTTGTAGTTCAATATACCGTCATACATGTTCTATTCATTAATTTATAACAATCTTACTGTATATAAGGAATAATTACATTTACTTCCCCTGTGGTTTGGCTAATTCGCCAAAAATTTCACTGTGTTTTGAAAATAGACCTTTACCTCCCCTCTAGTTTGGGTTAAAGTGGTTTCCGGTCAACTCTGTCCAAACCATAGGGGGTTGTGTTGGCCGGAAACCATTTTAACCCAAACTAGAGGGGAGGTAAAAGTCTATTTAGCAAAACCACAAGAAAATTTTTGGCGAATTAGCCAAACCACAAGAAAATTTTTGGTGAATTAGTCAAACCACATGGGAGGTAAAGGTAATTATCCCTAATTATTAACTTTTAAAACCACTGCTCACTAGCTCCTCCACTTTAGAGGGTACTTTTCATCGACTTTTGTTTTGTTCTCAACCTAGCTACCCTCCATTTGTTAAACCTGCGTTTGTGACATTGATGTCACGGATTCGAGCCGCAGAAATAGCATCTTGCAAAAAGTATAGAGTAAGACTGCATACATCAGATCGCGAAGTGATCCGGCCCTTCTCCAGGCCCTGTGCAAACGCGAAAGACTAGTGCAGCGAGAACGACGTTTTATAAACCAATTATCAGCCGCTTTTTAGGAGAATGTCCAGTCAATGTCCCATTATCCTTGTTCCCTTTCATGTCTGATAAACTATTTACAGTGTATCTATTATTCTGTTAACTTAAACCTTTTTTTATATATGTAATTTCTACATGTTAAATTATTAACATGTAATTCTGAAATTCATAGGGTATGTAGTAAGATTTGTGCTCAACTCGACACGAAGCAATCAAACAAAGATAATGTGATGGCCACGTGAAAAGAATAGCAACACTGTTGTATATGTATCATCGTATATCTTCCTGTCCAGAATATTTACTTCCTTCCAATGGGTGCATGCCACCGCATCGTGATTTGGCAACCCATTTATGAGTTTCTTGCATGGGTCGTGGACCTATGGATTTTTGTTACATAACGTTTTACAATGTGCATTCTGAATTTGATTACATTCTTAGCTTTTTTTCATCTAGGAGTCATCAAATCGTGGTAGTAAAATTTGTCGTGGTAAACATTGATATTGATGGAAAGAAAATAAGAGAGTCGCATGTAAGCATATATGAACATTTGTATATTGGTATTATAATGCATGTATTATTATTTTTAATTTATTTTATAAAATAATATAATACGATATATTGAAAAATCAACTGTGGCAATATTTTTAAGGGATAATTACCTTTACCTCCCCTGTAGTTTGGCTAAATAGACCTTTACATCCCCTCTAGTTTCGGTTAAAGTGGTTTCCGGCCAATACAGCCCCCTATGGTTTGGACGGAGTTGGCCGGAAATCACTTTAACTCAAACTAGAGGAGAGACAAATGTCTATTTTCAAAACACACAGAAATTTTTAGTAAAATTAGCCAAACCATATCCCCATTATATAACCAGCGCCTAGTCATCAAAGTTTCTTGATTTCAGGGTTGATAACGAAATTGGGCATCGGATGGCATTAAGGGCCAGCATAGAAACACGTGTCGACTTCTGAGTTGCAGTATCGAGTGTTTAGTAGTCATTCTTTTGAGTGCATTTAATCCAAAAAAGTCATTGTCAGATATCTGGCGGGAGGACCTCAAACTAATATTATGCTGCCACTGCCAGCTTTATTGTATATATCCCCATAAGTCCGCTCGTTATCGTATTCAAAAGAAAAGAATTAGAATTATGTTAAAGACAGAGCAATAATATTTAAGACAATAAAGAAATTAACATTTTCATCAACGTAATATTCACTAATAATTTGATTCATAATTATCCCAGAAATTCTCTAAATCCAACTTATTTAGTTCCTTATGAAATCAATAATTTCTTTCATGAAATAATTGTTGCGACTTTGCTTCAGTGTTCTCCAATGGCTGGAAAAAAGATTATCAGAAGAATTCTAAGGTAATCTTCTTTAGTTTTTTATATTTTAAGTTTTTACTTTATTGATTCTTCATGTCACTGTAGTTAATGGATTGCAACCTAGAGTTTTTTTCGTAGCTACTCTCTCTTGAACTTTATTTTTTTTCTCTTTGTTGTTGTTATAATAATAATAATAATAATAATAATAATAATAATAATAATAATAATAATATAGTAGTAGTAGTAGTGTGTATAACTTGTTGATGCACACAAATATTGTTCATAGACGTAACCATGAATGATGTTGGTTTTACTCCAGATAAAGATTCATATATTAAAAAGTATGTGTTGGATGAGTATGTTTGGTTTATTTATTTGTTATTATTGTTATCCATAACTTATGGTATGCTGATCATTTTCTTATTACAACAAAAAGGTTCTTATAAGTTATTTACTTTTTTTTTATCGTCTACAGTTTTATATAAGTCATTTAAAGGACGCTCATGGGTTTTTATCCAGCGTTTTCATACTTAATGTAACATTGAGCTTTCTCATATAAATATATATTTTTTATGAGTATGTTGCAGACAATTAAGAGAGAAAAAAACTGATCACATAAGAAAAAGGATATGATATTTTTCAAATGCCAAACTGATCACATAAAAAAAAAGAGTGAACATGCAGGGTGGTTGGACGACGGTGGAGAGGTTTTATCTTACATATCTACATGATGTATTTTTTGTGATGTAATAGTAAATCTTGTTTTTTAGACGAGAACTAGGTGTACTTTACACCGAACTCGAATCAAACACAAATGTTAAATTTGTCTCGTTTAAGTAAAAATTAATGAACGAACTCGAATCAAGTACAAATCGATTTCGAATAGTTTGCGAACTGTTCGTTTCGCTTGATATCTCTAAGACCATGGGAAAAGGTTTTATCTTGTATAACTACATGTTAGCATTTTTTGTGACCTGATAGTAAATCTTGTTTTTTAGACAAGAATCTGTATATATAGGTGGAATTTACACCGACCTACATTGATCGTGTGACATTTATACATTATATGCACTTTTACTGTTTGGTTTAGTGCTGGTGTTGATGATTTGGAAAACCTTCCGTCACCTAAATTTTTTTTAACTAGACACAAAGGTTATATTTTAAAGACAAAGAGTATATTATCTTATAGGTCCTTAAGTAAATGTATCATTAAGAAACTTATTCCTTGTCACTTTCTACCTTTTTTAAATGAACATGTGTATATGTGTCTAAGGTAATAGAGTATTGTTTTTGTTGTTAAGGATAGACAATAATGAACATGTGTATATGTGTCTAAGGTAATGGAGTATTGTTTTTGTTGTTAAGGATGAATTGTCTATGTATTTCTACCTTAATGTCGTGTTAGTACGTTTTTATCCTTTTTTTTTGCAGCCTAATTAGAGCAGACAATTTTGGCGGGAGCGTTTGGAACGAAAAGGTGTTTCACGACATCGGTTTTAGCGTTTCTTTATGTATTTCAAGAGGTACGACAAAGCCCGAAATCAAGGAAAAGGATAACCTTAAGTACACCTTTTCTCTATTTTAAACTCTATTTATGTCTAGCTTAAAAAAATATACTTATAAGTTATATCTGTCAAAAGATAATCTATTTATATTTAACTATATTTCTATTTGATCACATGTACTGCTACACGCTCGAAGTTAAGTGACAAGGTGTTAAAAGAAACTAATTCTATTTATCCCCTGCATTGCTTTGTCAAGGTTTGTCCCGTTTGGAAAATTTATCACATCTATCTCACATAATGATTAGACCAGAATTGTTCACCGGGTGGATCAGAGATGATCCTTGTACTAATCCAGTCGATGCTTGACACCTGAAAAGTAGTCTGCAGAAATGCCTTGGTGGGTCTCAGATGCCAGTTGATAACATCTTCTTCTGATCTTATCCGAGATATTCTAAGTGTTTATAAGAGCAAAGCCGAGATTAGAACTCGGTGCTAACATAAAGCCAAGGCCGAAGTCAATCCGAGGCCGAGCTGAATATATTTCCTTTAGAAGTACCTTGTTGACCCCTTTTATTTGATGAGGTTGACCAGGGCAGATGCTTTGACTAAAGCATAACTGAGCCGAGGTGCAATATGCCGAGCCGAGATGCAGTATGCCAAACTGTCATTGTAGGATTTCATTTCTAACCATTCCTGGTCATGTTTGAACAAGTGCTTGTAGGACCTCAGGCGCTACCATCTCTCCCAAAACCAATTGGTGACAGGAGATGCGCATACCCTAGCCTTATAGTGCATTCAGCACACAAGCGCCCACGGCATTCGACTGTGACTTGGCCCACATGGCCTACACCCACCGGCCTACGCCACGGGACAATTGCTGCACCTAACAATCTCCCCCTCAGCAATTGCTCCTGCTGGGAATCGAACCCATGACCTCGCTCTGATACCACTTGTAGGACCTCAGGCGCTACCATCTCTCCCAAAACCAATTGGTGACAGGAGATGCGCATACCCTAGCCTTATAGTGCATTCAGCACACAAGCGCCCACGGCATTCGACTGTGACTTGGCCCACATGGCCTACACCCACCGGCCTACGCCACGGGACAATTGCTGCACCTAACAGTGCTGATCTGACTCAGGCATGCGGTCGAGCTGACCAAGAGTTATAGTTGAATTTGCCTTAGCCACATTAATAAACTTGCTTCAGCTAAAGTGCAAGATGGCCGAGCAGAATAGCATTCCTGCCGAGCTGCAGGAGTTGTCTCAAACTTTAATTTGTCGTTGACTATTTGTTGACTAACTGGTGACTTTGTCTTTCCTGAACAGATCAGATTTTGGTTCATCACATAACATCAGTTAGGAACTCAGGATGAAACATTGTTTTTTATCTTGTTGTTACCAAAACGTCTTGTGAAACCTTTAAGATTATTAAAAGATGCAGAGGATACGTGATATTTATGTCATTTTCACATAGGTAAGATAAGGTCCATATTAAAGATAAAGCATGCGCATTGAAAATAGAGTTTTTGACTTTATTTTTTGGGGCTAGTATATGCAGATAAGATAATGGAGAGATATTGGGATGGTTTGAGCATGTTAAGCGAAGACAGACAACGGCGTCCGTTAGAGAAGTTGAAAGCCTTATAGCAGAGGCGAAGATGTTGGACCGTGCACCTGCAATAAACACCACTAGAGGGGGGGTGAATAGTGGTTAGCGGAAATTACACTATAACCCTTTGTTAAAATCCCCTTTGAAAACAGAATCTGAAACTACCTCATATTCAAAACCCGTTTTTCAAAAATTCACAAATAATTGTACACAACTCCAAAAATTATGAAACTTTCTAAAATTTAACTTCAATGAGTTAACAAGACTCTGTTCAAAAATCAGACAAAAATAAGATCGTTTGGCCCTTCAAACAAATAAAAAAATTCAGATGGTCAATCTGGACAGAATTGGACAGAATGTTGCTGATTTTGCAAAACGTGTTTCTCTTTGAATACTCAAAAAAAAGGTTGATCTTTATATCAAAACACTCCTTAGGATGTGTAGATGAAGTTTCCAAAAGGCCCTGACCTTAAACAAATCTTGAAAATTACAGAATTTAAGTTTTCTCAAAACTGGTCAGATTACAGCCAGATTGGAGCAGTTATCTTGCAAAGACTGAAAGACTAACTTTCCCTTGCTCAAATCAAGTGATTCTTGTTGCAAATGAAATCTAACAGTCTTAAGTATAACTCCACCAAAAATCACAAATTTTGAAAATGTTTAGCTATTTTTTCAAATTGTGAGAAGTTGTGTGAAAACTGCAGTAAAAAAACGGACAGAAAACAGAAATAAAGAAACAAGAGAAGAACACCGAGGATTTATCCTGGTTCGGTCAATGTGACCTACTCCAGTCCCAAGGAACACCTTTTCTTGGATTTCACTATCAAATGAACACCTTACAACAAGAGCCAAGCTTGATCCTTGGGTTATACACCAACCATATTCAAGACTTGGATAATCACCTCTATGCAACTCTTGGTTACAACACCTCTACCACCTATTGATGTAGCCTTATAAATTTGGCTAATCAATCATACAAATCCAACTCAAGAAGGTGTGTATAATGTAGCTGGACAACAAAAAAAATGGAACACCTTAGCTACACAAAGTATGAACGAAAATATGAGAAGAGAACAGAAAGACAACAATCTTCAATTTTGCTTTCAAAATGTGTGTCTTCTCTTCTTCACCTTGCCTCTTATTTATAGTATGAATAGATGACATATTCTCTCCAACTTTTAGACCATGTGATGTCTGAGAATTTTGAATTAAAGCACATCCAAAATCAGCTCCAACAACCTTGTCTCCATTAACTTCAAATTTGAAATTTCAAGTTGACAACTTTTGCCAACTAGCTTGTTTTTGAATTGTCCACTTGCCCAAAAGTCATAAAATGAGTGTACCACCTTCTCCACCTGTTTATGGACGTTTTTGATGTTGTATGCATGTATACCAACTCAAATTTTGTGAATAAAAAAATAATGAATAAGTGTTGACAAGATTATGTCAACATATAACACCAAAATTCCTACTTTCTTCTCCTTTACATATTGTGATGAATCTTGCACCAAGGACACCTTGTAATCTCTAAAAGATGATGATTAATATCCTCTTATAACATATATAAGAAGGTCTTCAAGAAAAAATAGAATATGACATCTCAAATCGTTACATATCCAGCTATAGTCAATAATATCATCGGTTGAGAGAATAAGATATAAGATCACCATATAATCTTCAAAATAATAATAACACAGCTCCAGAATGAAGATAATAATATGCTCAAGAGATTCCTTGAGTGAAAATACCAAAAATACCCTTGGAGGTAAAATGACCAAAATACCCCTGGTATGAGAAAACTCCAGAAATGCCCCCGATGGTGAGAAATAATCACAATACCACCTTTGTCATGATAACCAAGATAATAATATGCAATTGAAATATTTTTCACCATATGATGTTCCTACAAAACGTAAAATACCAATTTTGCCCTTTTTTGGTAAGTTGTAGAAACTTCCAAGACATGTTAGTCACAAGACAATAATAATCACCAAAAATACATAATAATCACATAATGAGCATGTATAAATCATGTACAAATGAAAACAATCATTTTATCCCTTTTTAGAAAATTATTTCTAAAAACCCTAGACATTGATCGATCGAAGTGTCTCAGCTTCAGAGATCGATGTCTCACTGAAAGTTTCAGAGTTTTCCTCTGACCTACATCGATTGATCGAAGTGAGAGTTTGATGTACATTGATCGATCGATGTGTCTTAGGTTTAGAGATCGATGTCTCACAGAAAGGTCTTAAACTTTTATGTCTTACATAGATCGATCGATGTGAGAGATCTATGTACATAGATCGATCGATGTGTAACAACCTGAGAGATCGATGTCAACTTGTTCAACTCATTCAACTTTTAATCACATATAACACCATGTGTGACATTTTTAAGTATTCATCACTTAAAATCATGACTTTGAAAATTATCCAAACATATTTCTCAACAGAAGAGAAGTAAAGGCGGACCCAAACTGACTTGGGAGGAATAGATTAGGCGGACCCAAACTGACTTGGGAGGAACGTATTAGACACGACTTACTATATTTGCACATTTATACGGACATGGTCCATGATAGAAGTTCACGGAGACGGAAGATGAAGGTTAACGGGGTTTAGGCAGGATATAAAAACATCTTCTAGGATATTTAAGGGCTTAGATACTATCTCAATTTTAGGTTGACTTCACATTTTTTTGTGTTTGTGTTTGTCTTTCATTATTTGTCTATGCAGTTACATATAGAGTCAGGGTCTCGCTGGAAGCGAACTCTTTATCCTTTGGAATGGAGGTATGATTTGTATGTCTCTCACTATCTTCAGACCCGAACAATAGCTTTTGTTGCGTTGGAATATATTGGGTATGCGTTGTTGTTGTTGGCGACCTTTTTTTCTGACAACATTTTTGATTGACTCAATCAATCATGCCCAACATATTCTAACGGCAGCAAAAGATGTCGTGCGGGTCTGGAGAAGGTGAGCGGCAGACAAACAATACATATATTATAAGGGATAGAGAGTTTGCTTCCAGTGATACAATTGGTTCTATATGTTTTGACTGATTATAGTTGTTTATCAAACAAAAGGTTATTATTAAAAAATTATTTTTTTGGGGGGGGGGGGGGGGAGGAAAGCAGAAAAAGACTTCCAACTACAGGGTTTTGAGGAGGTCAATGAAATTGAAACATTGCTTTAATTATAAGATCACTTTTGTGATGACATAAAATCGGAATAAATGATACGCGTTGAAAAACCATGCAAGCAACTTGAGATAAGGAATCCGATGTTGTACTAAGTACTAGTTTTATTAATTAAGTCACAGAGAAAGCTCAGTTCAGTGACCTTGTTTACTTATTCAAGGAATATTCTTACAAGTAAATTTTCTGATCGCCTACAACTACAATACTGTATATTGCAAGTCCACTCATTTCTCTACTATATACCAGTTATTTTAATTAAATTTCGCAGCTACAGTTATGTAATACAACACATCTTTTGGTAGGAGAAGATTTTATTTTTTCGATGACATAATACAATAGTTAAACTTGTAGTATAAAAATGTTAATGGCATTTTTTTAAAGACGACAGTTCAAATCTCGTGTGTTTTTTTAGTTGGATTTTTTTCGTGTCTCTTAGCATAAGAATACATTTCATAATTTATGTTACATCTCTATTAAAATGTTTATGTGTAGACATGTAAGATTTGCTCTAGATGAAACCTGAACCCTTTTTTGTTATCAAAGATTTGATGGGGGATATATATATAAAAATTAAATTAAATTAAATCGTGGTCTTTCACATCATTAAAATCGTTTGAAAATCAGAAAACGATTGCTCGACCTTTTGACTTTAGCTCAAAAGGGCCAAAACCCTTCGTGGGGGCGGGTGGTCTGAAATTTCCACATTATAATAGTCGTCCGTGTACGTCAGCCTCCTAGGATTCTCCTCGTTCAGTCAATTGACACTGAAATTCTTAAAGACTATTTATTGCCTTTAACATAATTTACTAGTGAAACAAGATCCTTTGTGGGAAATTATAATATTATTTAAACCCTATTACTATGATACTAGTAACTGAAAATCATAATCAAAGAACTTCACCGTTACATGTCGTATGTATTGCCATTTTCGCATTTATATTTGTGAGGGCTTTTCATTATTTTTTTCAGAGAAAAAGGGATCTTATAAAGATGGTTATTCCAAATTATCAATTACTTCAGAAAATCCAAAATAATTCACTCCATTATCTTTCTTTCCCAGCTCATTTTATCTTCATTCTTTACTTTTAGATAGCTATCACGTTTTACAATTTATGGTTCTAAATGTCTTGATTCACTAGTGGTGCATTTCACAAAGCATGGAGATGCACATATATGTCTCACGTGCAGAACTACGTCTCAAATATCACAGTTTATATGTAGTACATCTCTGAAAGCAACTAGAATTTACATATGAATTTCTCTCATTAAGGAAAATCACGCTACTTCATAAAAAAAAGTCTTTTTATATCTGGAATATTGACACACGTTAATTTGAAAGAGCTATCTTACATACCCTGTCTGATTCATAAAACATTAAAGTCACACATAAGTCCTACATTAGAGACTCGCTATGTTGTAAAAAAAAAGGACCATGAGATAAACCAGGACCTTTTTTAGATCAAAATGGGACAAAAAATTTGAAGCAAAGGTCATTTTCTGATGCTGAAGACCCACTGTTTCAGTCTCGAAGATCATTGTAGATAATGTAAATCAGAAACGTAACAACTTTTTAGATTAGATGAAGACTTACGCAATAATCCACACAAGATGTTCTCCAGTAAGCCAAGCATTTGGCCTATCATTAGTCACATGGTACGGAAAACTAGTGACACATAATGTGATGGAACAATGGGTCCACTTATTAGTCTGAATCCTACTAATTACTAAATTTTTAACTCTATAAATCCTACTTATTAGTCTTTATGCTTAAGTTATCGCGCTACTAATTACTAAACTTGAGACTTTTTAATCGTTGTCCTTAGGTTATGGCACCCCACAAATGAGATTTTATATATGGGTTTTACAAATTAAAGGAATTGCCGCTCTCATGGTTTTTCCTCCTCTCTCTTTTTCTCTCCATTCCCCTTTTCTTCCTCTGTCCACTCACCTCCAAACCCTTGCATGAAATTTCTTTAGATTTTGCTTTCTGGATATGGGGAAATACATGAAAAAATCAAAAATTGCAAGCGGTGTGGTGACCATGGAAGTCCCACAGTCCACCGTGGGGGTTTGCACAAGGGCTAGAACTCTAGCCCTTCAAAGCCTTCAATCGTCCTCCTCGTCTCCCTCAGCCGGCGGTTCTGATGATTTATCCGTTCTCCAACTCCGTTCTCGGAGATTACAGAAGGTATCTGTTTCAAAACCCTATATTCCTGCCGAGAATCCAAACGATGATGCCCAGAAGGAAAGTGAACAAGGAGAGGGTGAGGGTTCTTGTGGAAACAGGGTGGTGTCTGAAGGAAAGAATGACTTTGATTTGGGTGATGCTGCTTCATCTGGTGGAAATTATCTCGATTTTGAAGCAAGGGAAATGTATATTTCGCTCCTTTTCTTTTGGGTTTGTACTTGATTTTTCTTTTCCCAAATTGAAGCGGTCATCTCTATTTGGCGATTATGTTTCTTTTTCGTGTTTCTTGCTAAATAATCTATTTGAGTTGCACGGATCTTGTTTATGATTCTGAATATCATCTTCTCCCAATTCTCGAGTTTACCCCCCCCCCCGGGGGGGTCTCTTTTCTGCTGTTTCTGCGGAAACAAAAAGTCCCCGCACCCCTCACTTGGACTGTCTGTTTTTCTTATGATTTTTTTGTGCTCTTTATTTGTTTTCATTCATTAAAACACGGTTGATAAATCATTTATTAGTTTTGAGTCTATTAAATGATGAATGAATATAAAATAAAGAGACCTGTTTTAAATTTTGTTTCTTTGCTTGAAAGAGGCCTTTGAGGAAGCTTTCGCTATCACTATCATAGGAAAGATTCATTTTTTTGCTTTATTTTTAGTTTTGGTGCCCCAGTGGGCACTATTCTTTTCCCGAAGTTAGCATTATTTAAAGATTCTTTGTAGCTTTTTTTTTTTGTTTTTACTTGGTTGCAAGGAAGAAGAAAGTTCATGACAGCTTTACATATTTGTGATTTTATCCTTAAAGTGCTTGATCTTTCCCTTTTCCTTTTTGGAGTTTGACAGTGCTGTTCCATTCAAGTTCATCTTGGTGGGCAAGTACAGCCAGGAGTCCCCCCCCCCCCCCCCCCCCCCCTTTCTTTTCTTTCCTTTTATTTCTTAGGTGAGTGGTTTGGTGGTGAGGAGGTTTATTTTATTCCATGTAATTCTTAAAAATCCACTATTTTCCTTTTTTTTTCATTTGAAATATTTGTTGCAGCATCAGCTGCTTTTATTATTATTATTATTATTATTATTATTATTATTATTATTATTATTATTAAGAAGTAGAAATATTGGATATATATGCATGCATATATATATATATGTGTGTGTGTGTGTGTATGTGTGTATGTGTGTCTATATATATATATATATATATATATATATATATATGTATGTATGTATGTATATGTATGTATATGTATGTATATATATATATATTCTGATATTCATGTAGATTGGCAAGAGTTTTATGTTGGTCATTGACTCAATGCAATCCTAGTATTTTTTCCGGACTTTGACTAGTTTGGCAGACCAAAGGAGATTTATGAGGAACCATTAAGAGGGGGATGACACCTTTTTCATTAGAGAGGCTACATGATATGATACGAGTATGGCAATCAATCGTCCACATAGTTGACCCCGTCTACTGGGATGACACCTTTGGCGAAGATTTGCTTTGTTTCAAATCTTAGCCATTTCGGGAATATCAATTACTGTCATCCCATCTTGTAAGCTGTTACAAAATGATGAATTGGTTAGTTAATGGTAAAGGGCTACTTTGTCACTCACCATGCATTTGCACAGTTGGTTTTTCAGACCTGCTCTTTTCCTTAGTTTGTTACGGATTTCATTTTTTTTCTTCGGTTGCTTCAGTTGACCTGGTGATTAAATAGATAGGCTAGATAATGAACATGGATAGTTTACTTATTCTCCTTTTATTTAACCTTGAGGAAAGGGTCTGGCTTCAGTTGGAATTTGATCTTTTATCTCGTGGTAATTTACCTAAATCCTCTCTAGAGTTTAGGTACCATTGGTTTGCATAAGGTTATTCGAAAAAATACAAAATCATTTTGAAGTGTGCATTACATCATTCAGATAATTCTCTGGATTTGTAGATATATTGTTTTGATAATTCTGTTTCTTAGTGTGGCAAGTTCCTTTGAGTAGCAGGCATTAGGCAGTGAGTAATGATTGCTATATTCTGTAGGGTTACCAGGGAGAGTCCTCCTTGTACTTCTGTAAGGGAAGTCAATGTGGTGACTCCTAGTTTATCTAGAAGGCAGAGACGTGTAACTGAAGCAAATTATGCTCCTCAGGATGCCATCCTAAGATATATGCCTTCTCCGTCCGAGGTGGAAGAGTTTTTCGCTCGTCAAGAAGAGCAAGCTCAGCGGCAATTTATTGAGAGGTACTTCACACCTATGCTTTATGAATCAATGAGCTATATACTTAAAATAACTAGCTGACCTTCTAAAGTTTGGGAATTTATTGTGTGCGTCCTCTAATTATGCAGGTACAACTTCGATCTTGTTGCTGATATGCCGCTTCCTGGTCGCTATGAGTGGGTGAAGGTCAGTCAGTAACTGGTGGAAGATTTGAGTTGCTGTCTTCTTGCAGCTTGTCGGTTGGCCTTGACATGGTACTCTAAGATAGATGGAATATCCGAGATACTCTAGTTTCTGCTTCCCCTGTTGCAGGATGATTAAAGATTCCTAGATCAGATAACTTAGGAACATGTAAGATAGAGTACTTCTGTTGGTAGAATCAGTAGAATATGTTACACCCATGTGAATGCTAAAGTTTAACTTAGGTACATGTAAGACATACAGTAGCTTCCATTAGTATCCTTCTGCGCCATCAAGGATGTTTTCAGATGCATTTTCTCATTGGTACTTGGTTCTTAATTGTGTTGCCATTTTTTTTTCCTGCATTCGTGATCAGTATGAATTGATCTCTCAACCCCCAGTCCAGTGACTTCCAAAGAAAAGAAGGATGCCCCCCCAACCCCATGCACATGTTTCTGTAGTAGTTATGACTCATGCAAACTTAATGTATACCAATTTGTTGTCGTGCAAAGGAGTGAGCACTCGTTAGTTTGGCCAGTAGAAACTGGTTCTCTCATTTCTTTGAACTGCTCTGCTTTTTGCTTGAAAGAGTTTAACGTGATGAAATCTAAGGGCAAGATTCAACGTCCTCTGTTTGGAAAGGTGGGCTCTGATTGATAACTCTAATACCGAGTCCTGTTGAGCCTGGTTCACTAGGTTAATATGGTTAGATATGCGACTGACTTTAGTTTAATTTGGGTTTAACCTTTATTTAGAATATCTAAATGGTCAGTTGTTAATGGTAGGATACTTGCACATATGAAGAACAGATGTGCATGACAAATATGTGCGAATCAAAACTTTCTGAGCGTTGACCATGGTTATTTAGATATTAATATTGAGGTCAAATTGTAAGTAAGAAACCTAGGCAACGCTAGCAAAAGCCTATTGCATGTAAAAAGGACAACGAGAGCAAAAGGCTAGTTAGAACATCAAAGATTTTCCTCTTAATGCATTTTTTTTTTGTTCTTTCAATCTCTTATGAATTTCTTTATGTCTCATATGTGATATGTCGCATCTATTTATCGACTTAGTGGATCTTTATTTTTCTTCTCAAACCTCAGAGATTGCCATGGGGACAGATTTTGGACGCAATTCACAAGAAGGTCTGGTGTGTTTATCTTTTATTTTGCTGCACTATCTACTATGTTGCAGGACCATTGAATCCGTTTCTGTCGTGACTCTGGATGAAGCTCATTATGAGCCGTAGCATTGGTGGTATTTGGACAAGGAAATCAATGATGTCTGTGTCCTTCAAATGACCGTAGCGGGGTGGGTGGGTAGAAGGTGGCGTACTAACTCATACTTTTAAAAAGGTTAAACTGAGGGTCTCATTAGGACGATGTAAATCAAAAGATATGGATAAATAAAATTTTCCTCTTTTAAATTGTCTTTTTCAACCGAATGTAAAAGGGCATAAAATAGCGTTTTCGGTACATTAAGTTTCTACGTTTGCGTAGGATTTAAGGAGTAGCCGGATCGCTTCACGACTTGATGTATACAGCCTTATCTTGCATAAAAGAGACTGTTTCTACTGTTCTAATCCATGACTTCGAGTTACAATCCAAAACAGTATTGATGGCGGGATCTAAATCGCAGCTTGCAATATGTTAAATGTGACTGTACACTTGGGGTTCTTTTCTCTTAGCTGTATCCCTTCAGGCAAGGTACAAACCCATACTTGAGGCTGGGGAAATAAGAGCAGAACTTTTAGGACATTCCAAGAACTTAGTTTGTTCGTATTACAGCATGGTGACAGTGCATTGAATCTTGCATGAAAATACTACATTGGACATTGATTTATGTGCTGTTAGAAACCCACCGGCGTCACACGTGAGGGAGAGATGCAGTCGTGATGCTAGCAACCAACTCCACGCGTTAAGTTTATCATGCATGATAACATAAGTCCAAATCTTGTGTCATGTCTCTATATGGTTTCATCAATTGTCATCGATTTCTGATGAGCCAAAATTAATCCGCTCAGAAAAGACAAAAATCATTCGTAAGTCAAACAATCAACGTAGTTCAGGTTTAGCTACTTGGTTAGATAGCCTCGGCCAGACTGTCTCAGCCTCGGCCATTATCATCAATGGTTAAGACAAATTCATCAAACAAGCATAACTCTTGGTCAGCTCGGCCGCATACCTAAGTCAGGTCGGCACTTACTCAATATGACCAAAAATGGTTAACTGAAACCAGTCTTCTGAGATCAACTTAACATACTGCACCTCTGCTCAGAATAAGTGTTGCACCTCTGCTCAGCAAGACGTTATGTGACCAAGACGTTCACTTCGGCCATACACCTAAAACAGAAACTCTAACGACAAACCATAAGGATCATCTCTGATCCACCCGGTAAGAATCTCGGCCTCATCAATTTCTTCGAGCAAAACACGAAATCTCTCGCTCTTGCATCTACCGTTCCAGCTCCAAGAAGCATTGTGGAGGATACAAATCTAGAGCCCAGCGGAATTCTAAATTGGATGAAGACTTACGCAGTTACCCACATAAGGTGCTCCCTGCGAACCAGACATTCAACCTAGCACCAGCGGAACACACACACTGTGCGTGTCCCTGTAACCAAATTCATGAGCTCTTAGAACAAATGCCATCCTGAATACTAACTGGATTATGTCTGGGAACGTCATCAATTTCTTAAAGCTACATCAATGTAATTGGTTTTGAAATAATGATACCAAAACTAAAGAAAATAAATCATAGGCTGGTTTTGTACTTTGGTCAATTTATGTAATATTTGAGTAAAATATTACAGACTTAAAAACCAAACAATTATCAAATGCAAACTAACTTCTGTATTTTAGGAAACATAACTAAATCCATTTTAGGAACGTTTTAAGCAGAGATAGAGAGAAAGATGGGGAGAAACAAAGTTTGGGATTTCGTCATAAAATCACAAATATCATTATTATTGTTATTACTCCTTCTGCCAAAAAAAATATTATCATATTTGACATTTTTTTCATACTTTAATATTTTGAATAGTGTTGCTAAATAACATTCTATTTGGGACATTTCTTTGGAGCACTTTTTATACATACAAATAAAAAGAGAAGAGAAAGTGCGAAAAATGTGAGTTTCCATACCTTCTTTCTCTTCTTATTAGTCCATATAAGGAGTTTTCTAAATGAAGTGTTTAAAATATTACCCTATTTTAAAATATAGGAAAATTTTATCTATGACAATATCTTTTAGGGCAGTCGCCAGTCGGATTATTATTATTATTATTATTATTATTATTATTATTATTATTATTATTATTATTATTATTATTATTATTATTATTATTATTATTATTATTATTATTATTATTATTATTATTAGAAGGAAGTGTGGTAATTACATATTAGGAGAGGCACATAGTCTATTCCATGGTGGGTTTTCTTTAAGCCCAAAGTTTGAAAGGCTGACCTCACAGATAGTAACGAGCTCAATAGCTCTTCTTATGTTCATTTTCACTGCCACTATTGGGCCAGAGGCTTTATTACATGATTGAGATTTAGTTTCCTGTTTGTATTCATACCCGCCAAATTATTTGTGGAATAATAAATGATGATATAAACATTGAATTTCAGAAATATAATATAATATGGACGCCTTTCGTTCCTATTTTGCCCATCTTGCCCCTTTCAAACTCTTGGTTGACAAAAAAAATAGTAATTGAGGTTGGAAAACCGGAGCCAACAAGAAATATTTTTAATTTGAGTATAGAAAAACATTCTATCAGCGAGATTTATGGAAATTTTTTTCATCGCGATCTAATCATATATGGTACAAATATGCAAATTTCCTCAATTT
This sequence comes from Eustoma russellianum, assembly GCA_036186865.1. Lineage (NCBI taxonomy): Eukaryota > Viridiplantae > Streptophyta > Magnoliopsida > Gentianales > Gentianaceae > Eustoma > Eustoma russellianum. Next base: position 1,678,345 of record AP025041.1, read on the forward strand.
GATTATAAAAACGATGACACGTCTAGCCTCGGATTCGGCAGATACGTTCTTTTTTATTTTAGTTTAGATAGAAAAAGATGGTACACTTAACCTAAGATCATAATTCTAAAGAAGATAGTCGAAGACGTAAATATATTTTAGTTTTTTTTGATACATGATATTAAATATTGAGCTAAATACATCTTATACTTTTTTTTTATGTAAATCGTGTGGTTAACATAAAATATATAATTCAACATAAATAATGATTACTTGTTTCCTAAATCATCTGTCAAATAAAACCAAAATGCCGGTTACATTTGCTAACTAAGGCGTGTTATTTTTGTCTCAGAGACATAAACCAGTGATAAAACATACAATATCTTGAAGTGCATAAACTTTTCAGTTTCAGTGTCGAGGGTTCGATCTTGCCGTATAGAAAGTTTTCTTACATAGAGCGTCTTTTAGAAAAGTTTCTATGCGTTGTAATGTCAGTAGATCGAAGTAGTATTCTAACGCATTATATGCTCTACCGTGGACCTCTGAATACTGAAACACTTCTCTTAATTTGTCTCTAAATTGTAGTAAGGAGTTTTATACAACTTGGGTAGGTTTAATCCCAGACAGTTTAAAGACTCCAAGACTTGCTCGTAAATAAAAAGGCATGATACTTTTAGTATAAATTACGCGAATAATTTTATGACGCATAGTTTTTAACGTTAACGAGTAGGGACATCACCAAAACTGTAAAAATATTAAGGAAAAAGAAAGGAAGAAGAGGAAAGAAGTCAATATGGGAGTGCAGACAAGGGCATAATTATGAAGGCTCCATAAAGTCTTTTCTCATGACCATAATTTGATTGAATCGCAACGCATGCATTTTACATAGGATGCTTTTACACTCAAAAACACTACTCCGCGTGCCAAACAAAACTATGATCATACACATTTGAGACGCACTTCTTTCATTTCCCCTTCCTCACCCTACAATATTGAGTGGCCATGGGAGATGGATGCTTGCACTCCCCCTCCAAAATAGGTCTTTATCACCCAGGCAAATATTTATGCTTCCTAATAGCTTAGGCTGTGATGAAACAATCCACTTAGATTTATCTTGATTAATTGTCTCAACTCAAATATCAACTGAATTATATTATCACGGAATCCAGTTAGATTTATCAGTAATATCTTTTGGGTGTTTGTCCGAATCATTTTTGCAGCAAATGGAACCTCCATTAGTGCAATATTAATTGCATTATAGAATATACGATGTACTCCGACATGAGTTGTCTCAAGCAGAAGATGGTTGGGTGCTTTAAACAAGAAGTAAATGTAATATACTATGTTGAAATAAGTTTATCCTATCCACATATCACGATCTTAGTATTTTGAAGAGATAGACGCTACATGTTGGATGAAAGATAGTTTTTTTAAAAAAAAAAAAAATTGGGGAAGGAAATCGAACTCGAAATCCAGGGTTGTGATAAATGCTACTCAACCGTTAAACCTAAAGGTTTTTCGCTGAAAGATAGTATTAGAATATACATATACATATATATAATGCCTATGATGATATATATAAAATGTACATAAAATATTTTCAGCGCATTTATGGTATAATAACGTTATTTCAAAATACAAGAATTTTGTATGTAAGACTGAGTGCAACACTACAAGAGTCATTGTCGAAAATCTTTCAGAATTTATATATGTACTCGTTATCTCCAGATCTTAACATCGGCTGATAAGGTCTTTGCTAGAAAATGCAAAAAGGAAGCTACATAATGCGTAGCATCCCACCGCCAGAAGCCAACGCCCCTCATTGATTGGACAGAAATAAATAGGACAACTATAAGCTTTGTGGTAATATAGGTTTAAATAACTGCTCATGTTTGGAATTAAAATAAGAGTTAAGTAGCTAATTGACTCTCATAGTATATGTTGTAATAAATAAAAGATAACCGATAACCTTAAGAAACGGAAAATAAAGTTTAGGAAGGAAAATTCCGGATTCATGGATCTCTCAGTTCGAGAAATCAAAATAAGAGGCTCGAACTATTTCTTCTGACTCTTTTTCAAATTCGATAAATATTGGTCCATCGTATATTTTATTATAATTCTATGATTCTGAGTATCTCTCCTATTTGATCCCTTTGAATTCCATATTCGAAGTTGCAATCGGATCGATTCTTTTTAATGAATCGATTCTATACATTTCTTATGCACCTATAGTACTTATATTGGATTTGAATCAGATTTCGGATCAATCTATATTGATTGATATACAACTTTGATGTTCTAATCGAAGATTGTCTATACAATATTAAACTGTATTTTGGGCTACTCCTATCCCTTGAGGAGAAAAACATAACCAATTAAAGCTAACTTATTTCCCCTTTTTCTTTTTGGTGTCAAAGAGATTCGCCACTTTTTTGATTTCAATTAACGTAAACGAGAAAATTGATATCTCCTTGATTGATGCGTTTATTCCTATTTGTTTACTTTAGGTACCTTTCTATTTCGTGCCTGCAAAGAGGTGATGAGATGGACTAGGAAATTTGACCTAGGATTATTTGCATAAACAAAAGCAAAAACTTTTTGTTCCTACTTGATATAAAGCAAAAGTAATAAAGGTGGCTGTGGAAATTTTCATATTACTACTTAGTGGTAATAATTGTTTAAGATTCATGATTAGGGAAAATGAGACACATGGGCCCCAATATAGTAATACTTTCTACCAGGCCCGCTAAATGTGGGGAGGCTAATAATCTGGGGACAATCATACGAATTTCTGTAATGAATAGGTCCGAGTAGAGGTGTAGACACTGCATTTCTAATATGCAAATTAGCATATGAAAATGAACAAAGAAGAATTTGACTGCCGTTATTTTGTCGTAGTAACAGTAAAACTCAACGGAAATTAACCTATTCACCAGTAAGTAGGTTGGTATTGTGAAAATTGTTAAGATCGAAGGTTCTGCAATTCGAATACACGAATTGCGATCAAATTGAATTTGCACAACAATAGGAATACAAACTCAAGAACTCAACAGATTCAACGCTGAATCGTTGCAATAACGCAATCTGAATTCACAAAAGGGAAATTGCCGAAAAGTGTTCAAATATCGAAGAGAATAACCAGAGGAAAATAAGGAAGAGAATGAACTCCATTCAATTGAAAACTACCAGCGGAACGGGTACAAAAAGGAAAAGGGAACTGTCTACAAAAATAACCGCCAGTCGCAAAATTACAAGAATACCCCCAATTCTAGTTATACACAACACTAACTAAAAAGGGCAAAACCGTCTCTTCACATCATTTAAAATGTTCCCGCTCAACCTCCTTCTTCTTCTTCCTTCAGCCTCCTTCTTCTTGTGCGCACATTCGTTCCATCAGCTCTCCTCAACTGACACGCAACCTTTTGCGTGCTTGCCCTTCCTTGCTTCAACGTATCTACTGCTCATCCTTCAGCCTTTGTCATCTACGACACTCTGTAACTCATCATCCCTCGAATGGCAAGCACTTTCAACACCCCCCCTCAAGGTCAACTTGCTGTACATATTGAACCCACCTAACCTCCTCAGCAACTGAGTAATCCTCCTACTATCCAAAGCTTTAGTGAAGATGTCAGCCAACTGTAATTGAGTATGAACAGGCATCAATTTGATCGTACCATCCACAACCTTGTCTTTCACCACGTGACAGTCAATCTCTATGTGCTTGGTTCTCTCGTGGAATACTGGATTCTCGGCAATGTGTAAAGCACTCTTGCTATCACAAAACAACTCCACTGGCTCTTGCCCACGCAATCCCAAATCCTTAGCCAGATATAGCAACCACTGAACTTCGCAGACTGCAAGTGCCATTGCCCTGTACTCAGCTTCTGCCGAAGATCTAGACACGGTAGTCTGTTTCTTAGCTCTCCAGGAAATCAAAGCACCTCCCAGAAACATGCAATACCCAGTAATTGACCTTCGGGTCTCATGACATCCTGCCCAGTCTGAATCAACGAAGCCTTTCAACCTCATGTCTCCACTGCTTGGAAATAACAACCCCTGGCCAATGGTTCCCTTCAGATATCTCAACAATCTATGCCCCGTCCTCAAATGATTTTCCGTTGGGCAATCAAGAAATTGGCTCAACTGTTGAACCGTGTACGAAATGTCCGGCCTAGTTATCGTTAGGTAGATCAGCTTCCCAACTAGCTTTCGATAGTGCGTCACATCCTTCAGCATACTAGAATCATTATGCATAAGCTTCACATGACTTTCCATAGGGCTGATTGCTGGTTTGCATCCCATGAACCCCATCTCCTCTAATAACTCAAGCGTATATTTCCTTTGATTTATGCACATTCCCCCTTTTGATCTAGCAACCTCTATACCAAGAAAGTATTTCAGATTTCCCAAGTTCTTAATCTGAAACTCTGAATCCAGCTTGTGTTTGATGTCCTCAATTGCATTCAGATCCTCACAAGCCACAATCACGTCATCCACATATACTAACAATATAAGCAGGCATCCTCTGGTTTCTTTTGTGAACAATGTGTAGTCATTTTTCGACTGTACAAAGCCTTGAGAAATCAGAAACTTCGTTAACTTGGAGTTCCATTCTCGGCTTGCCTGCTTCAGCCCATACAAGGACTTCTGCAACTTGCATACAAGCTGTGGATCTGTCAATTCAATCCCTTGTGGAGGCACCATATATATCTCCTCATGAAGATCCCCGTGCAGAAAAGCGTTATTCACATCAAGTTGATGTACGTGCCATCCATACCTAGCAACCATTGCCAGCAACATCCTGACAGTTGCCATCTTTGCTACCGGTGAAAATGTATCTTGGTAGTCCACTCCGTACTGTTGGGTATAACCTTTAGCCACAAGTCTTGCCTTATATCTTTCTATTGATCCATCAGACTTGCGTTTTATTTTATATACCCACTTACAGCCTATGGGCTTCTTATTCTCTGGCAATGGAACCAGCTTCCAGGTATGGTTATTCTCTAACGCCTCAATCTCCTTCCTCATAGCAACCTGCCACTCAGGATCACAAGAAGCCTCTGCATAAGAATTAGGTTCTGTGTGTGTACTAATATTCAATGCATAAGTTCTGTACTTAGGTGCCAGGAGATCAAAGGTGAGGTATTTGTCCAGAGAATGTGGTGTAGAGTTAGGCTGAATAAGATGCTTAGAATGACTAATATGTTTTGGGACTGATGGCATTGAGGTTTGATTGCAGTAATACTCTTGGAGGTATGATGGTGGCTTTCTGGTACGTTGAGGTTTGGAGATGGTTAGGGGAATATCAATTGACTGAATAGGAATGTCTGCAGACACACGGCTAGGAGTGTGATCAGGATTTTCATGTGGACTCTTGACACATGTGGATGGGCAGTAAGAGTTGGGACTAGAATTGTTGGTTGAAGTCGGTATGAATCTATTGGCGGGTGTGGATTGTGTCTGTAACTCATCAAGGGTGTTGATTTGCTGATATGCAGTTGTATGGTTGAGAGAAGTTGTGGATTCAGGATTGTCATGTGTATGTGTTGGGTGAAAATGTGCCCCCCCAGTTGGCTGATCAGATAAGTTGGCAGGGTCACGGGCATGGCATGGTATGGACGTGGGCGTTGAGTGAACATGGGAAAGAGTTTTCTGTGCTGCTGGATTGGTGGAATGGCTGAATGGAAATATATGTTCAAGGAATTGAACATCTCTGCTTATAAACACATCCATTGAATTTAGATCCTGAACAATGTACCCTTTTGTATTATAAGAAAAGCCCAAGAATACACACGTTCTAGCTCTAGGACTGAACTTGTCCTTGCCCGGGGCAATGTTGGTTGCATATGTGAGGCATCCAAATATTCTGAGATTTTGGTATGTAGGTTTGGTCTGGTAAAGGAGGTCATATGGGGTGTGATTATGTAGGATAGGAGATGGAATGATGTTAATGAGGTACGCAGCGTGCTGCACAGAGAACCCCCAGTATGTGATGGGTAGGCTGGATTGGAACATCAGGGCTCTGGCTACAGAGAGAAGGTGTTGGTGTTTCCTTTCAACTACCCCATTTTGTTGGGGAGTATAGGTGCAACTTGTCTGATGCTGGATGCCTTTTTCTGCATAGTATGAGTGCATTTTGAATTCAACTCCATTGTCTGTTCTTATGGACTTGATGGATTTGTTAAAATGAACAGACACAAATGCATAGAAACTTTGGATAACATTTCTGACTTCAGATTTAGCTTTTAGCAGATAAACCCAACAAAATCTAGTATGATCATCAACTATAGTAAGAAAGTACTTTTGATTGTACACAGTCGGGTGTTTATAAGGACCCCAAATATCCATATGAAGAAGGTCAAAAGGTGAATGAGTTACAGAACTTGAAATTGAAAATGGCATTCGTTTTTGCTTTGCCAAAGGGCATACACTACAAGTGCTAACATCTTCTAATACAGACACTTGAGGATCAATCTTGTGGATCTCAGACATCCTGGAACCAGCAGGATGCCCAAGTCTCGAATGCCATAGGTCTGATTTGGAAAGGGAAACTGAACATGACTGAATGATGGAAGGTGAAGGAAGATCTTTATTGTGGCTTGGCTGAGATGGTCCGGATAAAAGGTAGAGGCCTTGATTCACTTTAGCTAAACCAATCCTCTTCTTGGTCATATGGTCCTGAAGAACACAAGTGTTTGAATGAAAGTATACGTCAATTTCACCAGACTGTGTTAATTTGCTTAACGATAACAGATTGAAAGCAAACGAGGGTACGTGTAAGACATCACAGAGTGTGATATGTGCACTGATATTGACTGTGCCTATATGATCAACAGCAGCACACTGTTTGTTGGGTAACTTCACTGACATGGAACTCACTGGATGATAGGAATCAAAGAATGAAAGTGATGAACATATATGGTCAGTAGCACCTGAGTCAAGAACCCATACAATTGAAGATTGGCAACACACATTACCTTTTTCCTTACCAGAGACCTTGGTGAACTGAGCTGACATCACAGCATGATGATCCCTTGAGCCACCAGCCTCTCCTTGGTTTGACTTTGCTCTTTCCTTATACTCCTGCAACATATTCATCAACTGGGCGTATTGGTCATGAGTCAAGTTGGGGCCAGCCTGCTGTGCTGCACCACCAATGCTGTCATTGCTTCCATCATCAAACTGATTACCATCATACTCACTTCTATCATATCTTCCAGGCTCTACTTCACTGGCTGCATCATTACTCACACAATTAGCCTGGCTCCTTGGTTTATAGCCCGGGGGGTACCCGTACTTTTTATAACATCTGTCAACCGTGTGACCCAGCATGTTACAATGTGTGCACACTGGCACCTTGGCATTCCCCTGCCCATTTCTGCTATAATCCTTCTTGAAGCCCCTGCCAGAAGTCTTATGCCAACCTGTACCAGCACCACCACTATTTCCTGGTCTAGGCACATAATCATTGTACTTGCCAGTATTGTTAACATTCATAACAAGAGTGGGATTGTTAACAAACTGATTCTGATTGCCTGAATAATTCAACTTCCTTTCAAGCTTGACAGCCATAGAAAACGTAGTTTTAAGGTCAGGCAGGGGAACAGACAGCAGAACTTGTGATTTTACAGGTTCAAATTCATCATTAAGGCCTTTAATAAACTTGATGACATAGTCATCCTGCACAAATTTATTAATCTGACTGGTTACATTACAAGTGCATCTCTTACAGGTGCAACTAGGTACAGATCTGAGCACCATTAATTCTTCCCACACAACCTTCAATCTTGTGTAGTATTCAGTAACCGAGGACTCACCTTGCTTTATGCCATAAAATTGCTCCTGCAGGTCGGACAACCTAAAGGCATCTGTATTCCCGTATCTGTGTTCCAAATCACTCCAAATATCGATCACATTGTCAAACCACATCACGCTCTGTCCAATCGAAGGAACCACGGAATTTACAATCCACGATGCCACCATATTGTTCGCCTTGCTCCATGCTGCATACCTTCGACTTCCCTCTGCAGGCTTAACAATGGCTCCAGTGATGAAGCCTACCTTGTTTTTCGACTCCAAAGCTCTTCTAAACGTCCTACTCCATCCATGATAGTTATTCCCGTCCAACAAGGGCTGTACAAGAACAAGTGACGGGCTATCACTCGGATGAATGTACAGTGGATCATCGTACGGATCAATGGCTCCTGCAACATTGGGACTGCTGGAGCTACTAGGAGAGTGTGCATCCGAATTCATGAATGTGCCAAAATTCATTCGCAACTGAGACAACGCTCTGATACCATGTGAAAATTGTTAAGATCGAAGGTTCTGCAATTCGAATACACGAATTGCGATCAAATTGAATTTGCACAACAATAGGAATACAAACTCAAGAACTCAACAGATTCAACGCTGAATCGTTGCAATAACGCAATCTGAATTCACAAAAGGGAAATTGCCGAAAAGTGTTCAAATATCGAAGAGAATAACCAGAGGAAAATAAGGAAGAGAATGAACTCCATTCAATTGAAAACTACCAGCGGAACGGGTACAAAAAGGAAAAGGGAACTGTCTACAAAAATAACCGCCAGTCGCAAAATTACAAGAATACCCCCAATTCTAGTTATACACAACACTAACTAAAAAGGGCAAAACCGTCTCTTCACATCATTTAAAATGTTCCCGCTCAACCTCCTTCTTCTTCTTCCTTCAGCCTCCTTCTTCTTGTGCGCACATTCGTTCCATCAGCTCTCCTCAACTGACACGCAACCTTTTGCGTGCTTGCCCTTCCTTGCTTCAACGTATCTACTGCTCATCCTTCAGCCTTTGTCATCTACGACACTCTGTAACTCATCATCCCTCGAATGGCAAGCACTTTCAACAGGTATTGAACAAGTTGAATCGGATCGTAAACGAAATTCAGAAGAAAATGAAACACCTTGATCCTAATTAAGTTTGACTTATCAACGTTTTGCAAAAAAAAAAAAAAAAAAAAAAAATTGCATAAAATGTATTTTTTTTTTCCGTCTAGGGAATATGAGTTAAGTTGTTCTTCTCATTCTTGTTTTCATTTCCAATAAAATCAAAGTCACACTATTCCTTGATTTGGAATATAATGAAATAAAGCAGAATGACTAACTAAATTGACTGTATTTCTTATATTGTGAAGTAGCAGTTGATCGAAATAGTTTGACGTAATTTTCGATATGGGTCATCGTGAAACAAACTCTGTGTATTTCTAATATGTGGGTATGATTGTGTACATACCTCGCTATAAGTGGGAGACTCTAAGACAATAGGATAATGTTTTTGTTCTTGTCATCATTCAGAAAGTGCTTCTTCGAGCGGTGAAAGAAGACATACAAAACTTAGTTACAGTATTTAATTAGTAATTAATTTGATTGTTTGGGAGAAAAAAAATAGTTATAATGTATAAGGTTTCAACTTGAGGGTTGCATGCATTTAATCAAGCTTAGTGATGTCCACACACTCTACCGATAACGTTAACATTCGTTACCTGATTGGATCCACAAACTTTTTTGTTTGTTTTTCTTTTTTTTAAGGTAATTGGACCTACTGTCCTTTTGCTGTTTCTCAACATATTAAAGACGGACACTTATCCAATAATACAGATTTTTTTTTAGAGAAAGGGATGTTTGTTTAATATGTCCAATCAATATAAGAATATTTCACCAACAGTAGCTACGATATTAATGTATTTCGTATATTTGTATTACGCCTAGAAATATTTACAAATATTTGAAGTCTCACTTGCCTCAATATCTCATCATGTACGTGGACATACGATGGTAAATAAGCTATGCATTCATGGGTGATTTGGTTACACCAATACCAAATACTAGCCACATATTCCCAGAAGATGTATCTCCATTCTAAGATAATGTGCGGCTTTTGCGAAGATTTCTGGAGATTCATAATACACATCTTTCACTCACGTATTATCCTTTAGTCTTTTACGAAATGAAAAGAGGCAAGGAATCTTTGGAAGCGTAACGTCCCATGATTTGAGTTTTACGACGCCATTATGAATGTAATATTGAATGTCATTATAATACAAACAACTATCAGCAAAACCTAAGGATCTAGCAGAAGTTTTGGGTGGGTTCGGTAAAAACGCTGGTGTATTTAAGACGAGTGGAATATAGCATTTCATGTCCAATGTTAAAAAAATAAAAAATATATATAACATGATATAAGTATGAGTATTAAATATCAACTTAGTTTAATTATTTTCTAGACAACGATGAGAATGTCCGAGAAATTGATATTTAATATTGTTAGACCCGTAACAACGTTGCCAGATCTACGTTGTCAAGAGCATCCGATTAACATTTGGGCCTAGAAACACAAAAACTCCATAATGTTTTTTTTTAATAAAAAAAATTGATGAAGCAATAAAGGAATATGCTAATTTAGTCACATACACCATAAAAGTAACGCCTCCCTCGCCCTCCTCCCCCCTTTCCTTTTCCTTTTTCCATGGTTTTAGCGATCAAAATATAATGAAATAGAATGAACTAAGGCACGATGAACTCAAAACCAGATTCAAATCTTATGTTTAAAGGTAGAAGGCATAATGTAACCATGTTTTCTTTTAATCATTTGATACCATTCGATAATAATCATCATAAAAACTGGAAATTATTGAAGTTTATTATAGTTTTTTTTATTGTTTCTTAAGATACAATAATATGTTCAATGACAAAATAAATAAAGACGGCCTACATCCATGTTGACTAATGAGGTACATATAGTCAACATCTGGGTTGACTTGTTTAAGTCAAGTCGTACAATAGACATGTTCATTTAATAAACATAAAGTTTAGCTCCGTGTTCACTCTATTAAGTTTAGACTTGACTTCTATTCTGAGTTAAGCTACTTACATTCGTAAGTCATAAGATAACATCAAAGAATGACATGACATTCTTCGTAATAAATACGGGGACTTATTTCCAAGAACGCACAAAACAGAATATCTCCACTACTTGGAGACATATTCGGTCCACAGTTTCTTTGTTACGAGCTTGTCTTGAATCATCTAATGTACAAAGTAGCGGCACCAATGATGTTATTCGATGGCGAGGCACAACTTCAGGCAAATTTACAGTGGCCAGCGCATATGATGCACAATTTGCAGATGTAAACCCGTCGGTCAATGGGGTTTGGGATTATATATGGGCTATGAAGGGGCCAGGTCGTCTAAACTTTTTTTATGGCAGGCATATCGGGGTCTGTTGTTCACTGGGGCGTTCCTACACCAAAGACACATTCGATCCAGCAGTATTTGTGATACTTGTGGACATATGATGGAAGATATATTGCATACACTGCGAGACTGCCCTTGGGTATATCATCAATGGTGCCTATTGGTACAATCAATGGATAGGCCATTCTTTTTCCACCACGGCCCAAGCACGGATTGGCTCTTATCTAATCTGCGAGATGTACGCCATCATCCGACCTCAGCTATAGAGTGGCGATACGTATTTCAGAAAGCTGTTCATACCATATGGTATTGGCGTAACCAAATCCAACATCATCACATTGCTCACTCCCCCACCCCTCGGCAAGTTTATACTAATGTGCTCTGGAGGCGAAACAACAAGAAATGGCACTTACAAGTAGTTATAGTACCACCTTAGACCTTTGTACGAGTACATAGTGGCTGAATTTTCTCTTTCATGTAAAGTATGACATTATATATTAATGAAATGCGATCCTTTCTCAAAAAAAAAAGAGAATGACATGACATGTGTCGAGTGTTGTATAAGGGATACCGTCTTGTAATATGCTTTTACATGTTGCACTAATAGATGTTATACTATTACATCGGTGCGCCTTCAACATTGCATGTACCTATTATGCTGCTGCTATTGAATTTCTCTGATTCTCTATGATTCACATTGTGTGTCTTATAATACAAAAAAAAGACACCCGTTCATAATACTGTGCAAAGTGCTTTTGGGAGCACAACCCAATAACAGTCTGCGATTCAATCTTGTTTTTTTAATACATTCTTCAAAGAATGTTGGTCTCTCAGCTATAAATAGAGTCTCTTGCCTTCCACGTAAAGGATTCCGATCCATGATTTCGACAAGTATATTTCGCTTTTGAATACTTAGTAACTTAAACGTTGGAGAGCCTTTGAGAACAAGCTTCCCACATGTTCTAACCTCTGATTATTGATCGTTGTTGTTTGACCCGGCCTATTTCAGACTGAACGCATCAAATAATTAGTTCAAAATTATCCAAAGAATCTATTTCAACTTTCACTCTTCCCTTTTCCAAATGTGGCTTAAGTTATTTCTGTTTTAGTTGATCATAAGTTCTAGCATTAATTTTAGTATGGTTAATGAGTAAATAGCAGTCATTTTAATTTTATTAATTACAACAACAACAATAACTAAGATGTTTTTTTACTATGTGGGGTGGGTTATATGGGTCATTTATTTCTATGCTTTATTTATTTATTTATTGTTTTTTTGACTCGCAGTCTTAATCCTATACATTCCTTGTGTGTTTCATAATACATAATGTATAATATGCACCTTTAATTCGGACCGAACTACATAAAATTTTCACTTAAATCTTATACTCTGTGTATGATATTAAATACATGAATCAACTCTCTACACTATGCTCTACCACTGACCATATGTTCTCCAATCGTTATATAAATCATGTCCTTCCTAATTGTCTCTCTCCTCATGTCTTCTCTAGTCTTCTTCTCTCATATTTAACATGCATCTTACTCATTGTCCCGCACCATCTAACAGGTGCAAGTGTAGGAGGCATTTGCACGTGCTTATATCATCTTAACCGTGACTCTATCACCTCTCATCTATAGGAGTGACCCAACTTTTTTCTTCATATGTTCATTTCTTATTTTATAGTTCGTTGTGTATTTACACATCCATCTTCACATTCTTTTTTTCCGTCACTCGCATCTATTGTTAATTTTCATGATTGATTGTCCAACATTCAGACCCTTATAGCAGTGCGAGTCTTATTATCGTTTTGTAAAACTTTCATTTAAGCTTTAAAGATGCTTTCCTATCACAAAGAAGATTTAAACACTTCTTCACTTTAATCACCCTGCTTGTACCATGTGATTCACATCCTTGTCAATTATCTATCTTTATGTAGTATAGGTATTAAATATCTAAAACTTTCACTTATGTGAATCTGTTGGTCTCTCAATTCCACACAAGGTTCCAATGTCACTTTTACGTTGCTAAAAGTAAATTTCATATACTCTGTCTTCTTTCAACTCAATTTGAAGCCTTTTTCCTCTAGTTATTATGTCAATATTTCAGTTTAGTATTAACTCTTTCACTAGTTTTATCCATCAATACAATGTCAACTATAAATAATATATTCTACATAATTCTGCATTTAATGAACAAAATATGTACATTGTTTCAAAAATTGAAAAAAAAAATTACGTAAGTGAAGAGAGATGAAGATATAGTGGGGATGAATGTGTTTAAATCATAGGTTTATTCCATATATTATTATTATTTTTTGCTTATGAGCAATTACTAAAATGCTGTGACTACTTCATAATTATTTTAAAACTTAGCCAAAGTTCTTTCTTTTATTTCCTATTCTAGAGGATTTATCCACTGATACTTAAAGGGTTCTTCTTAATATAAAGTTTGATGCTTAAATTTGAAGGAAAGTTTTTTTTTTTTTTTTTTTTGGAACTAGAAGGAAACAAGAGTTGAATGCTGGTAAAACAGAATAACGGACTTTCTTCCCGCTTTATGCCCATCGTTTAACATGCGAATGTTTCCTTGACTTTCTTACTACACGCATGAATTCGAAACAAAGTTACAAAATCCCTCCTTTTTTTCGCCCCTTTATGTGCATATTAATCAATCTATACAAACAACCCACCATCTTTTCTTTATTGATTCATTTCATTTCTTATTCCTATTGCTCATCTCCTCAAATTTGTTTATTTCTTTTTGGATTATGCACCAAACTAAAAAGATGATTAATTTTTTGTTTATCAATGATGACCCACCAGAAAGGCCCATCATTTCGCTATCTATGATGTTAGAAAGCTAAACGTTTGACGAAAATGGCCAAATAATTACTTCAACATCAATTATCTCCACCTGGAATTTTGTCTCACTAGTCCCCCCCTCACTCCCTTCTTTTCTTCCTTTAGTGTTCTTTGTTCATTTTCGAAGTGTTTCATTTGTGCAGTGAGCTGCTTTAAGCATCTCTACCTATGGACAAGCTCCATCACCATCTCCAATTGGCCAAGGCTTCGCGGCAGCGATGTAGCGGCGAATGGTTTGTTTTTGTTCTTCCTCAGCTCTGCTTTCTAAAAGTTTATAGCTTTTGTTGGCATTGTTTTCTAAAATGAACTAAATTTCTCAGGCGTTATATATTCCGCCCTTTACTAATGTTCTTTTTGTTCCTTAATTCTCTTCTTTCAGGGTATTTCGAGATGTTCCCGGTGACATAACGATAGAAGTTGCTGGAACTACATTTTCATTGCATAAGGCAAGGCTCTATATTCATTTTGATATCCAAATTTCAGTTGTAGAGAAGTGTATTTCAGTTTTTCATTTACACTGTTTTCCCATCTGCAGGAATGTTGTATGGCTTAATTTTATATTGCTACATGCACAGCTGAAAATTTTGATAGCTGTTGTTGAACATTTGTGAATTTGTCTTAATGCAGTTTCCTCTGGTCTCCAGAAGTGGGCGTATCCGAAAATTGGTAGCTGAAAACAAGAATGCAGACATATCCCGAATCGAGCTGGTTGGCCTACCTGGAGGTGCTGACTCATTTGAGCTTGCTTCCAAATTCTGCTATGGTGTTAACTTTGAGATCACTGCAGCAAATGTTGCTCAACTCTGTTGCATTGCTGACTACCTTGAAATGACTGAGGAGTTCTCAAAGGATAATCTTGGTTCACGAGTCGAAGAGTATTTTGAGAGTGTTGTTTGCAAGAACCTAGAGATGAGTGTTGAAGTCCTGAGACAATGTGAAGATTTGCTTCCTCTAGCTGATGAGTTGAAAATAGTAAGCAGATGCATCGACGCGATAGCCTCGAAAGCCTGTGTAGAGCAAATAGCTTCGAGTTTCTCGCGACTGGAGTATAGTAGCTCCGGAAGACTCCACATGAGTAGACCAGCCAAATGTGAAGGAGATTGGTGGATAGAAGATCTATCAGTTCTTCGCGTTGATCTTTACCAGAGAGTTATTACAGCAATGAAATGCAGAGGGGTCAGGCCTGAGAGCATTGGAGCATCTCTTGTAAATTATGCCCATAAAGAGCTGACCAAGAAATCCAGCTTATGCAATGCAACTAACCAGACAAAACCTGAACTGCTTTCCAGTTCGGACGGGCACGAACGAATCGTGGTGGAGACAATTGTTAGCCTTCTTCCTGTTGAGAAATTGGTGGTACCCTTAAGCTTCCTTTTTGGGTTGCTGAGAAGTGCAGTAATGCTGGATTGCTCTGTTGCTTGCAGGCTTGATCTTGAGAGGAGAATAGGATCCCAATTGGATAGTGCCACTCTAGATGATCTTCTGATGCCATTTTTTCGTCATTCTGGAGATACATTGTTCGATGTTAACACGATACAGAGGATCCTGGTAAATTTTTCTCAGAATGACGATAGCGATGATGATCTGGAAGATACCTCAATATTTGATTCTGAAAGTCCTCCTTCACCATCCCAAACTGCACTGTCCAAGGTCTCAAGATTAGTGGACAGCTACCTAGCTGAAATTGCTCCTGATGCCAACCTCAAACTCAATAAGTTCATAGCTATTGCAGAATCTTTACCAGCACATGCACGAACTCTTCATGATGGATTGTACAGAGCAATTGATGTTTACCTCAAAGTAAGAACGTTCATTCATTTATGTTTCCTAACGTATTATATTAAACAAATGGATTGCAACAGCATTATTGTTCCCGGTCATCAGGCTGGATTAGAGTAACTGTGTTGTGATTTCATAGAAAAGTTGACTGATTTCCTGCATTATATACCTCAGTCTCATCAGGGTTTACCAGATCCAGACAGAAGGAAGCTCTGCAAACTGATCGATTTTCAAAAGCTTTCACAGGATGCTGGTGCACATGCTGCACAAAACGAACGCCTTCCATTACAAGCTATAGTCCAGGTTCTTTATTTTGAGCAGTTGAGGCTCCGGAATGCCATGTTTTGCTCTTACGGTGATCATGACCACAAGCCAATGCACCAATCTTGGCGAGTTAGTAGTGGCGCTCTAAGTGCTGCAATGTCTCCTCGGGACAACTATGCATCATTGAGGCGAGAGAACAGGGATCTAAAACTTGAACTGGCACGCTTAAGGATGAGATTGAACGACCTGGAAAAGGACCACGTCTGTATGAAGAAAAATATGGAAAAGTCTAATTCGCGTAATTTCATGAGCTCCCTCTCTAAGAAGATTGGGAAGCTGTACCTTTTTGGTAGCAGTTCCTCAAAGGGATCTACTTCCCCCTCAAAGCAGTCTCAAAGAACTGATCCCAAGCTAACAGAAGGAACATAAATGTACTACATTTAAGTTAACCCAAGTTTTCTTTATTTTGAAGTACCATGTTTTCATATACATT
Organism: Eustoma russellianum; assembly: GCA_036186865.1. Lineage (NCBI taxonomy): Eukaryota > Viridiplantae > Streptophyta > Magnoliopsida > Gentianales > Gentianaceae > Eustoma > Eustoma russellianum. The sequence goes on from AP025041.1 coordinate 1,694,953, forward strand.
TTCCCTCCTGCTGTTTTCTCATATACATATGTATCCTCTCCCCTCCATGGTCGACGTACCCTCGCCCCCTTCTTAGAATCTTTCTATTATTTTTGTTCAACATCCGTAAATTAGATGTACTATCCTTTTCAGTGTGTAACTATGATCCCTTTTGCTGAGCTAGATGTAACTATGATCCCAGAAAGATTCTAGTTAGCTAAACTGTTGTACTGGCTGTAGCTTCTTTCGCTCTTCCGTTCCATACTTGGGATCTTCCTGCAAACTCTCTTTCAACAAGTGAATCACTTACCGAGCCCATAGGAAGATAACTGGTCTCTAGATAATCTTGCAATACACATTTCTACAAGAAAACAGCAAACTGGAAATGACTGGGCAGCACCTGAGCCTACTGTGAGAATCAGCGCATAATACTCCCTGAATGACTGCAAAAGCTTAATAAAAATGGTAGCTTACTACATACTAGACCCTGAACGGCTGCCAACTTGACATCACAAATTCTACAATAAACTGATTTACAACAACCTCAAGTTACATGCCAGAAGCTTTAATCATTACTTCAAGATTCATCTCTGAAAACAGCACAGAATGAAGGGGAAAGAGAACAGGGTGTCATTACCATTGAATTACAATCGCCTGAAGGCTACTTAGAAAAGCCAAAGTTTCAAAACTATCTCCATCCTCCAAATATTGCAAGGGACTATCAATATGCACTCCCTCTTGGAATTTGTGGAATAAAAACACGATATCCAAAACAGTCACCGTAACAGTGCTACAGTGCTGGGCAGAGAGCATGGACAATTGAATTTCTTGTGCTACTAGCATATCCTAGTAATGGCATGAATCCTGTCATGCCATAGTACAGGCTCCTTTAATGGTCGACGGTGAGAGCATTATGAGTTAACTTTTTAGTTTATGCATTAATATTTAAGACAAGCTGTATCACTGAGATTGCGATCAAAATCTTAGCTATGGCTCAATGTCAAGTATCACACATGTATTTCATGGTCGTCTGGGAATGCAGGGGTAGGACTGCCGTTTAGAGTAGTTTGCAAAAGTACCATCCCAACACTTGCAAAAAGTGGTCGGCAAGTGGTACTAACCCCTTCCAGCAAGGGCAATCATCCCAGCACACACATTTTTTTTTGTTGTGTGTGTGTGTGTGTGTGTGTGTGAGAGAGAGAGAGAGAGAGAGAGAGAGAGAGAGAGAGAGAGCAAAAATAAAAAATCGTGCAGTTCCAAGATTAGTCGATAGAAGCGACAGATTTAGGCTATGACGAAACAGTTGCATACAATTGCTCAAATTTTCCACATGAGCATTTGCATGGTCAATATATACTTAAAAATATACTCTTTTTTTGTTGGGTGGGGGCAGGAGGGAGAAGGAGGTGGTGGTGGGAAAATAGAAACTGGATGTAGCATTTAGAAGAGTACAATAGAAACAAAACATGCTCACTGATACAATTTGAAGAACCTAGTCTATCATGAGAAGTAAAGGAGCAGATAGGGATCCTCAAAGCGGGCAGATGCACACGCTAGTAACCTTATTGCTGGTAGATTATAAAAGGATAGCATTTGGGATCAAGCTGATGACTTGGTGTAGAAACGAATACCAACAGCAACACCCAAAATAATCAAGGGAACCAAGAATTGGAGGAGCTTGATAATGAAATCTGATGTTTTGTCCTGGTTGTAATGCGGCTGCTTTGGTGGTGTGTACTTAGTCTTGCTGGGCACTGTTGATGAATCAATTTCACCAACATACAGCTCATCCATCATTGCTCTTGCACTGGTGCTGTGACCAACATCCTCAAAATCGTCAGTAGCATCCTTCCCTGCATTCAAGAAAACAATGATCCACATAATGCACCACTACATAAAATATATGAGTCAAGGTTTGATGAAGTACCAGTAATTAGAATACATGCAGGGCATGCAATAAGTTCAAATAACAAGCCATATCGTTCTTATTGAAGCTTCTAAGGGCCAAAGGTTTTTAATATTGTAACAGACACATTTCTTGAACAAGTATAGGTGACCAAGTACCTGTTGCAGACAATAAGACCTCGTCACCTCCAGGGTGGTCTTCCAAGAATTTTGTCACGTTGTATACCTGCCAAAAGACAAATAATTTGAACATCCACAACATGGTTACAGACAGATAATATATCAACTTATGTGAAGGGGCCTAGTACTTATGCTGTTTCGAGACAAGCTTCTTTTTTTTTTTTTGTAAGTTTCGAGACAAGCTTCATCACACAATAAAAGCAAAAATACTATTCAAATTTACAAACATTTCAAAACACAAATTGAAAAATTGGGAACACAGCCATTGTGAATAAAAAAAGATTCTTTTCCGAGGCATAAACAATGGGTCAGTCGATCGTATACTGTTCAAAATTTACAAACATTTCAAAACACAGAATTGAAAAATTGGGAACATAGCCACTGTGCATAAAAGAGATTCTTTTCCGAGACATTAACAATGGGTCAGTCGATCGTCACTACATCACTCATTTACACTCAAAGATAACATCCCACCTCGCCAAGCATCTCAGATATAAGCTCTCTTATAATAGTTAATCAGTATACATTGTTACATCTGTGACATCAAACACAACACTTTAAAGTTTGAATAATGCCCAGAAAAAGAAAAGGCTAAAGCAATATATGTCATTTGCGGACACTGCTGGCAATAAACTATAACATAGCATACCACATTCTAAAAGATTTTTGTCGAAAGGCATTTCTAACAAAAAACTGGTCTAACACCTCATGCATATGAATAACCTAAAAGAAACTTGGGTGATATATCTTGGCAGTTGAGGGCCAAAGGTGGTAGCTATGGTAAAGGAACCACCAAATTAACTAGATCAAGGTAGTGACAATTAATGGCAAAATGTAGACAACAATAACCAACATGGTTGACGTGGTGGTTCAGCACTTCGTCCTTTAAGCATGTGGTTGGGGGTTCGATCCCCGCTCATGTGAATAGAGCAAACCATTTGACCAGTCCCCTACCACTTCGTATGCTGACTGCAGGGACGGAGGATTAGTCTTCTGGCTTTCGGCTGGGAGGATACCTCGGGGCAGCCCATCAAAAAAAATATAGACAACAATAGCCGATTATGAGGCAACAAATCTGAGATTGTTGGTTTAAAACAGAATTCAGAATTCCTCGTGTACCTGCCTGACAGAAGCTACAACACAAGGCCGAAATCAAATCTTCACAAAGTTTGTACAGACCAAAAAGTATTATTTTCAGAGAAGCCCTTAAAAACAGAAGGGTAATCAGAAAAAATCTTAAGGCTTTTAGGTTAGACAGCTTTTCAACAAGATATCAAAGCATGAAATTCATTATTCAAATAACTATGCAAGCACAATCACCACAGTTGTGAGGATATTAGGCCTCCTTGCTTGTGTTACATAACCGTTTTTCCTGCCGGATGTGTTGGGTGCTCCATATTCGTGTACACGTATTAGAAATTCTTTACTAAATTTTGTTAATCCCACATATGAGGGAATGTCTTTAGCGTTCAAATATCTTAATAACGCATTTAAAAAGATGTGTTTAACATATCTGATCTATCTTGATTACACAAGTTACTCTTTCCTCAAACTTCGTTTGATACACTCCGCACCCATTTAAAAAGATGAAATTTTTGACAGAGATCACAATTCAACAAGAATAGAATATCAAAAAGGTCCTAGGAAAAAAGCTTCAGCAGATCTACTTTAAAATGCATCACAGAATCAAACAACACTGCATCTAAACAGGAATCTTGATAAGTATACCTTGCCACCAATAATAAGCCAACAGTCCTTAGAATGGTTGTGCTCAGACACTTCAGCCAATGTGTAGACCTTCTTCTCACTCCCCATCTCAGCAAATAGAAAGATAAAAGCAACAGGAAAGATTAAGGCTTTGCAAAGCCCTTTTGAAGCAAAGAGCAAAGGGATGTGTTGCTGTAATTCAGAGACGGGAAAGGTAAAGAAAATGGTAGTTGAGACTGAATTAAAGAATAGATTTCGAGGACGCAGAGGTTGGTGAGAGAGAGACCGACGAATGAAGAGGTGGAGTGTGAGTATCAATTTTCAACTGCAAAAAGTTAGGTGAGCGACCAAACGGATACACTATGAGAACACAAACCCATGTTTTCCTGCTCCTAGTATAAATGATCTGAAACTCCCCCCAGTTTTTGTAGAAATTGTTGAAATAGAGGTCAAAAAATTGTTAAAATAAGGGGCAATTGATCCATATAGTCATCTAATGTGTAATGAACTTTTCTTTTCTTTTTTTTCCCCTTCTTAATTTTGTAATGTTTTATGAGTATTCAAGAATTTGGAAATACAAATTTTTATTTTATTTTATAATAATTTGTCATTCTATTTTATAGCAGTTTATTTATATACTTGTGTATATAGTATACTATGTATACCCTCTATCTTTATCATGTGATAGTATGTATTATAAGATATACAAGACAAATGATTAGATGCTCTAAGAATCATAGATGTTTTATTATGCATCATCTTTTAATTGATTGGATGCGTTAGAACGCCTGGTAATGATATTTCAGAAATAGGTATTTCAGTATTTCATTTTTTTGTGTTATATATCAAATATATTGATACAAGGTTGTCTGTTTAATAAGATTAATAACGTTCCTTTAAAAGGAAAAAAAAAAAGAAAAAGAGATCATTAATGAAACCAGTAGTCTTGTAATCAACCATTACTTGTAATATTTTGATTTCTCATTTAAGCTTAGTTTGATAAGGCTCAAATACATGGAGTTTAAACTTGATGCGCTAGCCCTCATTCTTACAATTAAAGGATAAATACCATCAAAAATTAGTGTCAATTGTTTTGTCATACAATAATGCAGTTGCAACTTTCATGAAATAATTTATAAAAATAAAGGACTCAAAGAGTATTTTATTCAATGAAGTTTCATACAATTCTATAGATGAAATAATTTACCGCAAAATATTGTTACAATAATAAGTAAGTACTTATTGATCAGATAATTCTGAATTCCTGATAGGCAGCTCATCGCCTTGAGATGGATGGGAATATTTTTTTTTTTTTGAACCACATGGGAAGAAGTTGGAAACGAAAAATTAAAATAAAATAAGTGAAGCATGCTTTGCACGAGTGCAAATATTATTATTTAAAACCCATCTAATTTTATTTTTCCTTTTTTGCATTCTCGTGTTTGAGAACTTGAGCAGAATGTTGTATAACTTTTTAGTCTTTTTACGTATATTTTCCACACCTATTTACTAAAATTTTACCCATGCCTGCAAAAGCTTTGAAGGCCCAACAGATGATGGGTGTCGAGCACACTTTAATCCATTTATTTACCATCAGGAATACTTGTTAATTGAAAGGAGACTATATCTATATTTATAAAATACTAATAAAATTACCTAACTGTGGTAGTTTGGTCGATTTTCAATAGAGTCAAGGACACACTCTTGCTTAACTTTGGAATATGATGGAATAAAACAAATGATTCACTAAATTGGCTGCACTTCGTATATTGTGAAATATCAGTTGATTGACACAGCTTGACGCATCATTATGGGTCATCGAGAAAAACATCTCTGTGTTTCTAACACATGTGTATGGGTTGCGTACATCCGACCCCATGTACCCTGTCATAAGCAGGAGCCTCTAAGGCAATGGAGTAATGTTGTTGTTGTTGTAGTATTAGTTTGTTGTGCGATAAAAGTAAAAGCACTATTTTTCACTGCAAACATTTTTCTGAGTCTAGCGAAGTTTGATATCCACAAACGCAAAGAAGATCATGCATCACTTATAAGTACTTGCAGGACTCTTTTCTTCTATATTAGTCAGGAAAAAAATGTTGTATGAGGATAGTATAACAAAGAAATTAGAACTTCCACATACAACTTAAAGTGGATATAAACAAATTGAACCTTCGTTTGACTCGAGCTCTTACAGAAACAACAATAACAGCAACAAGAACAAGATCATATCCAATATATTTTAACGATAGTAAAAGCTATCCTTAGGATCTGGTAAGTATGAGTAGCAGACAAACAATACATCCATCCAAGAAATAGAAAAGGATGACAAATAAGAGAAACAACAGTAACAGCGCTGGACCATTAAGGTCTTATGAAAACAACAATATATGTATTCAACTTAATTAAGATCTTGATATCACTAAGCGAGTACTATTTAATATTGAACAGAGTATCTAGGGATGTAAATTAACCAAGCCGTTCGGTTGTTCGGCTCGGCTAGGATAAAAGGTTAATGAACAGAGCTTGAACACATTTTTTCTGTTCGAACTCGGTAAGTGGCACCGTTCGTTTAAGGTGTTCGGCTCGTTAATGTTGTTCGTGAGTTAAACGAACCAAGCTTGAACAATTAAATATGTTCATTTAAATAAACGAACAAGCTCAGCTCGTTTGCTAAGTTAAATGAACCGAGCTTGAACAACGCAATATTCGGCTCGTTCGGCTCGTTTACAGCGCTAAGAGTATCCTATCCCGTTTTCATTGGATTCCCCGTAGAAATATCAGCCCATGAGAGCACATACCCTTTTTTGCATAGAAAGGAACCCGATGAAGCCCATCACACCAAAACGGAGGATCTCTAAGATTGTAACACAAAACAAACGGTTTACCCTTTTTCTTTTTTTATTTTATTTTCCCTTCTAGTTGTTTGGCCCTAATTAACCATTATTTAATACTCATTCCGTCTCAAAATATAACTCATCTTTGATTTTCAGCATAATGTAAATTACTCTATGTTCAAAGTAAAAAAGAATTTATATTTTGAAATGGGTAGAGTATTTGATGTGATTATAAATACATTACTCTCGCAGTCTCGTTTGAAAAGTATTGGCATAATTAGTTTTTCCTATACTCTAAAATTAACCATGATCTGATGTCAGATGTAGTAGATTTAGAATTTCCTCTATTCCAAAAATATTGTCATAGTTGTCTTTTTTTTTAGTTTATTTTAAAATAAAAAAATCAACTATAACAATATTTTTTTATGATAATAATTATACACCAGATATAAAACGTTGAACCTAATGGTGTAACTGGGTAGTGTACTATTTATCTGTACTTGGTAATTCTAAAATGATTCCGGTGCACTAATGGTGTAACTGGGTAGTGTACTATGTCGTGTGAGGTGTGTGGAAACACAAATTTGGGACCATTACAAAAGTTTAGAGACTACCCATGGGCTAAGAGCGTTTGGAGAGAGGTAGTGTTTTCGGAGCATTGGGGAGAGTTCGGTGGGGGGCTCTCACCAGCCCATTGGGTGGAGGCAAATGTACTGAACAGTTGGGGGACTTACGATCTAGCTATCGAACGGAGATATCTATTTCGAGAGATTGTTTATGGGATATGGCACCATAGACTTAAAGGGATACATGAAGACACCCGGATGGTCGTACCACCAAGGCTTTTTGTCCAGGCTATGCACCAACGAGTCTTAGTGCTGTTGAAAACTTGTTTTTCTACTGTAAATAATAGCGTTAACTAGATAGCTACTTTATTGGTTTTTGACACGTTTACAGTTGTGTATAGAACTTTAAATTCCCAAAATATCAGCATCCAAGGCATAGTGACGTGGACTACCGAGTATGCAGCAAGGTTCTTTTAGATTATGACCGGCATTTCAATCAACATCAACACATTACAGAATATCCTAACGATACCAAAAGTTATCGATAAAAGTCTGGAGAAGATGAGCGACATTATATCCGTTAACCTTGATTTAGAAGACTGCAAGGACTCGAGTGCGATTAACTGTACAGAAAAGAAGAATTGGATTTGAAGCAATCATTAATTATATCTTTGCTTTTTTGAATTTAAAGCATCCTATGCAACTATTTCCCCATTCATAAAGATATTCTTTTTTGTTCAATAACTTTTAAAGCTGTCGGATCATTTGATCCCCAAATTTAGACCTCCTAAAGTTAGAGTTTAGCCTATGAGATCCACTAACAAATTTGGATATTCAAATAGGATATCCGAGTGTAAAATTATAGAGTTTTATTAAATGATACACACATAGTTTAATATTTGGTGTATATTTTTTTTTTTTGATAAAATTACGCAGTTTTACATATAACACCCTGTTAGATATTCAATTTTGACAGCGATCCCATCTGGTAAAGAATCAAAGAATGAAGACTAAATCGACTTACTTCAACACTGAAATTTAACAGAAATATACTAAGCGCATGCTGCAGATCTTCAAATATAGTTTAGGTACTAAATGGTCCAGGGCCCTCGGTTCCTGCAGTTTTGAAACATTTCGTGCATGCTGTTCTTGGTTCTTTTTGTGCTTTCCTCACTAGTAATCACAACGGTCACCTAACGGAACAATGATCATCATGATCCATCATCACCTCCTACCCTTTGATTATGGCAACATGCCCTTCTTCCTTTTATGCCGCTGGTTACACAGTCATTGTCAATCCTAACACTCTACTCAATTCTCCTCAAACACCATTTCTCTCCTTTCTCTCCTTTTTCCTCTTCCCTGCATTACCACTCCCTCAATCTTTTCATCATCAAAGCAACTCGCAATCAAGCTCTGTTACCTACACTGTTTTAGCAGAGTGATCTTGAAAACAAATCCTTTGAACGTCTATCAGCAGCCCATTTCATGGAGCTGTGGAGCTTTTCCTGCCTCTGTTTCGTGTTTCTTTTCACCAGGAAGTTAGCTTCCTCTGATCAAGATGGTATTATGCATTTCTTTATTCTGAACCATTTTCATATATAGAAAGACTGAAGCTTTATCGTTTATTTGGTATTATGCGTTTCCTGTTTCTCCAAGCCTCTAGCTTTTGAGCATTTTTTTTAAATTATTTTCCGCTCTCCAAATTTATTAACACATGAGGCTGATATGACATTTATTTCTCAGGGTTCTTGAGCTTATCATGTGGGGGTACAATCACTTATATTGATTCCTTGAATATATCATGGAAGCCTGATTGGGATTACATAACTACTGGTCACACAACAAGTGTGAATTACACTGATGGTAGCTCTTCTTCTAGTGACCCGGTCCGGTTCTTTCCAGATTCTTTGAACAGAACATGCTACCATCTTCCTGTTAAGAACATATCATCATTGGTTCTTGTTAGGACTCGTTTCGTGTACAAGAACTATGATGGGCTGTCTAGACCCCCTACATTCATGGTTTCTCTTGGGAGAGCTATAGCAACCACAGTGACTTTGGCTGATAGAGATCCTTGGGTTGAAGAATTTATATGGCCAGTTGACAAAGACATGCTCCCTTTGTGTTTTCACCCACTTCCTGGTGGTGGATTTCCTGTAATTTCCTCCATTGAAGTTCGCCCACTTCCTCAAGGAGCCTACAATAGTAGTTATATGGGATTTCAAAGTAAATTACTCAGGAAGGCTTATCGAACCAATTCTGGCTACATTGATGGATCACTAAGGTAATTGTTCACCAAATGCGTCATATGTATATCAAATTATATTGCTCATATGAATAACATGTATGGACTAATTTTAAGAGAGCAGATGAGACTTATCAATACTAGCTTTAAAATGAACAGAAACAACTTACGTGGACTATGCATCATGAGCTGAATTGTTACTTACTCTTCTCTTTGGATTTCACTTCTGCATTTTTGCCTAAATTTGGAGGGGCGATGTATGTTGTAGGTATCCTTTCGACCAGTATGATCGAGTATGGGATGCTGACACCGACTTCAGCCCACATCATATATCCACTGCCTTTAACATACAGAGCTCCTTTTATATCTCAAATCTCACAGAAAGTCCTCCTACAGCAGTTCTTCAGACAGCAAGGGTGTTGGCAAGGTGGGCTGACTTGACATATAATTTGCCTCTTGATGAGCCAGGAGATTACTATGTTGTCCTGTACTTTGCTGGGATCCTCCCAGTTCCCCCAGCATTTGATATCTTGATTAATGGGGCAAGTGTTCAATCAAACTATACAGTGCAAAGTTCAGTTGTCAGTGGCCTATTCTTTACCATGAGGGGAATCAAAAGCTTGAATATCACATTGAAGACCATCAGATACTACCCTCTAATCAATGCACTTGAAGTGTATCAAATCCTAGACATCCCCTTTGAAACATCTTCAACCACAGGTTATATTTGTTGTCTTCACTTTTTTCCTGCGGGATCTGTTAGGATCGAGGGATGATTGTAGCAAATTAATTTGTCTCATTTACGTTCCATTGTGTTTGCAGTTTCAGCACTTCAGGTCATTCGGCAATCAACTGGTTTGGAGCTTGGGTGGGATGATGATCCATGCACTCCAAATTCATGGGAGCATGTAGGATGTGAAGGAAACCTTGTTACTTCTCTGTATGTACAAGTTGCACACAATTTCGTGTTCCATTTGAATATTACCCTTGATAGCATAATGAGATAACATTGTCAATGTGCAGTGATCTTTCAAGCTTGAAACTGAGATCAATTAGCCCCACTTTTGGTGATCTTCTGGACCTTAAAATACTGTATGAATCTGGTTCCATTCAATTGCGTGTGCTCTTTGATATATGATGTTTTTTCTTGTGTTCCATTAATCTTTTAAACAACCATGTTGCAGGAATTTGCAGAACACATCACTAGCCGGAGAAGTACAATTCTTGGGCAGCCTGCAACATCTTGAAAAACTGTAAGGCCTTGGTGAACCATAATAGGCTTCAAGTAATTCAGAAGAAAAATGAATTACTATAAATAGAATATGACATTCACCTTTCTTCATATCTACTGGCTACTGCATAGCAACCTACAATTTTGCCTGCAGGAATCTGAGTTTCAATAATCTAACATCACTTGGTTCTGAGTTTAAAGACCTGGTCAACCTTCAAATTTTGTAAGTCCTTTTAGCATTATGTGTTCCCTTTCTTTTTGTTTCCCAATTTCTTCATCACTGGGGCAGTTTTTAAATTACTGCATAGTTAACGGAATTTGCTTATTTCGCATTATACTTGTACTATAACACTTAGCGTGTGACATGTTGAAGTATAGACAAGTTCTGAGAAGATGGCTTATATTCTTTGTGAAGGGACTTGCAGAACAACAGTTTGCAGGGATTCGTACCTGATAGCTTGGCAGAACTGAAGGATCTCCATTTACTGTGAGTAAAGCACAATGTGTTGTTTAAACAGAATAAGTTCTAAAACAGTTTCTTGTCTAACTGCCACCCTCCCAATCCCCCAAACCCATCAAAAAAAAAAACTTTGCGTTAAAGTTGAGTACTTACAAGTATATGTCCTCCTCTCCCAAAACATCCAGGAATCTTGAAAATAACAAACTACGAGGCCCTCTTCCACAATCTTTGAATAGGGAAAGTTTGGAAGTCAGGTATAGAAATGAATATACCATAGTTCTTTAGTTTTCTCTTTCTCAAAATTTGCTTTAAATTTGTACTTCTTGTCCTGCAGAACATCTGGAAACCTGTGCTTGTCGTTCTCCACAGCAGCATGCACAGAAATAATGGAGGCTCCACAAGTCACAGTGCCTACACTAAGAAACCACGGGGTCCACAAACATTTAGGAGCTATACTTGGTGTAGTCGGAGGAATTGTATTTGCAGTTTCAGTTACTTCAGTTTCCATACTGCTGTTTATGAGGAGAAAGGGCGATGGAGTCTCGTTTAAATCAAGTAAGGAAGTCACTATAATGTATAAACATCGACGATTTTAAGTGCACAACTTAAACAGGTATTCTCTTCCATCATTAGGTGCAGAACCAGGTATGCAGAACTGGACTGCTGCCACGGTGTTTTCCTGCAAGGAAATCAAAGCAGCCACAAACAACTTCAAACGAGTCATAGGTCATGGTAGTTTTGGATCAGTTTACCATGGAAAGCTGTCTAATGGAAAAGAAGTAGCTGTCAAAGTGCGGTATGACAAAACTCAACTTGGTGCTGATTCTTTCATCAATGAGGTAAGCCATGTCAACTTAAACATATGATAATCCCAATCTACTCAATGAATTTGCAATCATTTAGTGTAGGTAATCTGTCCAAAGAATGACACATGACAGCATACTTACTCTTGGTTTGCAGATTGGCTATGTTGGCATCAGATGAACTTTGTTGTAGTTATAAAGGAGCATAAACCAATTGTTTATGCCATGTGTAAGATAATATTAGATTGAGCCAGTGAGGACTGCCTCCATAACCAATGGTATATGTCATGTGTGAATAATATTAGATTGAATCAGCAAGGACTGCTTCTTTGAGAGGGGGAAAACCACAAAGTAAAATTGAACACTCATGACTGCATAGCCAGGAAATTTTGTACCATAATACACGGAAAAGTCTTTCTTTCTGCATTTCTTTGAAGAAGAGGAAATAGTAGTTGATGATGTCTTGTGAACTATTTGCAGGTATCTCTACTGTCACAAATTCGGCATCAAAACCTTGTATGTCTAGAAGGATTTTGTCAGGAATCAAGCCAGCAAATACTAGTATACGAGTATTTAGCTGGTGGATCGTTGCATGAAAGTCTTTATGGTACTTCGAAATTTCATGACTTCCTAACTGAAGCTTAGTAAGTCACTATAATTGACTTACGATTGATAATTACAGTTAGTATTCTTTTTCCAGGTGCCAACAGCAAAAGAATAACGTTAAGCTGGGTTCGTAGGCTGAAAATTGCTGTTGATGCTGCCAAAGGTATCTACGCAAATGAGCCCTTTTTTCAGGCATTCTGGCAGAGCAAAGAATGAAAAGAAAAAATGAAAGCTTCCTTACAAAGCCATATCCAAGTAACAATATTTAAACTCAATTCTTGCAGGATTAGATTACTTACATAATGGAACTGAGCCACGGATAGTCCACCGTGATGTTAAAAGCAGCAACATACTTTTGGACTCAGAGATGAATGCTAAGGTTTCAGATTTTGGCCTATCTAAGCAAATGGCTCAGTCTGAGGCAACTCACATAACCACAGCGGTAAAGGGCACCGCCGGCTACCTTGATCCAGAGTGAGCTCTCAATCTGGTGAACTGTTATTCCTGGTGATTTTGATTCCAATCCATTTCTCATGCTACAAATTCTTGCAGGTATTACACCACTAAACAGCTAACTGAAAAGAGCGATATTTATAGCTTTGGAGTTGTCCTTTTGGAGCTCATATGTGGAAGAAAACCACTCTGTCACTCTGGCACTCCAGATTCCTACAATTTGGTCTTGTGGGTAAGGAAAAAAGACTACAAAATCTACTATTTCTTGTGAGTGTAACATAAAAAACTCTATTACTGGATCATTAGAGTAAAACTAAATTTTCTTTTGAACGGTAAATGTAGGCCAAGCCATACCTACAGGCAGGTGCATTTGAGGTAGTAGATGAGAGCATAAAGGGTACATTTGCAAAGGAGAGCATGAGACGAGCAGCTTTGATTGCTTCAAGGTCAGTTGAGAGAGATGCTCTGCCTAGACCTAACATTGCAGAAGTTCTTGCTGAGCTGAAAGATGCATATAGTATTCAGCTTTCTTACCTGGCTTCAGGGGGACTAGTAAATTAGTGAAGCTTTGCTGATGGCTTGTGTATCAATTTCCATACTATAGTTTATGGACTATTAACGTGTATAATTTTATGAAACTACAGTTTTTCTTAAACAATTACCGGAGCAGTCTGAACCAGAGAACACTTCAAGAAAACCCTTTATATACAACATCCGAATAAACAAAATTTCATAGGAGAGCTTACAGCAAAGGAACTTTGTAAATTTACCGAGAAATCACTTCAATAAGCATCCAAAACCAAAGAAATTTGGTCCGGATAAAAATTAGGATCTGTGGTATATGAACTTAGCTGCAGAGACCATAACTGCATCCTCTGCGTTTTATTTTTGACTTTGCCACAAACTTGTATAACTAAGACTAAAATGCACTAGTCACTAGCTGAAGTATCGCCGCCTCAAATAAAGGTATAAAGCTGTCAGCGCAGCTGCCGCATACGGAAAGATGGTCCAAACTCCCTGTCAAATCATAGATTTTTCTGTTAATGTAACAGGAAAAAGAATTAATAAAATACAAATAAAATTGATATACCATACATATATGTGTGTGTTTGTGTGTAAGTGCCTTTGAAGCTGAACCTTCTATACAAACGTAATAACTCACCACGAGGGTAGCAGCTGAAGCAAGAGCAAATACCGGGCGTTCTCTCATTAAGAACCCTATACCTAACTGCAATTGCAAATAACCAATCATTAGGTAATGATCACAATAACAACAGGTATAATCATTAGAGTAATCAAATCTATGAACGTAAAACTGAAATGTAAAAGGAGACAGAATTTTTTCTAATTATTTTAATATTCAATTCTTCCTACATTTCCTTTCCTACGGGAAAAAATAATTCCTATTTTTATTCATATGCAAATTAGTATAACTGTGCTATAGATTCTAAAAATTTTACCTGTACTGGAAGAGTAATAAGACCACCGCAACAGACACCAGCAAAGAAATATTTTGGCGATATGTCCTGCAATTAAGTCGTAACGGCAGGGGAAGTAATTACACCAATGCTCCGCTTGGATGTTAACTAGTTTCATTCTAGAAACACAAAAACAAGTACCACGTTTGTACATCAAGGAAATTAAAAGCCGAACAAAAACATAAAAAAGTTCCAAGGTTGTATCTACATTATCAGATCACCTGTTATATAAGCAAAAAAAGATTGGTTTGGTTAAGAGGAGGTTTTGTTAAGCACACACATTTAGGACATCAACTTATGACACGAAAACAAAACACAAACATGACACGCTCATTGCAGGTTTAGGTTTAACTTTGACGGGTTTCGAGTATAAATTGAATCAGGCCTGAAACTTACCCACTAAGAATGGTTCGTGTCCAGTTCAGTTAGATCCGCGGGTGACTCATTTATACCACGCATTATAGCGAATCGTTAATTTTTTAAAAAACATTATTTTCTCTCCCTGGTGGAATTCTTTGCAACCCTAACTTTTCCCTTGAGCCTTTGTCCCCTTTTTCTCAACAATGGCAGTGAAATCTTTAATCACCGCAGACAATTAAGAGCCTCCCTTATGTCCTTTCCTCTTCCTCTTACCACCACTCACACAGCCGTTCTCCGTTATCGTCTTGAACCCGCAACCATAGCTATCCGTCGTCGCCCTTCCCCTTTCTGCTTCGCGGGAAACAAACCACCCAACAGCGACGTTGCAGAACACTGTTGTTATTACAGAACCATCACCCTCCTTCCTTCTCTTGTTTCCAGCCAACAAAATCCTACAGAGCCCGACTCACTCCACTCGTCACTCCTCTTCAGTCATCTCTCAGCGACTTGACTTCTCTTTCCATGTTCTGGCCTAGGTGCATGTGCATTCTTTTTCACTTTTGTTTTTCTGATTCCTATGACCTAAGTACATGTGCATTACTTGTGACTGTAGTTCTGTTGCATAAAAAACTTCTTTGATATCACTAACTTGTTGGGATTCAACATCTTTCTATAATTATTGATTATATTATTCTCATTGTTTAGTCAAATACTTTCAGGCATTGAGAAAACTGTTTAAGATGGATCCAGCAGATTACATGATATCTATTTGTTCTAGTGTTGAAACTAATCCTGTCAGTGCGTATTATCTTCTTTCAGCAACCAAATTAAGTTTCTTTAAAGATTTGCTAATTTGGAGTCTGATATGTATTTTTGTTCACTCTAACAAATTCCTCAGATTTTGGTCTTCGATATTGAAGACTACCTTACTGGTGAGTCACTTGTATAATGAATAATTACTACTATTCAATAGTTTCAAGTATGAAGCTTAGCAAGGAATACTCTATGCATGTTGCCTTTGCCACTATAATTATTTGGTTTAGAGGTGTTTCTTAAGTGTCACCATAATCGTGTAGTTTAAAAGTATAGTCCTTTTGAATGGTTAGTCTGCGAATGTTTGAATGACCAAGAGGTCCAGGACTAAGGATGTTAATTGATAAAGTAATTTTAATGCAACACTGGATGGTTTATTTCTTATGCTGTCAAATTACTTTCTTGAGATAGTTGTTGGTTTTCAAAGAGTGGAAATATGTCGACATTTTATATTGCACAAAAAAGAATGGAAGTTGTGTCATCTTCCTAATAGTTTCACTGAATTATGATTAAAAGAGTTGATCATCTACGTCGGTCTGTCTTCTTGTAGCTTTGTAAGTATGGATGCTCAGCCTATTCATATCAATAAAGATAAGGACAGTGACGCTAACCTTAAGGATACAACGAATCAGATTGAGCCTCAACATTTTATCTCTAGCGATCCGAAGGGAAAGAAGAAGAGGAGGTTAACCTCTAAGGTTTGGAACTACTTCACTCCTTTGGAATGCAAAACATGTGAAAATTAAAGTGTCGGCGCAACAAATGCAACCGCATACTTGTTGCAGAGAGTTCATATGAGACAGGTAACCTTAGAAAGCATATGGACAAATGCTTAAAAACAACAAAAAAGATAATTTCTACTGTCTTTTGATAAAGGTGTCTTAGATACAAAAAGCTAAAAGTTTAACCAAGAGAAATTTAGAGAGTTGGTGGCGCGTGCTTTAATTAGACATTAGCAAACAGGTCAGATATGAGTTTAACACTTTAAAACTTGAAACCCAAAAACCCCGAAACATGAAACACGACATGTTTACTATCCCTATACAAATTATAGATATAACTGCCAAGTCTCATTTCACATGTCCACAAGGGCTAGTAGTAATAGTAATAATGGTAATATAACATTAGCAACAGCAACAGTACTAAAAGTAGTAATACTAATCGTATGAAATACTGCTGCTGCTGCTAATAATAATAATAATAATAATAATAATAATAATAATAATAATAATAATAATAATAATAATAATAATAATAATAATAATAATAATAATAATAGTAATTTAGTAATTAGGCAGTAGTCATTCATACTACTAACAGTTAATAACATTAATAGTAATAACATTAATAGTATTAACTACAAGAGATGGCTACATTGCTAAATACCAGAATATAGCGAATGAACATGAGTATATGATGAGTTTGAATCAAGATTAGATGGCCTAAGAGCAGGTAGGATATCAAGGTAATCAAATCTACACATACCATTGTTCCTGCCAGGAAAGCTGTAGGATTTCTCACTCCAAGAGAAAATCGTTCCACTGCATAAACATTGGGCACAAAGGTCAAGAGATTGAAAACACAGTGTGAAATTCAGCATGAAAGTGTTATATCCGCCATTTTTATAAAGAGATAAATAATAATAATGGTAATAATAGATAAAGTAATAGAAATATAATCGAACAAAATAGATAATTATGATACATAAATTTGTTAGATGATAATTATGAAAGGAGATAGATTAATGACATGAGTGAAAAAGATACATATAAACATGTATCAATATAATAGGAAAAGGAGTCTTAATGAAATTGGAAACCTAATGGGAAATTCTTTATAAACAAGAGATCAATCCCCAAAACTCCAAAACCAGACACACATAACAACAAGGAAGAAGGGGAAAAAAAGGTGTTGGTTTCGGAAAGATGTGCGTAGGCGGATAGGGTTGTCCACAATTTGGTCAAATTCAAGGTAAGCATGTATGTTCTATACTATCTTTAAGAAGTTGATATTTTGTAATCTTGTTCAATGTTTAGAATTTGGGGTCTAGATTGGAGAATCATAAAATAAAAAAAATAAAAAAAAGGAAGAAAACCGGGAAGAGCAAAGAAAAGAAGGGAAAAAGGGAAGAGAAAGAGAAAGAATAAAGGAAAAAAGAAAAGGGAGAGGCTGGAATCGTGAGGAAGAAAAGAAGAGGGAAAGGAAAAGAAAGGAATAGAAAAAACCGAAAGAAAAGGAGAAAAAAATTATGGCGCAAACCTAGTTTTGAACCCCGAGTGATGAAGGTGGGACAAGAGCTTCAAGTACACTAGGATGTTGTTATCATATTGTATTATGACTTATTACATTTGTACTTATATCAATTAAATTGTGTTAGAAAATAGGCAAAAACTGTAGCAGTGAGATTTGAACAAGAAGACCACACCCTGTACTAGTTCAGCTGTGTTTAGTTTTGGAATAATTTAGGGACGAAGAATTATTAAGCCTTAGAAGTTGTAGTTGGTTTTTAAAAAGATATCGTAAGTAGTAATTAATAGATTTAGGTAAAGTAAATTATAATGATGAGACTGTTAAGTGATAATCTCTATGCTGAAATTATTTAGGTTCGAGTATAGAGCGAGGAGAAATTAGATACCCGATTCGAAGTAAATGATCTAACTCTTTTTTTGTGTTTTGTGAAAGTAATTTTACGGAAATTATATTTTTACATGCTTATTTTGATATTAAATGGATCATATAGAAGTATGTTGTATTTTATGAAGAACTTGTTTTATGTGAAAGTTTATGGATGATATGTGGCCTATGAAATGAGAAGTTTTTGTGCTCTCAAATGAATTATACTGGTGTCGCATCTGGTCAAATAATGAAAGTGTATGTTAGAAGTTAATTGTTCTAGCATTGCTTGCAAGCAAGTTGATGGAGCGCCCGAAACATGAGGGTGCTTAGCTTCATGCCCTCGTCTCATGGCGGGGATCCATAAGCCTATCTAAAAGGAGTTGTTTTAAACTGAGTATTCTGACGAATCATATAACTCAGTTAAGAGCTAAAAAGTAAAAATATTATATGCAGTATTTAAACATGGGAAACTTGATGCTTAATTTTATTTTTATTTTATGAAAGTTATTGTTATTTCAAAATTTGTTTCCGTGACATACATAATCCCACAAAAGGTAGTCAGATTACTTACTGAGCACGTTGTTTTGCTCACACAACCACTTACCATTTTTGCATATGAGAGGGACTATGAGTATATATACGTTGAGGAGGATGAAAAATGAGGAGGGTGAAGGAGCTCAGAAGATAGTCTCAAGAGTTAGTATTTATGGATTTAGTTCGTAAGTGTTATTGTTTTGAATGTTGGTATAGTTTATTTCGGTGATGTGATAGTTCTTTTGATTGAGGATTATTTTGGATATTATATTGAATGGTTATAGTTAATATTATTGAATTTTATTTGTTTAATTGAGATGACATAATTATGACTTCGTATGAGGAAGCCTTGTACTTCTTGAAAAGGGTACGGCGGATGTAAGGTTTTGGGCCTAAGGGTTCGAGGGTGTGACATGAAGCCACAGAAGATGATAATGAAGTATCAAGGCAAATAGTCCTGGGGAGTAAATCAGCTATCTTTTATAGTATCCAAGTGACATATTTTGACGGAAAGAAGAAAAAAGATCGAGGTCTGCTGATAAAATGTTTCAGTTGATCATATCAATTTTTATTCTTATTTTGGTGTTCTAAGAGAGGCCACACACCTCAAACTCTTAGCATTGCTACAACTCTTTTGTCTTCCCGAATAATTTGTTTGGTCTGATCTGCTGCAGCTTCATCATAGTTGATCATATCTGGGGACGACAGTTAAAAGCTACTGTGCGATCTTTCAAGCACCTAACTTGATACTGTTTATATAGAGGAACATCTAACTATTTGTCAATAATAGATTCTTCAAGGCAATGATCGATGTGACCGACCAGGGTTGATGTTAGATCCTAAGGTGCCTGAGACTTGATGCAACACTATCTATCTGCTAAGAAACATTTGTGTAAATATCCCCATAAACATTTGCCCATGAACCTGTAGCATCCCTCATATAAGCAGCACAGAGAAGGGACCAGCCTACATAGTCTCATCTCATGCTCCTATAAAGGGCTATTTATGCAAATCAAACTAGTGACCATTATTGAGACCAAGAAAGAGCGTCACTTTTATTGGAAGAAGTCAAATGAAAATTTCGCTATGGCAAAAACAAAGACAGACAAATTTCTCCATTTAATGAAAACTTACCAAAACCAACTAGATTTCCATATCTCTGGACAACCCGTGTGATGCTTATTGCTTTATCTTTACCAATTCCTAACTACAATAAATATAGAGATTCACATAATTGAACATTAAAACAAATCTTTAACTAAAAAAAAGAAGCAGGCCAAACCTTGGAATACACATCTTCACAAACCCCTGATCTTCTAAATAGCTTCCCAAGGTAAAATGGTATCATATCACTGATACACACTCCCCTGATAATAGTCACCACGTAAGTTTTCCAATAAAAAGACACAGATATATGACATCTTAATTTTGTCAGAGGCAGCAGCTGTAAGAAGCTACAACTTGAAAAATTAGGTGCTTTAAAGTTTACTCAACAAGCTTAACATTTGGCTTATAGGTAATAAATTAAATAAGTTAGTCACCACTAACCAGTAAACCCAGAAGATTGTTGATACTATGTGAGGCGCATTTCTAGAAAATGATTCAGCAAAAGATTTCCATGAGCCATCCAGCGAAAGCATCCGTGATAAGGAGATGCCAACCTAATAGAGATGTATTCCACACTTAAGCAAAGAACAAGATTTCACAAGTAAAAAGGAAAAATTCAACATTATAGTCTGTGACTAAGAACTACCAGCACGAAGACCAACCCATATATTTAAAGCCTCTTCACTAATAAAAAGTCCACAGCCTGCAGCCATAAGCAACCAAAAGTAGACCCACCTGAAATCAGGATACTTCAGGCAATCAAAAACTAAGGTTCCTAATTCAATGCCTCCCATCTTAATCAGAACTCATTCTAATAAGAGAAATCATGTGAATTCCTGGGAATATGAGCTGAAATTGAAGTGTTTGGGTAAGATAGATGAGTACCCTGGAGCATATTCTGGGAGCATGATTTTGTATCCAAAAGCTTTAAAAGTAAAGCCGCCAGGAGAAGTAGGTGAATAATTAGAGGATGAACCGTCTGCTAGCAAATGAATTCCAGAGATAGATGCCTGATCAAAATTTTTCATGCCGATAGACAAAAGTGTAATACTTGCAGCTATTCCCAAGACTATAATTAGCATTCCAAAAAACGGTCTTTCTCTGCTAACTGTTCCTCTTTCTATCAAACTCCCCAATACATCATTAGCAGCCTCAGGTTGTTCTTTTGGTGGCATCCCATCAAGTGTTGAAGGAGCAACCTTTTCAGAATCCGCATCATCAAAGCATTTAATCCTGCAATAGTCAAGGAAAAAATAAAAGAAAATGCAGTATTACACATATTATTAACTGAAGTAGGATGAGGAAACAAATTCTTCCGCTGAAACAGAGGTTAAAACACAGAAAAACTTAAAGAAGACAGGTGATTGCCTGAACCTCTTCAAGTAAAGCAATCAACTTTAGCAACATGTCTCCCAACATTACATGCCACTGAACATTAACATAATAGTAATATATATAGTAATATTTCTCTTTTTTTATCACACACACTAAGTCTAGCTAGAATTATAGGTAACATTTCTCTTGCAAATGCAGTTCATGCTAAAATATCACAAATGAAGTTAATTCCTTCTGAGTAGTATCAACCCAAACAAACAATTGGTTAAATTAAGTAGTAAATCATTCAACCTAAAATCAGACGTGTATTTCTAACCCAACGATTTCCTGCCAAATCCCAATGGCCAACTAGTAGCTCTAGTTCATTTTTCTGAATTAAAAAGAAAAAAGAAAAAAAGACAGATAATACAGATAGTTAACGAAGAATCACCTGGTAGTGGAGGGTTTAATTTTGACAGGAGTGACAAGATCCTTGACATCCTTAACCAGTAGAATATCTTGAGAAATAACTCTCCCAAAGACAGAAACAGCAAGTGAGGGATTGGTGGAACGCCTAAGCGTGGGAGCAGTAATGCCAAGCAACAGAGGGCCGTTACTCAGAACCACCATTGTTCTCACTAAGGCAGTGAGGCTCACACCCAACCCCGCACTGTTAGTGATCCCAGATATATGAGCGTGGAGGAGTATAAGCCTAACACAAAACCATTTCGCGAAGTTCCAAGATTTCCCAGTGGCGGGTGGCGGGGCAAGATTTCTAAACCACGCAAATCCAACCTTAAAAAACACAGACTCAACTATTATGGGTCTTAATAAAGAAAAATTACTATTGGGTGTTATATAATATATAATATATAATGTTGGGTCAATGGTTATTTATATAGGATCATTTATACGTTATAATTATAACATAGATAGTGATATAACACACCGAGTTCAGGTAGACTAGTGTATGTGGAGGGAGGCCTCATGGAAGTTGTGTGACAAGAATTTTCCAACTAAATTAAAAGAAAAATTTTACATGGTGGCAGTGCGACCGATAGTGTTATACAAGGCTAGACTGGATGTGTTGGCATACAAGGCATACAAGGCGTACAAGGCAGAGATGAGGATGTTGAGGTAGATGTGTTGGCATACAAGGCTAGACTGTATCGAAGATGAGGTATTTAAGGAAATGTTATATGTGACTAGTATAACAGATAAGATAAGGGATTGATACTGAGATTGTTTGGACATGTCAAGAGGACAGACACCGGCGTCTGTCAAAGTAGTTAAAAGCCTCATTGTAGAGGGAAATAGAAGTAAAAGCAGGTCGAAACTGACTTAGGATAAGTGGATTAGACACGACCTAGTAGATTTGCACCTCTCTGAGGATATGGTTCATGATAGGAGTTCATGAAGGCAGAGTATTAAGGCTAACAAGGTTTAGACAGTATATAGGGCATCTTATAATATATTTAGGGGAATTAGATGCTCCCTAACTTTAGGTTTACTTTGCACTTTTTTGTTTTCGTCTTTGTCTTTTATTATTTGTGCATATACATGGTTATAACAGTTTACTTTGCACTTTTTTGTTTTTGTTTTATTATTTGTGCATGTACATGGTTATAACTATTTTAATACTGGAAGCTTTCTATTTGTATTTATAAAATTCATTCACGAACACACCGCACATCACATCTTTATTAGTGTGTCATCTATGAATGTATATATATAATTGGCGGTCTCATTGGAATCAAACTCTCTATCCTGTGGGATGGAAGTATTGTTTGACTGGCTCTCACTCTTCTCATACTCTAAGGATAGCTTTTGCTGTGTTGAGATATACTTGTTATGTGTTATTGTTAGTTATTTATATATAGATATACATATGCATCTTTAGGTCACAGAAAAACACATATATACTTGACATTTACCGATAACTATGAAAAATATGGAACATGTTTTATTATTTTAGTTTTTATTGATCGTGACTGCCATAAAATTTTCGCAAACTTACGTGAGTAATACATATTGTTTATAAACCGTTAAGATTTGCTTGGATCTACGTATGTGGGAGATGAATGGTTGGGATTGAGAGGGAGAGAATCAGAGGAATATTCTCTTTTATTACGCTTGTGGTTGTGGCCTTGTGGAGAGATCCAGACGCTTGTAACCGGGAGGGGGATGAGATCTCCTCACCGCGCGGCCCAGGACGCGACACGTGGCAGCAGTAGGGGGTGGTGAGGCTAGATGAGGGTTACCCTCACCCAGCCTCACCACCCCCACTTTTTGCCACGTGTCGCGCGGTTACACATGCGGTGAGGGAGGAGCGGTGAGGGGATTCTATCCCCCGGGAGGCGGGAGCGGGAAAAGAGAGTGGTGGGGCCCATGTGTAGATTTTCTTTATGCTTTTGGATTTGGTCCGATTTTAGTCAGACTCAATGGTCAGACGTCGATTCAGAGACTTTTCAATCATTTAAATTAACAAGCAACAAATAAGGTAATTCATAAATACGTATCTTAATTTAATATTTTTTCATTTTAACATCATTAATTTTTTTGATAATTTAATTTTAATCATTAATCAAATAAGACGAGTATGTATTATCAATTTCTTTAACAAATATAATACTAAAAGTCAAAACTAACATTAGCATGCAATTTCTGGAAGAGAAAATTAATTAATTCATAAAATGGTGCATGTTTTTTCTTTACATATTTCAGCTAACTTCTGCAATTCAAAGTAAAATGTGTCAGTACAGTTTCAGCATATGACTCATTTCAGAAAAATGATTAAATGAACCCTTTAAGGTCGTTAGATTGATCCGAAAATTTTATCGTAATCACTTAAGACTTAAAGGAGTAAGACCATATAAGTTAATCCGGTTGGTCTTAACGTTTTGATGGGTAATTACGAGCATAAAGTGGATGTGCTAAAACTGAAAATTGGAATGAACAGGGGATTAACTATAAAAGGCCCAATTTGATGGATTTGGATCTATAAACACGGTTTGGGCTCATGAAAAATAATCCTTAGGGAGTTTATTATACTTTCCAAGCCATGGTTCAAAAAATTAAGGTTTTGAGGTCTCAAAAGATAAGGTAATGTGGTGATTATACCGTAGAATTCAGCATGCACACTCGATAATGATTGGATACTTAAACGGTATTCCAAAAGCAGCTCAATTCTGGAGCTTTTTCTTCCTTTTTTTTAATTCCAATTGGAAAGTAATTATCGAAATTGCCATGTTAATATTGTTTAAAATAATCCGTATTGATTGATTAGTATCCTCAAGCAAATCTATGTAACACATTACTGTCCTCTTGTAAGAGTCCTACCTTAATGTGTTATTCTCCTAACATGAAAGTCATATAGATTTTTCAAGTTTGTTTAATTTGTTTTTCAATTTGCACTATTATCTTTGTTGACTAAAAATAAAGTCCACGCATAACTAAAAAAATTAAGACGAGAGAAAGAGAGAATTAATCAATATAGCAGAAGAAAGGAAAACGAAGAGTAATACTAAAAAAAAAAGGCTAAAAGGTATGATATTCGAATAAAGTACCATCTACAACGGTCTAAACGACATTTTTAGTAGAGCATCAAGCTTAAAAATTCGTTCTAAGTTTTAGTTTGATAATGTTATATCTTCTTAATCAACTCAAATTCAACACAGCTTAACTTGACTAAACTCGTTAAATGAACAAATACAATTTAATGTTTGAACTTAGCTCATACTCGCTAAGTAAACGAATTCAATTACATACTTAAACTTGACTCATATAATTAAAATTAACAAACTCAAACCAAACACAAACCAAACTCAAGATGATCATAAGCAACTTGATTCGTTAAACAGCATTGCTCCCTCCGTAAAATGGCCAAATCTATGTGGTAAGAAAATTTTATATGCTTCCTTGCGTCCCACTACCTTTTCCCTCCTCCCTCTATCCATCTTCTTTCCTCCGTGTTAAATTTTCTTTTTCATCAACAAAGCTCACCCACTTTTTCTTTTTCGTTTCCCCAATTCCCCCCTCTCACTGTCTCCAAACCCAAACCATCAATAAGCGAAGTCCAATAGACCAACAATGCAGATAACCAGGTAGTGGTCCTCAAATGACTTGTCAAAACTTAATCGGCATTGCTGCAGGTTCCAGGATAAATCAAGACGTCAAAAACAAATGGACGACTTCTGGAAGAACAACTAACAGCCATTTACGAACTTTTGTAAGATATGAAAAGTGAGAATCACAAGACATCTTAAAATGATATGTGCACTTCATTGACTGCAAGCAGATACAATTTACAACCAAAAAAGGTACATGCCCCCAGGGCACGTAACAAGACGTGACTGTTCGTGTTGGTCAAGGACATCTACACACAAAATTCCCCACAGCCTTCGGCCATAAACAATGCTACCTACACCCTAATAGAACGGGTAATAATACATGGGCTGAATAAGGGGCCAAAACAAATAACGCCCCTCCAAATACCATGGGGGAAATGCTTTAAGTTCCCCCTCACATAGCAAAGAAAGAAGGAAAGAAAAAAGAAGAAGTAAAAAAGCAAACAAGCAACAAAGATTGAGGCGACCTTTATACACAAACCTCTTCCTATACTCTGCAGCTCCAAGTAGAAATGTACAAAACCCAAAATCTTGGCCCTGCCAACAGACCTCCAAGTCGAGAACCGGATTGAATATCTAAGTCATTTTAGTATCACCTTTTGATACCCTGGGGAACAATGAGATTCGTCAGAACAAAGAACAAGAATAGGCACATTTAACATCAATCACATATCCCAACTCTGGGGACAGAGGAAAAAGTCCAGAATAGAATCAAGTCAAGTTTGTTCGTGGAGATACCTGTACATTGAAGCTCTAATGGCATGCAAAACCAACAAAACTGTGACCAGCACTCTAAAGGAAATCTCTATTAGATTTCACTTCACTCCAGTATGGTGTCAGGCGGCCTAACATACATACTCCCCATAAGCTGTGCCTGCGGCTGAGACACAGACAGTGGCAGCATTTGCTGTTGTGATGACTGCTGCTGTTGCAGTCGCTGGAGAACATGAGAAGACTGTTGCAAATGTGCTGGCTTCCGATGCCATTGTTCATGTGCCCCAGAAGGTAAGTTGTCTGAAGAGTGCCTCTCACCTGGCCCTTGGCCTACTTGAGATGAAGGTTCAGTACCACCAGAGGAAGAAGGGGTCCCAGAGGTACCTAATTGTGCTGCTGGACTTGATGCACCAGAATCGTACAACTCTGAATCTCCCCAAGGAGTGGCATAGGCAGGAGAGACAACTTTGGTTACATTTAAAACATCATCGGAGGCTTGAGATGTCATTGCTGCAGTAGCCATTTGAGTTGAGCTGGCTGCGCGAATCTGATCACATTGTGGTTCTCTTCCCTGAAGACTGGTTTGTTCAGAATTTAACTGATGATTCTGGTGCAACATTCTCTGAACAGAAAGTTGACTTTGACTCGCCATTTTCGCACGAGCCTGTAACTTTGGAAGCTGTTGACCTGAACCAGCCATGACCACTGATGCAACAGACTGCTGATCTACTGACAATGGACCATCAGACACTGGGGAAACTTGACCTTGATTAACACCATCAGAATTACAAGGAATTTGCTGAAGGTGCTTTGAGGTAGACGGAGCTTGACCAGCAAGCATCCTTTGAACAGGCTGGAACAATTTAGTAGGTTGACGCACTAATGCCTTTCCAGCTGGAACAGGATTCATTGGTGAACTGGTATATAGACCCGGAGACTGACCTTGCAATAAATGCATAGGCTGCTTCCCGTTTTCCACAGAATGGTTTCCAGTATTGACTGAAAGACCTCCAGACAATTCCGTTGCCATGCTCTGGTGCATCATCATGTTCCCTCGGCCTAATCCTTTCAAAACTTTTGCCTGCTGTTGAGATTGAGTTTGCTGTCGTTGCTGAGAATGGTGCCTGCCAGATTGTGCAAATTGCTGCTGTGTCTGACGTTGTCTTGGCTTGCCCGTCTGATTTGTCATGCTGCTATTAGCAGTTTGCCCATTCTGGGCAAGCCCATGAGGCATCATTTGATGTTGCTGTTGGTGCTGAGGCACTGTCATTATGGGTGACCCTGGGGACAAAGGAGAAAGCGAAACAGGTGGAGAAGTAGCTTGTGAAGGAATATGGGAAGTACTGTGAGGTGATGAAATGGGAAGATGAGCCTGTGACTGTACATGTGGCATCAGAGTGTTATGTGATGGAAATTGTTGTTGTGGTTGTTGATGCAGCTGCTGCTGAAGACGCTGTTGCATTTGTCTCTCTTTAGCTAAACGGATCGCATAAGCCTGGTGTTGCGGATTCGGGGTATGATTGTTTCCTACAACATGAGGGTTAAGCGGGCTAATGGAATGCAACTGTTGGGGCGACATTGCATGTGACTGCTGGTTGTGGAGGGAATATGATGGAACAGGTGGAGACACCGTTTGGTTAGGAAAAGAGAAACTTATGGCTGCATATGGAGAGACACCCTGGTTGCTTCTCGGTGAAGCTTGCATCTGAAGCTCAGGCACCATAACTTGGCGCTGAGGATTTTGATTTTGAGCAGGCTACAGAAGAAAAAGAATCTCATTTAACCGGAATTGCTAAAATTACATAAGGATAGCAAGAAAGTGACCAAAACAACCAAGCATTTAGACTTATAAACACATCCCTCTCGAACACCACCGCCAAAAAAAAAAAAAAAAAAACCACTGATAGGAAAAAGAATACTGGTGAACCCATGAATAATCTTACATAAGAGTAAACATGAATAAAACTCTTCTCTCTAATGACTTAAGCTTGTAGTTAAGCTGGTAACTCAACATGGTAGTAGAGCACGAAGTCCTGGGTTCAATCCTGTTGCACTTTTAAAAGAAAAAGACGAGCATAGAAAGTAAAAGGAAACAAATGACTGTTTGATCAATTTGTGCCAGTTAGACCAGGAGAATCTTCTTGGAAGGAGTAACCTAGATCACATAATTCACTTAAAATTTCTCGATTGAATTGTCAGAAAAGCCAGCTGTGGGACAATTTTGAACTTGTGTGACCTTTAAACACAACCACCGCCACCATCACCGGGAAAAAAAAAGATAGAGAATCTAGATGTGACGTGCAGGCAAAGAAAAAAATAATAATAATGACAATAATAATAAAATAAATAAATAAGCCACACTTTATATTCCAGTAGACCAGGTGCATTGAGCCTCCCAGCCTAAGAACATCTCATAAACTAAGGAACCAGATCTATCGTCAATAATACTGCAGCTAGTATGAGTAATCTAGTAATACTATCCCTGTCTAAAATTTTCAGAACACTTCTCCAAGAGAGCACCCATTATTAGTAATGCCACAATGATTCATACTGATATTATTTAGATCCAGAAAATATTCAGCACCTGCGGCAATATAAGTTTCCAAAAGCATTTACTTCACACAAGCACTCTCATCTAAGTTCAATTCGCAAAGATGTTTGTCGAGAAATATTCATATAACTCACCCGTACCATATGCAAATCTTCACGAGATCTTATTGAGTTTCCCTGACCACAGCCTCCTCCAGCATGAATGTTTCCCGGGCCAGGCATTGTCACCATACCAGAAGAAACCGTGTTACCAGCAGGCCTTGCCGTTGGCAAGCTTCGGTTACCTCCACCAGTGATGGACACGACATTACCACCAGGTAGCATGCGCCCACTGCGATCAATAGCTGGAGGAGGTCCTGGAGATGACATATTTGGTTGTGTGAGGTTCCTCCCAGCAAACATCTGATTGTACTGTTGCATCCTCTGTTCTTCAATTGTTATAGATGCTGCCCTAGAAACAGCATATTTTCCGTCCCTGAATAGAGCATCCCATTGCAACAGTAAGGATAAAAACTGCAAGATGAAATGCTGAAGGACCATTTCTAACAATAGAGCATCTTGCCTGGGGGATGCATTGACTGGAACTGGTGATGATGAAAAGTTGTTGCCTGTGGTCATATTGGAGGATTCAAGTACTGGCGAATGAGCACCAGAGGCAGTAAGGATTGGAGTCATCGTACACTGATTAGAGGTAGGTAATGCACCTGAATGCACGCCTGGGTAACCAAGTGGAAGGATATCGCTAGATACAGTTGCATCAGAGAGATTCAGCGGTCTTTACCATAATAAGAGGGTCAAGGTAAATCAGGATCAGAATGAAGCAGTTAGCGCACAAGTGTTGATGCTTATACGACCATGCAAAGTCTTACTTTTGAATAGAAAAAGTAACACTTACGTCAAGATATTCCCGCCACTAAGATTATTTGGATAAACTTGAGAAAGAGCAACCATATGAGAACCATGAGGTGACTGGATCTGCTTAGGTTCCTGCTTATCATTCTTTCAACTCATAACAGAAATCGAGAGAGAGAAAAAAGTAGTACAAAAGGAAAACACAAACATCATAGAGGTCCAAGATATGATGAAGCAAAAAAATATAATAACTTGAAGATTCTTCTTGTACAGCAGAGTAAGAATTGCTCATACATAACACCAGTAAATATAAACATTAAACACATACTCTTTTAAATATAATACACAAACGTATATATAGCAAGAGAGGTCAAAAATGAATGTTCTTGTATTGCAGAGTAATAATCAGTCATGCGGAACACCATTACGTACACATATGCACACACAGACACACACATATACATTTAGTGTGTCCGTTTTTTTGCAAGTCAAATTCCATTAATAATCAAAATGTACAAAATAGATAGCCATTATAATAGACAATAACGTGATCAATTGCTCGCTATACATCATGCTAACCATTAGACACTACCTAATACTAAGGAACAATTCAAAAACAAATCAGTGAAGGCCAGGTAAGCCTTGAACTGAAGGAGGGCCAAAATATACAAAATTAGCCAGCAAGGCTTACAAATAGAACAGAAGAGAACATTATGCATGACACCAAGATAGTTGGGCCAAGCTTATGAGAATTGTGATGCCAAGGTTAATAGAAAGCTTCCAGATGAACTTACTATTCTTGTACGCACTCCAAGAGTCTACAAAGTACCTCATCAGAATTTCTATAATTACTGCCTGAGTATCTTTTCCAATTTATTGATAGAGACGTTTGTTCCTCTCTTTCCAGATGCTATAGACTGAGGCTCAAAATCCAAAGTGAACCTTTCTGGAATTTAGAGCTCCAGTGTTGCAGGGGGAAAGCCAATTGATTATATTTTGCCTCCATATAGATTTTCCTCTAAAATGACTACATGACCCACTTGACCTAAAGGCTATCTTTGTGTTCACATATATTCCAGATATTCTTCATAATGTATGCATTCTTTAAAAGTGCCAAATCAGAGATACCCAATCCTCCCCTAACCTTGGGCTGGCTGGCAGTGAACCACTTTACATTTCCTTTTTTAGTCCCACTAAAAGAAAAGACTTCACGGCTTTCTCTATTTTCCTGATAATTCTCCTAGGTAGAAAAGAAAAGGCAGTCTAGTATATCCATATGACTAAAATGACTGAGTTGATTGGCTACCGTCTTCCTCCATATGAAAGTGTTGAGCTGTCCAACTTTGTACTCTACTTGAAATCTTGTCCAAAAATGCTCCTTACTCTAAGTATGACAGTTTGCCAAGAATAAGTCGAACCCCCTAGGTATTTGATTGGGAGGTTTTCCAATTTCATTCCCAATATATCAGCTATTACTTCCATTTCATGGGAGGTTATACCAGATGTGAATACTTTACATTTTTGTAGGGTTGGCTGAACGTATCAAGGGGATTGGAATTCCTCAAGTGTATCTTTTATGACCATTACAGAGTGGGTATCTACATTTGATAGGATGAATATAATCTGCAAAAACCAAAAAAGAAAGGTTAATATGTTCATATTTGAGATGAAAATCATAAAGAGTTTAGTATCCTCCTTTTTAAGAGTTGAGTGAAACCTTCTTGATAAGGATGAAAAGACAGAGGGATTAGGAGTCTCCTTGTCTGACTCCTCTTGTTGCTTTGAAGCTACCCATCAATGCTCCATTCAGATTAATGGAGAAAGAGGTTGTAAAGATGCAAGCCAAATCCATTTAATGTAGTTATCCAGAAAATTCATCACCTTCAAGATCATCATTAAATACTGTAAGCTAACAGTGTCAAAAGCCTTCGTAATGTCTATTATAATTGCACAACATTTTGGGCCACCTGTTCTCTTGTAATTTTTAATAATTTCATGCATCCGTAGGATATTATTTTGAATGGTTCTTCCTTTGACAAAACCTGATTGGTTTTCACCCATAAGAAAGGGAAGCAGAGGTTTTAGCCTATTAACCATCACCTTGAAGATGACTTTGTAGGTAACAGTGGAAATAGACTTGAATTCTTTAATTTTGATCGGTTGTCAACTTTAAGAATCAGGGATATTGCAGTGGCATTTACATGATAGTGGATGAAATTCTCTTCCAAAAAGAATCAATTGCATCCATTAACTCTTCACCTATAAAACCAATTATTCTTAAAGAATTCAAGTGTATACCCCATCAGTACCTGACGCACTATCACACTTTATAGAGAGAAGAACATTTCCTTCTTGGAGATGGGAGAGGACAAATTATGATTTTTGGCATCAGAAAAAGTTATCCCAGCCAAAGTTAAAGTGGGAGAATCCACAAGAAAGGGATTTTGTAAAAAGTTTCTCAAGGAAATCAGATGACGTCATCTCAACTTGCTCATAATCTTCAATCATAATGTCCTCATTCTGCAATCCAAATATTTTTTTCCTAGCAGTGTGTCTTATCTGTTACATGAAAAAACCTAGTATTTTTCTCCTCCTCATTCATCCACTTAATCCTAGACTTTGACTCCTCAAAGAATAGTAGTTTAGTATAGACCTCCATTGAACCCTTCACATCAGTGTGTAGTTGAGAATTGAAATGATCCTTCACCAAATCTCCTTGAACTTCTTCTAGCTTTAATCTAGCCTTTTTAACTCTGGTAGTGATTTTTCAAATTTCTCATAGTTCCAACTTTTTTAAAGGATCTTTCAGTCTCCTTAGTTCTTTGTTAAGCAAATCAAGCGTTTTTCTTTATCTTCGGCTTCCCAAATGTCCTATAGGATATTCTTGAAACTTAGGTGTTTCATCCAACACTTCATGAACTTGAAGAGCTTGGGACCAAATTTATTCTTCATTTGAATAGAGAGAACCCCAAGAGAGTGACCAAATGAGATAACAACTCCATAATCCAATTGGAAGTGAGGAATTTGACTTTTTCATTGTTCCTTAATTGAATTCCTGTCAATCCTCTTCGTTCTTGTTTTCCTCTTTCCATCAAGGATGATATTGAAATCTTCCATTATTAGCCAAACCTAATTCCCATATAGTTGGTGTTGGCAGCGCAGTTCCTTCCGTAGGTCTCTTCTATTACTCCTCTCAGTGTACCCATATAAAATAATTAGGATGGACTGTTCATCCTTTGAAGATATTAATATAATTTTGCAGGTAATGGATTGTTCGTTATAGTGCAGCAGCTTATCCTCAAAGAGTTTGGGTTTCAGGCTACCCAAATCCTTGCGACAGTACTAGGCAACATATCATGTAGTACCTCTCAATAATTGAATACATTCCTAGTTATGTTTTCAATTTTTATTTGTCTTACCTTAACTTCCACTAGTCTTGTGGGTCCAATATTCTTTACATTGATATATTACTTTACTTCTTTTTGTCTAAAAGAGGAGTTGAGTCCTCTAATATTCCAGCAAGTTAGCTTTATAATTGTAAGGATTTGGTACCTCTTGACCTTCACCTGCTTGCACCCATGATGTACTACCTGATTGGAGGGATACCTTTGTCCATCTTGTTCACTTCCATACTGTCCAGTTGACTTAACTGATCCTCACTATCATATGCTTTTGATTTTGAGGAGCCTCCCTTTACAGGGGCAGCTTTTTTTTTTCTTTGCTTGTTCACCAATTTTTTTGATCATAATATCACCTTTCTCCTGGTCTGAGGAAGCATATCCATCATCAGAAGTGACAGTTTGCCCAGTCTGTTTCACCCTTTTTTCTCTTGGTTTGACCTTTGATTTTGTTAGGCCTGAATTATGAAATGTTGATTTTTTTCCCCTCTTGGTTTGGCCTTTGATTTTGTTAGGCCTGAATCATGAAATGTTGATTTTGGTCCGGAGTAATCTTCAGCTTCATCAAAAGAGGTGTGAGAGGAATAAACCTGATCATTTTCCTTGTTGCTTTGGCATTGAAGATACTCGTTTGCATCAGCATATAATCCAACAAGAAAACTAAACTTGCTGGTATTAATTTTATTGCTTAAAGAAGAACATATTATGTTGGTTCCTTCATTGTTGCATTGATCCTTTTTTACTGTCAGCTTTCAGAGGGCTTTTATTTGATAGAGAGAAGAATCTTATCCAAGTCCTCCAGTCCCACTTTGAGTTTCTTGTTGAAAATAAATGATTTCCTCCTCATTTGCATCAGTTTCCATCAAGTTTGGTATGGATTGTCTTTTTGAATACCCTTACCTTTGCTTTGTTACTTGATTTGTGTTGGCTTTTGCAACTGAAGCTTGTCTTATGCTTTCTAGTTGTTCCATTTTCTTCCGAAGGAGTTTTGTACCTTCTTTTTGGTTCAGTCCCAGAATAACAGTTTTAGCCAAAGATAATACATTTGGCGCACTGTATAGGAATCCAGTCATACGTTACTTCCTGTCAAACTTTCTTGCCATATTCGTCTATAAGCTTCACACCATGCTAGGAAGTTCATCTCCAGCTTTAATTTCCACAGAGATCCTATCATAGGCTACTCTAATTTAAACAATGATGAGTGTGTCTATAAACATGGGCTTCCCAAATTAGCTACCCATTCTACCTAGAGTAGTAGAGTTGAAGTATTGCAACCTCAAGAAGGGAAGACGAATCCAAACTGGAATGGCATTCAATTTTAATTTTTTGATTCGTTTCTTTGGATTCCACAACCAAAAAACACGACTCTGTTACCAAAAGGTAAAGGAGAGAGATCCAAGATTTCTTGCTTGCTAACCTCAAATTGGAATCTGAATATAAAAAAGTCTCCATCCAGCTTCTGCGTTTCCAAAAGACCTTTGTTGCTCCATTTTCCCTCCACGCAATTCTTCAGATTGTGGAAGGAAACGTTATTTCCAAGAACTTGGTCTACGATAGTTTCATTCCACTTTAGTATGCCATCGCTGACTTTTTAGGAGGGATTGCAACAAATTTCTCACCTTTGACAACTTCATATAAGTAGGATTGTAGGGTTGATGATTCCTCGCGTTTAAAATCAGGTTTAAACAAGTTTCCCATTTGAACGTGTGACGTCTTGCATGTCACAAATCGAGTGGACACTTATTGATGTGGATGTTAACAACTGATTGCATAATGTGCACCAAAGTATCAAGTGACATCAAAGTTCCGGGGAAAAAAGCGATTTTACAAAAATCTGAAGCACTTCAAATCCAAAGAATTAAAAGATGGACACAGTTTTCCCTCTCCTTCTCAAGCTCGTGGCAAGAAATGTCAGCATCATGCAACATAAAAAATCAAATTCAGTCAAAGTGAAAGGAAAAAAAAATAGACAACCAAAATAAGATGTTCATGTAGTTTTTAACGGAAAAAATTTACTCCAAGTAATACAAAAACGTGCATCTGGCATGTATTTATATCCAAATTTGGCCAAAAGGAGATCACAAGAGAAGCAACTCGAGAAATGTAAAATCTTTTCCTGAACCAATATACCTTCATAAACAAATTATGCAACCCTATAAAAGATTAAACCGGTAACTAACCTTCTGCGTCACAAGATTCCAAAAGTTTGAGTACACGTTTTAGATTCAGAGGCACAAGTACAAGAATTCAGATAATACCATACGAGACCAACCAATGATGAGACAACAGGGTATTTCGAGGGCATGGGAACAAATATCAAAACCTAGAAAGAGCAAACTTTCCCTGGAAAAAAGGATTGGCGCTAAAAACATTTATTTTTGCTTTAGGTACAAGAGAAATCTAAAACCTTGCTTGATCCAGGAAAAGTCTACCTGCTTCCTCCGACAATGGAGTTTCTGCCCAATCATGATGATCTTTTCAAAATGAGATTTCAGCGTGTCCTCTTCCATAGGGCCTTGCAACCGCTGGAATAATTGTCTTGCACTTCCCTGGGAAACATGTGTTTAATACACCGACAATCACTTGAAGCCATGGTGAAATATAACAACACTCAAGCCTTTTTCTCATTATGTGGGGTTGGCTATATGGATCAACAATATGCACATAAATACATGAGTGTGTGTATGATTAGATGCAGCCATGCATGAGTGTGTGTATGATTAGATGCAGCCATGCATGAGTGCGTGCATGTTTGTGTAGATGTGTACATGTGTATGTAAGTATGTATATATGTATGTTATAGACACGTGTGCTTGTTGTGTGGGAATGCATATTGTTAAACGTGTTTATATATATTGACAAAATATAATGGAAGACCAAAACAACACTATAGAGGAGATGATAACGGCATCCTACTTTGGGGATGCCGGGCAAAGTAAAACTGTAAGGTTGAGAAGACCCTGAATCTTCTGCGCTATCAGCCCCGTCACAGGAAGTTCTGTCCATTAACTGTTTGTGACGCTCCTTGCATTCTTTCGCATTACGGAACATGCACTGCAACATTCAGCTCAATCATAAGTAAAGTCGTTTTTATCCTGACACGGTTTACTGTCCTGCCTTTCTGTTTTGCTAGAATAAATTGTTTGACATTGAAAAGACAATTACTTTTCCACTTTGCCCCAATAAACATCATCAAGGGGAGAAAACATACTTCAGTAGGCAAATAGGGTAACAAAACAAACACATCACAATTCTCCGTGTTTGGTTTTACCGAACTCTGGCTCATTTAGACATGACCGGGTATATAAAAACAGGCAGGATGTAAGGAAAACCACTTGAAACAGACAAAAAATCTAATATGAAACCACTCATAGTCCATATCCCTTGAGACAGAGCCAACGAATCTCACCAAAAGAAAATGGCCACAGGAACAAAAGATTGAGATTGCTAAGAGTATATAGGTAGCTTGTGTTTGTCTTTGAGGATATGCAGTTTTTGGATGGATACACCATACTGCTAATATACTCTGAAAATACGGAATGAAAACTTGCAAGCTTTTGTTTCAAAAAATTTAAAAAAAAAAGGAAGGAAAAAGATTAAGATGATATCACCTTGAATTGCAAAGTACTGTTTATAGCATCGCTCACAAGCTCCCAGTTTGGACCCAGATCATGCACAAGCACGACGAGTGCCTAATTTAAGTGTAGCGTACTTTTAGTTGAGGAGGAAGTACTTGAAAAACTAACATGAAAAAGCAATCAGTAAGACCTGTTCTTCAAATAATGACCAGGGACTCCCAGGACCCGGCTGGTTAGCAGGGATCTGCAGGCAGTGAAATTCTCAGGATCACATTAACAAAGGCATGAGCATCAAGCCCCAGACAACAATACAAGCAGGTCAAAGTTAGTTAATCACACGCAGTACCTTGAGCAAATTTGTTTTCCTGCGGTGATCCCGACCACCAAAATATTTGATGAACTTATCTGGGTTACCGATCTGAGAAGACACTGGAGAAGGCATAGATCCACCAAGTTGTGCAGAACTGTCAATTGCATTATCGTTTTGCCTCATCGTCTTTGATTTCTTTGCAATATGAGGTCCAAACAATCCTACGAAAATAACACCGACATGAGGGACCAACAAGAGCAAGAAAAAGTTATACTCATAAGGAAGACAAAACCCTTTACCACTGCTACCGTTTGATTCAAAGTGATGACTCTCCAATCTCTTCTTCGAGTGATCTCTCTGAAATAGTACAAAAAGAAATATTACCCTCAACAAACAGAAAATGATAGCAGTTCAATAGCACCGCATATACCAAAATGAACCACATCTACATGATTTTATCAAACAAATACAAGAATGCAATAACCAATAAACCATTAAGCAACAAAACTTTAAATATAAACCCCAGTGCAGCCCAGATCTGCTTGGTTTGGTGATCATAGCATGATTTTGTGATTATGACAATTTATGCTATTCATTTAAATCATGTTTTATTTCATTTGATTTATATCAGCTGACTAAATTAGTTTGATACTGACTAAATAAGTTTGACTCAATGAATTACCAAGATTGGTAATACAAAATATTCCATATGCTATTCATCTTATTTTCTTGTCATTGTGTCATTTATGCAGGTACTTATAGAGCCGGGGGTCTCACTGGAATCAAACTCTATCCTTTGTGATGGAGGTATTGCTTGTCTGCCTTCCACCCTCCCCAGACCCTAGCGCTAGCTTTGGCTGTCGTTGGGATATAATGGGTACATGTTGTTGTATTCATCTTATTTCCCTAAAGCGCTTTTTAATATGAGGTAATCAGTTATTACAAATAGTGTCCTTATATTGTCTAAAGTTATTTCTTGTGAAAACTGAAAGTATGAACGAGAAAGAAAACATTAAAAACTGAATCAAAATTCATATTGGAGAATTTGCAGTCAAAAATCACAGTGATTATCAATTATCACAGTCATAAACAAACTGACCCAAATCATTACTTGGACAGAATGAGCCCAAATGGATAAAGATAAACATGATACAGGGTACTTATTTAAGACCAATATCAATAACTTCAGCCTAGATAAAAAGATATTCATAGCTGGCCTAAGGCAAACATCTTGGCAATAGATAATGCCACAGAGTATCTCCACATCTAAGTCCATTAATAAAAGAGTGCAAGATCTAATAAGGATAGGACAAAAAGAACCTGGTCGTGTTGGAAATTGGAATCAACCAAACATCTCTGCTCGTATGCAGATCCCTGCACAATTATATTCAACAACTGTAAACTAAAACTAAAGGTTGACATCTGCAAATACACAAAAGAAGAGGCCTAATTTTGCATTCCAAAAATCGTCGATACATTACCATTTGTCTAGCTTTCTTCTTTTTTGTTTGCATCGACACATCTGCAGAGTCATTGCCTAAATGTTTTTCAAAATCTCCCATAGACTCGACTTTAATATTGTTTAATACATGAGATACACCATCAAGAGTGCTCTGATCATCCTGGAAAGAATTGGCATCACCACTTGAAGCATCAGCCTTTGTTGGACCATGAACATATGCAGATGTTCCAGCAGTAAAAGTACATGAAACTCTTGGCCTATTAGAAGTCCGCACGCGTTTTGTAGGAAATGACACATTAAGGCTGTTGGCAGGACGTTTTCCCAATAAAACAGGTGGTTGACTCCCAACTTTTCTATCCATGCACTGGAGAAAAGGTGAATCAGCAACCACTTCCGCCTTTCTTGAGCCATATCCCTTTGTCGAAATTTTCAGTTTTTTCTGAAAATATTTTGAGGACTTTTTAGAATCAAGAGTTACAGACATATTATAAGTGCTGGTTTCTCCTACATCCTCCTCGTATGCATTATCTGGTGATACAAAATCTGCATCAGTATCCATGAGAAGAATAAAGACTGGATGAAAAAGCAGGAAACTAGAGAGCATCTAAATACCAGCTACTGCACCGGACGTGGATGTCTCAAATTCCTCTTGTATGATACTGCCAGTTTTCTGAGACCATATGTGTCAGATTCAAAATTCTCTCTAGAGTAAACAAAATGTTTTTTTGGGGTTCATGAGACAAACATATTACCTCATATTTTGCAACAAATGATCCCACAAGTTTTCTATATCTTTCCATTGCACCTGGCGGAACTAGATAGAATACATTCAACTACGAAGAAACAACAGTTCATAGATGTTACTCCCAGGAACCAATAAAAATTAGAAGACAAAAGATAAAATACATAAACGAAGTACAAAACAGCATATTGAAGACAGGTATGCATAAATAACAGGTCAATTAGTAACCAAGAAAAAATAAAGTACAAAATCGCATATTGAAGGTGTGCATAAACGACAGGTCAATTTGCAAAGAGAACACAACAAAAGTTATACGACAGAAAATCCTCCACTCTAAAACCAAAAAGAAAAAGGAACAGCTACAAGTACAAAATTGGTCATGCAAAATGAGTGTTTCACAAATTATCTGCATGTTTACTAAGGCATAAACGTAAATGCATCCTCTAAGGGAAACAAAATCAAGAAGAATGATTTGATGTAGATATCATACTTCTTTGGAGCGCTCATTCAAGGAAATGTCCATAATTCCGACATCGGAAACCCTATCTGGAGTCGCTGGAGCTTCAACATCAATAGGCCGAACTTCAAGTGCATCATTTTTCCGAAATTGTAATGCATAATCCCAAAGCGCAGGTGAACAATTTTCAATGCGAGATTGAAGCTCCTGCCCTTGGCTTTTCCTCTGCACAATAGAACCAGAGATATGCAGCAAAGGTCATATGTACCTTAAAGATCTATTCTTTCCACGAACAATGAAAATATATATAATGAAACAAGAGTCGGAGTAATGGGGCAGTGGAATATTTCATTTAATCTCAACAATCCCAAGTCAGACAAAACTCTAACACGAGAATTATGAGATTTATTTACCTCTTTGTTTTAGAGATGTTTAAGCCAATCTTCCCATAGCCGTAACAGGGTTAAACAGAAGCAAAGCGTCATTTTCAAATGCTAAAAGGTGCAACTCAAAGTAGCAAGTACAAAATTATAACAAGAGCACATATCTTTTGTCCCAATAAACTAAGCCCGAGTTAAATGTACAAGTTACTACAACATTTTCTTTTAAGTCTTCTGCTCATTACGTGGCCGAGTTCGGACATGGTGTAAAGGCAGTTTCCCTTGGACACAGACTTACAGTATTTGCAGCCAGTCCAGATTTTGGAACTCCGGATATGAGAATGCTATCTTCATTTTTTAAAGCCACTATAACACAATATAATTCAACATTAACAGACACTAATCTTTTCATCAATCTGCAGATGTCTCCAAGTCACTTAGAAGGCAAAATTTTATAAATAATATGAATAATAATAAAATAATAATAATAACTTCCATATACAGCCTGTTAACAGGCGAAAAAAGATGAATCAGAAAAATAGTTCTAGACTACAGCACTTGGGCTTAGAGAGCCCACTGAATTACTGAAAAGAATATAAGTAAACAACAAATAAATGTTCAAATATATCTCAGTGGCCTGATATACCTCCAGTGAGCTCCAGAACTCCATGACAGCTCTTGCCAGAAATCGAGCTACCTTTTGACCTTCCAAACGACTATTCTTTTCATTAAATTTCAACCGGGACAATAATGAAACTTGATGACCCAATTGTGAAGCAGTAGATAGCTTCCACAGACGCTCCTATAAGGAATGAGGAAAAACTCAATGTCAGGAAATGACCAATGCCTGTTACATAGATGGATGACTTTATAATGGAATAATATAAACACCCAAAACTAATCACACAATGATGATTAATGAAAAGACCAGACCTGAGCAAAATCATTTGCCAACCATGCCATCTCCTCCAGAACAAAGTTCCAATGGGATTTTTGACCAATATCCACTGAAGTATCTGACAGAGATAACTGAGCAATCCTCTTATGTTTCACCTGTTTTATACTAAGGTATTAAGGGCCATAAAGAAGCCACTTAAAAACAGTGAAGATACAAACGATACAAGAATCTTAAAACCCACCTCTATCATGCGTGCCTCTTCCAGAATTGAGTCCTCGTCAGCCCTGCTAGCCTTCTGAATACACAAAGTTTGTACCACAGAAGCACTATTTGAGACTCCAACTGAAGGTTCAGTGTCAGGAAGTTTCCCCATGGAGGAAACAGAACCCTCGGGCCCCATCTTGCAAATATTATCATCCTTTAGATTTGTATTATCAACCGAAGGAACATTTGCATCCACACCAGTTTCAGGCACATCATTCCCATCCACATCCATACTTTCAACCATGTCCTGATCCTTATACTCTTTTTGGCCTTTGCTTTCCACCTCATTTTGCAAATCAGGTACTTCTGCATTCACTTCTTCCCCATGTTTCAACATAACATCATTCTCTTTAAGGCTTTGTTGGACAACCGCACATTCAACAATATCAATTCCATCATCTCTACTCTCATCCTTTTCATTCGTTACATTACCAGCTTGCATAGTTTCATGTCCTCCAACAGCAGAAGAAAGCTCAAGGACATCATTAGTAGTGTCTACATATCTATCATTAGTACATGTGACATTTTCATTGTATCCATCTAAACTAAGCCTAGATCGGGTGCAACCTGAAACTGTTTCTGAAATATTTGGATCAAGTTTCCTGTTGTTGGTCCTGCTACTGTTTGGTATGCTCTTGACATCTACATTAGCAGAGCTCGATCCATTCATTTGGTCAGAAAAAGCATGAGTTTCGACAACACTGGCGGACACCGATGGCCGAGAATCAATACCCTTTACCACCACCTCTTCTGGAGCCCTGGAAGCATAAGATTCTTCAATGCTTTGTTTCGAAGGACATTTGGGTACACCACAGAAAAAATCTACATTAAGTTTGTCATCATGCAAGTTTTTTCTAGAATCAAAATCTTTCACAATATCTGCTAGATCATCCTTACTTACATCAGTCATGGGTTCTCTAGCCCCCACAATGTCCAATTCGGAATCCAACTGAGTATTAGATGGAGCAATCTGGCAAAATACAGTGCTAACGGGACTTGTCGGTTTCAGATCACGTTTGAAAGAGACTTTTTGGTCCAGACCTCGATCAGAAACTAACCCTTTAAAATCCATGGATCCAATAGAGGAATGTAGAGAAGAGCCGTTAATACCACGAGGAAGAACCGCATCAGATGAACTCGATCGGAGGGATTCACGGCTTGGTCGAGACCTATACTTACGCCTATTATATAATCTCTTTGGGCCTACAGGCCCAACATCCCCAAGGCTTTTTCCATTATGACTTCCAACCAGATTAAAAGAATGATCTCTACAAGAAATATTACTTCTATTAGGGCGCCCAGAGACCCTATGGCCTTCAGTAGAATCATTTGCACCATCGAATAACATTAGATTGTCAGCACTAATGGGTTCACAAGAAGATTGATCTCCAGGTTGATCACTGCTTTCAACTGAATCTCCAAGAGTTGAAGCAGTTAATGCAAAACTACCTTTTGCTTCACTGTACGACCATGCAAAATAGAATGTGTCAATGGCTCATTACAACCAATAGCAAAAACGAAAGAACCACCCCCCTCCCCCCACACACACAGACACACACAAAATACCCGCCAAAAGACCAACAGAGAGAAAACATGCAAACAAGCAAAAGCAAACCTAACCTAGTCAGAAAGAATTCAGGATGTTGATCGGTAAATGAAGTGGACTGAACAC
Source organism: Eustoma russellianum (assembly GCA_036186865.1). Taxonomy (NCBI): domain Eukaryota; kingdom Viridiplantae; phylum Streptophyta; class Magnoliopsida; order Gentianales; family Gentianaceae; genus Eustoma; species Eustoma russellianum. The sequence continues at coordinate 1,737,551 of AP025041.1, forward strand.
CAGCTGAAGCAGCGGTTCCAAATTTAAAATCTAAGGGATTGCCACCCTGTAAACAAAAATAATGTCACCCAAGACGGTAGAGAAGACAAAGAAAATGAATATTTTAAGCATACTTTTTCTAAGAATTCCAATTCCCTTCTCCTTTCCTCACGAACATCATGCTCCTGCCTGTTGTCAACCAGTCATTCATCAGACCAAACATGATAAATTTGGTAATGCAACGATACAGAGTTTGTGAAATAGTATAGATCGTACAGAGAAATAGACACACTAAAGTTACCTAAGCTCTGATTTAACTTTTCTAATTGCTGCCTGTCGTGGGGAAGTGCTGGTTCCAACACCATCCCCCACTTCAACAACTCCTCCCATGGAATCAACCTCAGCATCGACTTGAAGACCAGATGCTAAACTCCATCCATGCATTCCAACATATAGAACTACTGGTGCCCCTCTTCCATTAATGAAAGCAAAATTCCTAAAATTAGCCAGAATGTTTAGAGTGGATAGAAGGAATAAAGACTAGACGCACATGAATTTGGAATGGACAAGTTCAACTAAAAGCAGAATCTCATAGGTGACACAGCAGATTATGATTACTGCTTGACCCACGTCCAGAAAATAAACCATATGTACTGGGATGTTATTGCAGAAAAAGTTCAAATCGTCACAGCCTCACCTTTGCACAACCACATCCCCTCCCCCCACCTTTGCACAACCACACACACCTTCCGACGCCCAAAAAATAAAATCATTCTAAAATGAGAATGAGATAAATTAATGTAACTAATGATCAGATCATGGAACATAGCAAAAACAATGAGAAAGAGGCTAGTGCAAGACATTATAGAAAGAAGGAGCACCATTGCAAACATGACAAACAGAAATGACTGTACCGCTATAAAGAATGAGAGACGAACTTGTCAAAAACATTTTAAAAAGAAAGAGCACCATTGTTAGTATAAATACAGAAGTGACACTACCGCTACATCATTTAGCTCGACTTGGAAAATAGAGAAAACCTTTTCATCCCAATGCTGTAAAATATAATGGATGGAGCAGATGCAAAGTCCCTATCACTATAAATACGTGCACTTGACCAGGCACATTGTATCAATAATCAATTTTCAAAGGTAGACAGACAGTCGTTCAACGAGAGTCAAAAGAGATGCAGCATAAGAGTTCCAAAGTCCCAGAGTATTAGCAACTTCAGGGTACAGAATTCGATAATTTACGTATTCTTGGGCGTATCATATAATACACTAGGTCATTAGATGTCCTCAAGCACAAATGCAAAAGGATCAACGATCAAAATAACTGGAATTTTATTTCTATGTAAAAGTAAATGCTCCACATGGAGAACCAGATAGGAAGAAAAGACAGAGATGAGTACAATTTTTATTTACCAACAACTTCCTATAAAAGAAAATAAAAAGGTTAATAAAGAAGTCGGAGTTGAAGGATTCATAGATCGCAAGGACATAACCATCTACAGGCTGTGCAAAAAGAACAGTGAAATTAAGGAAACAAGGGCTTACACCAATGCGCCAATCATAACATGGTACCTTCCTGCATAATGAGTGAATACATAGATCGAAAACTCCATTTACACACATACTTGGAATCTCAAGTAATAGATAAAGTAAATTAAGAGAAAACTACTCTCAGTAAACAAGACTCATCCGCATGCGTTGCCTATAAATTGAGAGTCAAACTACTGGTGGCAGAGAAGTGTGTGAATGATACAGACCAAGATGTACATAATGGCTACAATACCACTATGATGTGATTCTGCATTTAAATCCCACAACAAGGCCACCTTGCAAAACAGACCTACTTTATGCATATTACCAAAACAGCATTACCATTCGAATGCTATCAGCTTAGAGTAATCATACCCTGAATAGTTACCAAGCTTCGAAGGAAAGAGATTAGCTATGCATTAACAACAAAACCAGCACCAGTCCACTGCACTAAAACAGGTTTCGACCACACAAGCTTGGCTAACATCATTTCTACAAAGTAAAATAAACCAAAATGCACAAACGCAATCCTAAATACCTTTCCCACATTTAATACCTCTGACAAAAGGCCCTAAGCACCTGGCTCAAACATTAGGGTTCCAGAAAACCAAGCATAGTCCATTTGTAGGGTTTATTTAAGCAAATAGAATAAGAAATTGTACCTGAATTCTGATTAGGTATGCGAGAATTGCCAATCAGGACCAAAACTATAGTCCTCCTCGAAACAAACTTTGACCTAGGGTTTTGAAGGTGCCTCGATTCTGAGCAATTAAAAAATGCCTACAAATTCTAAGTTTTCAAAATCTATGCAGACATATGGACGTGAGGAATATATATATGTATCATTCGATTAGGAACATTTTGAAGAAGGTGGTTGATTGTGTGAGTGATCCTGGGTGCAAAAATTTTGATTGTTATTCGTCTTCGTGCTCCTACGTTCCCACAATATTCTCTGTCTAAATGTACATGGTTTCTCTCTCCAAGGTTGTGTTCTATTCGTCCTCTGCGATTAGTGGGCTGGACATGCAGACGACGTAGGAGAGAGGCCTTTTCCTGTTTCAGTCCATTCAGGCCTTTTTCTTCGTTTTTCGATTGTAACTTTTTTATTTTCTTATGTAATGTGTGTATGATATACATATGTGTATTTCTATATGTATATATTTTCTCCCCAGACATAAACCACGCAAAAAAAAGTGTGGTTGGTTTATATCTCAAATTTGTTGTTACCAAATACCTCAACTAAGTATTCTAAGGTCTTTCGTTAAGCGTATGAAATGATACAAAATGGATATGATTTTTACTTCAGAAAAAAGAATATTGGGTATGATCATTTACCATACATACACATATACATTCGCACACCCGCATACACATATATACATATGTATGTATACACGCACATATATATACATATATGCATGTATGTATTCGTATATGCATATACACACGAGTGTGCTTTTGTAAATGTTCATATGTGAATCACTAAAAAATGTTCATATGTGAATCACTAAAAATTCCATCACTAGATCATGTCTTACAAGCAGGATGCGATGATTAAAATTAACAACATATTGTTATAACGATCACGTAAAGTTATTATTGAAGTATAAATATTTTGACAAATTTAAAAAGCTGATATGTTTGAAAAATAATAGAAAAATGATTTAAACTTGAGAATAGCAAAGACTTATAACATATTACACAGATCTCTAAACATATATCAATATATCGTCTATCTCTATGTCAATCGATCGATATGACATAGATCTCTAAAACTTATACATCAATTGATCCATGTAAGTTTTGTCCAAAAGTGGATCACACTATCCAATGTAGATCTATGCATTTATCGATCTATGTCCAATTGAAAATCCAACATTGATCTCAAAATATATATGTCAACCGATCGACGTGACTCATATCTTTAAAATAGAGATGTCGATTGACATGTGTATAAATTGTTCAACAATTGAGAGTACACTATCCAACATCGATCTCCGTGTGGATGGATCGACGTCACATAGATTTCTAAATAGGTATCTGATAAACCAAAAATAACCATCTGTTAGTCAACAACAGTCAACGGCAGATCTTATGCGCAAAATGTTCAACTCCCGCAGTTCGACACAAATGCACTGCTGCTCGGCTATATTGCACTTCGGCCATACTCCCCCACAACATTCACCTTTTTATTAGAGAATATGCTAAGGTTTCCACCTCAGCATCAGGCTTTGACCTCAGCTTCAGCTTAAGGGACGAGCTTCAGATCACTTCGGCAAGACTCGATCTTGCACCTTGGTAAAGGAATCAAACGCAGTACTATACCAATTGTGGGACCATCTGGCAGAAGTGCAAAATAAGGAAAAGGTACACATCAGACTGTTCAGCCTGTACACGCCGAGGCCACGTCAGCCGACCTACCAGTCACATCCGAAGAACTACCAGTCTTATCAGCAGACCTACAGTGCCATAGGTCTACTGCCCCAAGCAAATGTCTCATCCGCTGTCAGAAGCAGAGGACAAATGAAAAGTAACAAAAGCAAGCTAACGGAGACCAAATAAGGGATCGAAACATTCTTTCATTTCCCCAGAGCAAATATACTCCAATTTTCTCCTCAGTCAAGAACTGTGAGATTTTCCTAACTCTACATACAAAATCATATTCTCAGTGAGAATGACTCAAAATGATTTGAGCGTCTGAGGGTTTTACACGGGGTCACACCTCCGGGACATCTGATTTCTGATTCCGTGTGCTTCCAGTTATTTTATTCCATTCAACTGACGGTATTTATTTCAGATCATCCTTGATCATTGGTGAAGATTCGGCTTCATCAGTATCGATGTAACGTAGATCTCTACGTCAATCAATCAATGCCATGTTCAATTCAAATTTTTATAAATGTTGTAAACATATATATTGCGGATTTAAAGTGTTTTTTCTATCAAATTTTCTACAAACCGATTGTGCCTTTATTGCTAATGTATGTAATGTTATTTTGACTATTGTACACCTATATAAACTCTTAAAAAAAAAAGGCTATGATTGAACAAATTAAAGAGTATGGTGGTTGAAGACAATTTGAAATTCTCAAAAACAATTAATGGAGAGTAAGACACTAGAAAAGGCTACAAAACGAGCTTTATCCCTTTTATATATTGAAGAAGCTCATAAGAGGAAGTTACATACTTTCAACCTCTTCAAAGCTCCATATTCTATTCAGCTCAAAAGTTTTCAAGTGCAAAAATGTTTAAATCTCATTAAGCTCTTATTACTTATTTTTCAGTGTTGTATTGTGAAATAACGAAGTTTAACACAAGAAGAACTAAATATATCTAATCTTTTTCTTGTGATTTAGGTTTGTTTTGAAATTGTCAAAACTTTATTGAAAGAACGGTGTAGAAAAGATCTAACGCTCTTGCTTGTATTTGTTGTAGGAGCTGTTGCTACAATAGTCATTGCAGTAGTTGTTGTCATAATTCTTGTTTCTTGTTGAATGTAATGAAAAGTTGTTGAAAATATACTTTTGAAACAAAGTAGTAGTGGGGTAGAATCCAGAAGATTCAAACCATTATTTACATACATACCTAAGTCAACTATTATGTCCAAGCGGGATCCTTTTCATTGATTCAAAACATCAAACGCTTATATATGTGCTGCAACTACAACACCTATAAAACTTTCCTAGTGTAACTTGGAACCCCTTCAAAGACAAAAAAAAAACAAACATTCTGTACGCTTATACATCTATTCACAAACTTTGCTTTCCAGGCGTTTCTTAATTCAGATCCACATCTTCGAATTTTCTCGACTATAATTGATGGTGGAGTTGAAGTCCTTTACGAACTTAACTTTCATGGTTTCATTGCAAAAGTTCCTAATCTAATAGGGTTCAGATCAGGGAATGCCTCAAGTGGTAAAATATTAGGCCTCCAATCATGCGACGCCATATGTACAAAGTGACACTTATTTTATAAAAAAAAGTAACTGCGGGCCACTTTGTACACGTGGCATCGCTTGATTGGAGACATCGTATTTTACCTCATTTGAAGTCTCATTTGATTTCAACCCAATTTAATAGGCATCCTTAAAGTTAATCGTCTTAGAGTGTGTAACGGTCCCATAAAACGCCTACTTGTAAAGCACTACTGCTCAAAATCAAATTATAGTTCCTCAACATTTTGAATTTGTCTGTTTTAGCTGGATTTACATGTCGGCTTTGATGAATTCAACTTTTTTTTTAACTCCAGTTATTCGTATTTTCTGTTTTCAGTGAAATATTTTTGGAGCTGCATTAGGCTTTGTCTGATTCTGTATAAAAGAAATTGCAGCTTTCTGAGATTACTTTTATTTTCTCATAGTTTTTGCAAAAAATAAATTGAGTACAATGGATAATTCTACTTCCGTTTATGAAGGCCTGACAACCGTTAATCATGTTTATCAGATTGTTTTCGTGATTAAGCATGATTGACGGAAATCTTTCATCAAGTGTCCATATGTGTATTTTATAGAGTACAACAACAATATTACCCCATTGGTTAGAATCTTCCGTTTATGACGGGGTATGAGGGTCGGAGGTACGAAACCATATCCATATGTATTTTATAGAGTAGAAAATCCCAAATCTGTACCGAGTCCAAGGATTGATATTAAGGCCGGAGTTAGCTGTTCTAATTAACTTTTTCAATTTTTTATACACTGAAAGATGTGATTATTTTAACAATCAAGTGGTAATTTATAAAGCAGTACAAATGTCTTCTCGGCTGTTGGCTCGCCGGCTGATGTAGCTGAATTCGTCTTCGGAATTTTATCATAAAAATTTTGACCGAAGTGATATTAAACTGGCAACTAGAATCCATAAAAATTAACAAACGTTAAAGGTCTCGGAATTTTTTATCCATAAAACCATTCAATGATTCTATGTTTTACATGGAAAGCCTACCTTAAGTGTTTGTGCAGCTATAAATCTGAAGAATGTTAATAACAATACCCTTTGTGCTATGTGATTTAATGTTTTATACATGTTGTCTCTGGTTTGTGCATGTTGAATTGTCAAGTGATGCCAGAGACTCTGTCCATATCTACACATGCGATACAAGTGTAGCTGAACGAAGTGTCTAGTATTCTGGTGTCAGAATAAAGTTTTCCATATGTGAATGTAACTTTGACCAAGCTCTCTTTACCAAACTTCACGAGTTGTTCTATCATAAACTTGCGAGTTGATGTCAAACTGAAATAACTTCATTCTTATTACCGTGCTTGAGTTTGTACAGCCGACCTCGCGATTAGCTTAACTTTTATACGTTGATTGGTAATTGGTCTCACGTCATCTCATCATCTCAGATCTACCTACATCCTTGTAGAGCCTCTGAGCTCTAAACATGTCGACATATTTAGACTTAATTATTGTATATCAGTATTGATTTTGAACCCTTGTCGAAGATAAAGACAAATTTGGTGTTTGGGTGGAATGGACCGGAGGGGAGGGAAAACAAGAAGAAAAAGACTACATGTGGAGAGTAACTAAGAAGGTGTTTGGTTGGGGGGGGGGGGAGGATTGAGGAAATGAGTTTGGAGGAATCTTGACCCATTAAACGTGTTTGTTTGTAGAAATGGAGGATATGAGATTCGGTCTGATATCCAAATATTTGGTAATGTATATCGTTTTTTGATATACTAGCCCCCTTGTCTATCAATATGCGTAATGAGGGGTATGGCCGGTCAACATCGGTCAATGTCGCCGGCATGCCGGTCATTATTCTGGTCGTCCACATTCGATACCCATTTCAATTCCGATACGTTCCAAACATCATCAATGTCTATCATACATATTCTCACTTCAATACCAAACAACTATTAATTTTAGGCCCAAACCAATAAAGTCAAAACTCATACCCTGTTATACCCATTCCGATTCTGATTCCGATACACAAGTGGTAACCAAATGTCACCTAAGTGTTTTTTCATTTAAAGAAATTTTCTTTGTTTCCTGACTTTTTAATCAGGTTGCTGACGTGGCATTCTGTATCCTCTTCGGATTTCAATCATACGTTATTTCCTTTTTTTCATATGAAATATCTCAAAAATATTATAAAAATGCAATAACGAATAAAAGAACATTTTCTTTTATAATCCCCCCATTTTTACTGGTCTTACGGCTTTTGTTGTTTTAAATTTTCATGTTGAAACAGACTACTAAGCGCTAACGTCTAAAATAAACTGTTCTTTGGTTCACCGACTTAATTATATGATCTGGTTTGATTATTAAAACCTTAGAGAATAGTCGATATTCATCTTATATTTTCTTTAGTTTGCTGGATTAAAAGAATCATTGAAATATAATGTCCATCTATTAAGCAAGAATACCAAAATGTAATCAAGAAAAGGGAAAAAAAGCCCATGTAATGTAACTCAGTTAGTGTTCGGGTGATAGATTGCCTTTTAAATACTGCAGGTTCGAGTCCATATAATCACAGTGCGGATGGTTTGTGTCATGCATTTGCGTTTTGATCAACATCTTGTGGAGAATATGTACTCATACCATAAATTTGGCCTTTTGGCCTGCAAAGGAAAGGGGGAAAAAATAAGAAGAAAAAGAACATACAGAAAATGAGATGGTATACAAGGTGAAAGCGAGGGGGTAAAATGGGGATAGGATCCCCTCACCGCAAAGGGGCGCGGTGACGCGTGACCGCGCGACACGTGGCAGCAAGAGGGGGTAGTAAGGCTAGATGCAGGTGACCTTCATCTAGCCTCATCACCTCCCTTTGCTGCCACGTGTCGCGTGGTCACAAATGGGTGAGGAAAATAGGGGTGAGAAGATCAGAACCCGGTAAAATGGTAAGGGTGAGGAATTGGGAAGGTTTCCAGAAGATCCGCTCCGCGATTGTCATTGAACGACATTCTCTCCGCTCAATTTTCCCCTCATTTTCCTCCTCTCATGCTTTCCAAATTTCCCTTTCCAAACTCACGCACCTGCCTTACTAGTCATTCAATTATTCAGTTAAAAGAGACCAAAAAAAGAAAAAGAAAAAGAAAAATCACATACCCGATTATCTAAAACTGCTCTATACAAACACAAAAGCTTCATATATCCCTCTCCTTATCTTTCCTCCTCCCACACTTTATCCACACCACAAATAAATAAGAATCACTTCTTGAGCACCATTATCAGATCTCGCAGTAATGGCAGGCCACACAGGCAAAGCATCCCATGTTTCTCCACATGAATTTGTTGGTTCCACGTAGCTCTTATGTTTCTTTTATTATACTACAACCTATTTAACATAACGAGGCCTTCCGTTCGGCATTTCCTCAAACAGTTTATCTGCAATTGAATTCTGTGTATTCAGTGTCGAGGAATCTGAGTCTGAAGTTTCTTGATTTCCAGAACTTCATTCTTCTTGTTGAAGTTCTTTCTTAAGGCAGTAGATTCTCATTCTGTGTTCTTCCCTCTTACATTTTCCCTTCGGATGGAAACCGTTGCGAACGTTAATATTCCGAGAAGGGAATTTGGTTTTGAAGAACACCAAATTGGCTCCCCGAATCTACGTGAGGTTCTCCGTGCCAAAGAAGATGATGTCTTCAAGAATGGCGGTCCAACAGACATCGCCGATCATACATTAAACTCCGGTTTAAACAGTGAGCAAAGAGGTGGAGGCATCGAGCGGCTCCAATCAAGTCGTACCCTCCGTGACATATTTCTAGAGGACCCACATACAAGCAGCAAGGACAACAAGAAGGTCTGGAAGAATTTTAAAGACAAGCTCATACGCCGGCAAGGCTCTGGTTCCAATTGGACCTCGTCGGTTCCTATCCCGGCGTCCGATGTTCCTATTCATCCACAAAACAGTTTTCGCAACATTACACGCTGGGACTCTACCCGAATCAGTTCACACGGAGCTGATGGGTCAGATCACCAGGAATCCGACTCAGGTCCTCCGAGGAGTAGGTCGGCAATCTTGCAGAGGAATGCTAGCCGTGCCATTGAGAGACCGAGGGTAAGATTTCAGGGACTAGAAGACGAACCGGAGGAGGATGAGACATTGGATGAAGGGATGCAGCAGACTGGGGATGAAGGGGCAAAGACCGGGGAAGAGGAAGAGGGAGGTGGAGGAGAAGGAGAAGGGGAAGTAGGGGAGGTGCAAGTGAGGATGTCATTGATGGCCTTATTGGCGGAGACAGATAAGCAAATGGGAATAGATGGGTCATCATATACAATGGAAGAGGATGATGAGGAAGAGGAGGAAGAAAGTGGCGGAGATTACAAAAACTGCTGCGTTTGCATGGTGAGGCATAAAGGGGCGGCGTTTATACCGTGTGGTCATACGTTTTGTCGGCTATGTTCAAGGGAACTTTGGGTTCAAAGAGGGAATTGTCCTCTCTGCAACAATTTCATCTTGGAGATTTTGGATATCTTCTGATCAAAACATCATCCCCTTCTCCATGTATGATTCGTCCTACCTCTATTTATATTTCCCCCAGGCTGTTATTCGTTTTTCCCCCCAAAATGCTATTTAGTGTTGTAGTATTTAGAATTTGTGTTCACTTTCCGGTGAGATTGGTGAAATTAGATGTTTCAAACAGTTCACGATTGATGAATTTTGGGACAGTTGAAATATTGTAGTATTTACAATTATTTGATCTTTTTTCTTTTTTTCTTTGATAGATTTTGTTGCTGTTTTTAACTTTTGGTAATTTCCGTCAATCCAACGGCTGAGATTTAAAAGATCGAATGCTAGCCAGTCAGATGAGATTATACGCCGGCAAGGCGTTGCAGAGAAATGGTAGGTTATAGACTGGATAAGTTTTCTTTGGGCTCATTTGATGTTCAAATGCCCCTACCCGATCAGAAATATGATTCATTCTTTTTGGGCCACCCATGAAAAGCCCATCTTCATCCTCATCTTTTTTTTATTCAGTATATAACAACGATATCAAAAACTATCGCTAGAGTTCTTGGGCATGAAAAGTTTGTTGAGTTTAAATAGCGGATAAACAATCTGGGCTTGGGTAGTCCGTTGTTGTAGGTTTGTAGGTGTTCTGAACTCTGAAGGAAGGAGGAAGGTACATAAAAATCCGGTGGTTGTATTTGGTTAGGACTTTAGAGAATGATATGGTTTTTATTAAGTATTTTTGTTGTAAGACATATTTGGTATCAAATATTTTGAAGCATATGGTTGAAAATAATCATTTTTAAGACATTTTTGCTTTCAGAAGTTTTAAAACACATGACTGAAAAATGTTTATGTAATAATTTATCAATTCATAATGTATAAATATTTAGTATAGACTCATTTTAATTATTATATCGAGTTCGAGAAATTTAAAAAATAAACATATCCAATTACATATTTTGGGGCAAATCGGTTGAGGTTATCGTGTTTGCGGGAGAAAGATGCTGGTGTCAAAGACTCAAAACTTTTCAGTACTCTCAATAATACCATAATCAGGAGGAAAGTTAGATCTTCACATAGGATCAACTTAGATCATAACATTGAAACTAACAGTCGTTTCGGCGAATTTCTTGTAAGATTCAATAATGTTAGATGTCTCATAGCTTATTTTTAGAAGTGTTTAAGCTTAAATATTTAGAGAAACATGTCTCAGTGCCATTCGTATGGAATTCTGCTCAATTAGATTGAACATGTCTTTTCTTGGTATTGTTTTTTTACTACTTTGGACGACCAATGCATGTTTAGGAGTTGTGAGGGAGTGCCACGTGTCATGTCCTGCTTACGTATGTCCATCATGTGACGTCACGTGTTGAGTCGTGTGGCTAAACTTCTGTCGTGGCAGGAGTATGTTTAAACTACTTGTGCTGAGCTGACCAAAGAGACATTAGTAGCAGGTCCATGGTCGACCTGATAAGTATGGCTAAGGTACCCGCAGTGGCTGAGGTGGTAGTTGTGATTGAGACGGAGCCTATGGCCGAGGTGACCAGCTTTTAGATGAGACTAGTTGATGTTGACTAAAGATCCTTACCGGGACCGATTTAACTATGTATTTGGATCAAGTGTGACCAGCATTGACCTTCTTAGGATGTCAAGTTGACCAAGATGGCTTAATGAAACCAGGGCCCTAGCTGAGGCGGCCAACCTTTGATAAGTGTGATGCTGGTTCTTCGTCAGCATCGAGGGAGCATCCTACGTCCCATAGGTCACAACGAATTAATTGTGTATTTGGACTCAAATAGTTGATGTAAACCTCATTCGACATGGGTCTTAAATGATATTGACGGTATCAGTCCGAGTTTATTACAATTGCCGTTTTTCGGAATAATGATTTTGTCATCATGAATTAAAAAAAGCTAATAATGCTATACGTAGCTTGAGGGGTTTCTATCAAAGTGGCAACTTGTTCGTATTTCATTCCAAGAATGAAGAAGAGAAGTCCAAGTGGGTGGATATGGAGGAAGCTCCCCTCAAGTTAAGGCGGCGGAAAAAGGATGCTATGTCCGATAGCTGGTCTGCGTGTAAAGTTTTTGATAAGGGGCAGTTTGAGAAGCCTTATAAAAATCTGGACCTTCAGACCCATACCAAAGCCCCCCCCCCCCCCCCCCCTCTTAGAATATCTTGTTAATCAGGCCAGATCAAAGAAAGGAATTTGTTCTTGATTATCTTTTATGATATCTTCTTGTTCAAATGGAAAGAATCATCTGCTTGTTATCAAAGAAGGTAAGATTCCCTTACATTTAAATATTTAACATAATTCTAAGACAATCATATCCGTTTAAATCTTTTTAGTTGCGAAAAGCCAAATCTTTATACTAGTCATCTAACTCTTTAGCAAAATTCAAAAGAACAGTATTTAGATATTTGGCATAAATTAAAACGTGAAATGTCATGAAGATAGAGACAATTGATTAGGTTTCAGACCGATAAAACCTATGTGATCCATTTGGCCGCCTCGGTGGGGATGAGATCTCCTCACCGCGCGGCCCAGGACACGACACGTGGCAGCAGTAGGGGTGGTGAGACTAGATGAGGGTTATCCTCATCCAGCCTCACCACCCCTTTTTGCAACATGTCGCACGGTCACGCACGCGGTGAGAGGAGGAGAGCGGTGAGGGGATCCTATCCCGCCTCTGTGATGCTAACTCTGGGGGTGATTCCCTTTTTGGCAAGATATACACTCCTTTGACGTAGCATGTAGGTGGTTTGGGGAGATTAGATTAAATCGGCAAACTCGATGATTTCTTGTGATTTCTTTTGTTGCATATGCAAATTGTGACTGCTATGTTATTTTCATTAAGCACTCCCTAACATTCTCAATTGACTTAATTTTCCTAAACATTTGATTTTTTTTTAAAAGATTTTTATTTCTAACGGAGTCAAGACACGCTCTTCTTTGACTTTGAAATATGATGGAATAAAGTAAAATGACTCACTAAATCGGTTGCGCTTCTTATATTGTGAAGTAACAGTTGATCGACATATTTTGACGCAATTTTTATTATGGGTCATTGGGAAACAACTTCTATGTATTTACATCCGACCCTCCCATACCTTGTTATAGACAGAAGTATCTAAGACAATGTGTAATGTTGTTGTTGTATTTGAGTTTTTTTAAAAAAAAAATATTCAAATTTTTGAGTAGTTAAAATTTAACAACTACTTTTTTTTTTCTTTTTTGGAAGGAGGGGTCTTTTATTCAGCTCAAAAGTAAACATGGTACATCAAATGTTTCAAACATCAGCGATTTCGAATACAAAACAGCTATCTAATTTTGTATATATTTACAATCTGTTTCATGCGTGTCCTGTGGTATACTTGTCCGCCGATACAGCGTGGTGATGGTCTGCGATCAACCCGACCATGAACTAATTGATTTCTCCAATACTATATGACAGAAACTGTTTCTCGAAAAAATTAGCGCCACTCAATGTCTAAATTTTTCCATTGAAAACCATTCTCTAGATTGCATGTAACCCAAGTAATGTCGTCAGGTAAATCATAAAATTTCCCCATGTCGACTGAGCTCAACATAATATTCCAAACTCCTTTTGCCCATGAACAATCCCGAATTGTATGCAATGCGTCCTCTCAGTGGCATCCGCAAATATCACAACGAACAGTCTCAGATATAAATCGGTTATAGAGAGTGTCTTTAGTGGGGAGGCCATTATGACAGACTTGCCAGAGAAATAAATTAAGACGAGATGGACCACTCATACTCCAAACGTTCCGCCATAGGTGTGCAGGCGGCGGCAAATTTGCAGCGATCTGCATGGCATAAGCAGAGTATACTGTAAATTTTCCAGTTGATATACTCTTCCATTTGATGCCTCCATTTTCGTCCACTTGGTCTGTATTTGATGATTCAAAGCCTGCCTTCAATGAAAGTATGATGGTTCGAATATGATGCCAAATTGAAGACATATTAGTTGAAGCGCAGTCCTGTAGCAACGGTCCATATTTACAAGTTAGAACTTGCACCCATAGCAGATTGGGTTGTGTGAGAATTTGCCATCCCAATTTAGCTAGTATTGCTATATTCATCTCCTTTAACCGTTTAATCCCTAGTCCCCCGTGTTGGAGAATTAAAGGTTGGGCTTTGGCTCATTGTTGGAGATTTAAAAGGTTGGGCATTGGCCCATTAAAGAAGGTTGCAAACTTGGTTGAGCAACGTACTTTGAGCTTAGTGAGTTTCCGATAATGAAAATCGAAAACTAATGTGTCCTTAATTATCTACGTAACGAGTAGTTAATTTTAGGCTATGGAATCACTCAATTACGATATCGGGTGAATGAGAAATTAATGCTCAAAGTGGATGGAAACGTCGTGGATGGGTGACGTGTCACCCTTATGGAGGAATACCACATTGGATGTGTCCATGTGGCGTGAGAAGTTTCTGACGGACATCGATCGATCGATGTTACTTCGATCGATCGATGTAATCGATCGAAGTTGGACATGAAGCTTCAGACGATTCTGTCTTACATCGATCGATCACATTGATCGATCGATGTCACTTCGATCGATCGATGTCACTTCGATCGATCGATGTCACTTCGATCGAAGTTGGACAGAAGGGTTCGAAGTGATTCTGAGTACATCGATCGATCACATCGATCGATCGATGTGACATCGATCGATCGATGTTGGACAGCGTGCAGAATTCTTTTCCGCTGAGCGGTTATGTTTCAAACTTGAAACAAACACTATCCTCCTACGGAGATAAGATCATTCTGGTATGATCTAATGGTGGTGGAAGAGGCAGCTTTAATCTAACGGCCGAGATTCAAACTGACCTAACCGCCCAACCGAATGTGGTTTCCATCTAACGCTCCAGGTTTGAACCTGCAAATAAATCTTCAATCTAAAGGCTGAGATTAAACCTTCCTAATCTAGATAGGAGGTTTTCATCTAACGGCTTAATTCGAACTACGGTTTTGATCTAACGGTCACGGTACCTTGTTCTCCAACCGACTCCCCTATATAAACAGGGCAAATGGTGCATTCTAAACACACAATTTCTAGCATTCGTAGCATACTACTTCCATAGCATTCGAGTCTTACATACAGTCCAAGAGAAGTCAGGACACTCTAAAGTTCGAAGGAGTTCAAGTTCAGCAGTGCCGCTCAACTGAACAGGTACCCGTTGTATCATGGGAGACGGTTGCTAATGCCGGTTGGGCACAGTATACCGGAGCAATACGTCTTAAGGACAGAGTCCTCGACTCGCCCCAGGTTTGATTTATTTTGTTATTCCATACGCACACACGAAATGAATGCGTTTTAGTACAGGAGTGATTGTCTCCAACAATCTTAAGACGTATTCTGTTCAATTACTTCTATACCGTTTTTTATTTACGCACTGATTTGCAGTATGCTTATACTCATTTCTTAAATCTGGTTCTGTTCTGATCTGTATGTTTTTGATCGAACTGAACAGGAATGGAGAACGAAAGCTCGAACTCTGTTCAAGGCTTTAATGGTGCTCACTCCGTGTCTGCACCTGAAGGGGCAACCAATGTTGCTGCCGGCGCGCCGTTCAACACGGTTCCATTGGCACCAACTGGAGTGCCTCAGATGAATCTGGCTGCCACTGCTACTCATGTGGAGAAGCCAGAAAAGTTCGCTGGCAGTTTCTTCAAGAGGTGGCAGCAGAAGATGCTGTTCTACCTCACGGCGCTGGGATTGGCCAGAATGCTGAGCGAGGATCCACCTGTGGTTGAGCCTGTGGAGGATCAACAACAGAATATGCAGAACGCCTTGGGTGCTGAAGCTTGGGCATATACCAATTTTTGTTGTTTAAATTTGATTCTGAGTTACCTAGATAATACTATCTATGGCGTGTTTTGTACATATAAAACTGCAAAAGCTTTGTGGTCGGCTTTAGATAAAAAGTATCGCACAGAAGATGCTGGTACGAAAAAGTTGATAGTTGGGAAATTTCTCGACTATAAAATGCTAGATTCCAAAACTGTAATTTCGCAGGTTGAGGAAATACAAATGTTGGTTTCTGAAATGGAAGAGGAGGGCATGACACTCAGTGAATCTTTCCAGGTTGCGGCTGTGATTGAGAAGCTGCCTCCTTCGTGGAGGGAGTTTAAGAGCTATCTCAAACACAAACGAAAGGAGATGATGATGGAGGACTTGATTGCCCGTCTTCGTATTGAGGAGGACAATCGTTGTGCCGAAAGGAAGCCGTCCACATCATCTGGTCAAGCCAAGGCTCATGTTGCTGAGGCGAAGAACAGAAAGAAAAATAACGCTTTGGGCGTGAACGTCAAGGGCAAGGAAATTGCAAATAAGTTCACAGGTAAGTGTTATAATTATGGAAAACCAGGGCATCGAAGCAGTGAATGTCGAAAACCCAAAAAGAATCAGAATCAAAATAAAACGAAAGCAAATCTGGTCGGCGCAATGGAAGACTTGAACCTCTGCGCAGTGGTGACCGAGTGCAACGCAGTGGGAAACCCGCGTGAATGGTGGGTGGACACAGGTGTCACTCGACATGTTTGTGCGAACAGGGCTATGTTCAGAGAATATGTACCCACGACAAACAACGAGCAACTCTTCATGGGAAACTCCAACAGCTCAAAAATCGAAGGATCGGGCAAGGTGATCCTGAAACTGACCTCAGGAAGGGAGTTGACCCTGCAGAATGTGCTGCATATTCCTGACATAAGGAAAAATCTGGTTTCTGGCGCGCTGCTAGTCACTCATGGATTCAAGCTTGTTTTTTAGGCAAACAAATTTACACTTTATAAGAATGGGGTGTATTTGGGAAAGGGGTATCTTTCTGATAACATGTTCAAGTTAAATGTTATGACAATTGTACCCAAGAAAGTTGCGCCCTCCGAGGCTAATAAAATTGTTTCCTCTTCTGCTTACATGCTTGAGTCTTCTTGTTTATGGCATTTTCGTTTGGGACATGTTAATTACAAGTCAATACAACGAATGGTTAATATTGACTTATTGTCCAAACTGGACTTTAATAATAAAGAAAAATGCCAAATATGTGTTGAAGCAAAATTGACAAAAGCGCCATTTCCTTCAACAGAACGAAACATTGAATCGTTGGATTTAATTCATACAGATTTGTGTGATTTAAAGTTTGTGCAAACAAGAGGAGGTAAAAAGTACTTTGTAACTTTTATCGACGATTGCACTAGATATTGTTATGTATACTTGCTAAGTAGCAAAGACGAGGCCCTTGATGCATTCAAGGATTATAAAAATGAAGTTGAGAATCAACTTAGCAAACGAATTAAAGCAATTCGAAGTGATAGAGGTGGAGAGTATGACGCATCGTTTAATGAGTTCTGTTCAGAACATGGCATTATTCATCAAACGACTGCACCATATTCACCTCAATCGAATGGTATTGCTGAACGTAAAAACCGTACTCTAAAGGAGATGATGAATGCTATGTTGATAAGTTCGGGTTTACCTCAGAACTTGTGGGGGGAAGCAATTCTCTCAGCAAACGTCATTTTAAATAGGATTCCGTCCAAGAAGACGGATAAAACCCCATATGAACTTTGGAAAGGCTATAAGCCTAGTTACAAATACTTGAAAGTGTGGGGGTGTCTGGCGAAGGTTGTTGTACCTAAACCAAGACAAGTGAGAATTGGGCCTAAGACATTTGATTGCATATTTATTGGCTATGCATTCTAAACACACAATTTCTAGCATTTGTAGCATACTACTTCCATAGCATTCGAGTCTTGCATACAGTCCAAGAGAAGTCAGGACACTCTAAAGTTCGAAGGAGTTCAAGTTCAGCAATGCCGCTCAACTGAACAGGTACCCGTTGTATCCTGGGAGACGGTTGCTAACGCCGGTTGGGCACAGAATACGTCTTAAGGACAGAGTCCTCGACTCGTCCCGGGTTTGATTTATTTTGTTATTCCATACGCACACACGAAACGACTGCGTTTTAGTACAGGAGTGATTGTCTCCACCACCCCGTGTGTCTTAGGCATACAGATTCTATCCCACGCGCACCAGTGGAATTTCCGAGTATCTTCAAATTCTCCCCGAAAAAACTGCCGCGAAAGTTTGTCTATGGTTTTTAACAGGCTGGTTGGTAATCTCACCGTTTGCATGGTGTATATCGGCATTAAAGAAATTATACTCTGTACTAGGATGCAGCGTGATGCTAGAGACAGATTCTTCGCCTTCCACGGGCTTAGCTTTGCCCGTATCTTATACACCATATTAACATACGCAAGTTCATCCCTGCGGCCATATATCAATGGGTGACCTAGATAACTGCCGAGGCTCTCAGTAATTTTAATTCCCATTCTATTTAGTGTCGTTGAATTGAAGCGTCCTGCAAAGTTACAGGAGACCATAACATGGGATTTTCGTATACTTATGCTTTGTCCAGAAGCTTGGTAGAATTCGTTAAGGACTTTTTCCATTGTTGCATATTGACGTTCGGATGCCTCACCAAACAATAAGAAGTCATCAGCGAAGAATAGATGGGACACCCGAAGACCCCTCTTGGATGTTTTACATTCAGGTATTATTAGTTACATATGTTTTAGCGTTATGAAAATATCTCCACCATAAACGTCGATAGGTTAGCATATATACGAAGCAACATAATCATTTCAACTAAAAACAACCAAGAATACATATACACTACAATTGCCTAACTTTTTATTCTAATTAATTTCACAGTCCACTGCAATTAGTATTGGCCTTATTATTTTGGAACAAACCCAGCCTATTAAATAACTGTACGCCTATGTTACGTTTCCACATTTTAATCAACTACCTACATATTAAGCTAGATATGTATTTTTTCTGCCTAACCTTTTCCCTTTCATTATTTGGTGACTTTGAGGTCACGAGTTCGAGCTACGGAAACACCTTATTATATAAAAAAGTGTAAGATAAGACTGTGTACATCAGATCGCGAAGCGATCAGGTCTCTCTCTGGACCTTGCGAAAAGCAGAAGACTAATGCACCGGAAATGCGATTTTGTTTTCCATCAAAACGCCAAAAACGCACCCCAGTGTTTGTTCAGGAATTACTTCTGAGACTATAGAGCTTGCTGCGGATGAGATCTTAGGAGGCTAAAAGTGAAGCCTCCAATCACGCATCGTCACGTGTACAAAAGTAAGGGGGTGCTGCAAACTTTTTTTAAAAAAAATTGATTTTGTACAAGTGGCGACGCGTGATTGGAGGTCTCACATTTATCTTCACTTTCAGCCTCCTAAGATCTCATCCGGAGCTTGTTGGTCGAATCACGATGCCTTCTTCCTCTGTATTCTGGCTGGTATGAGAGGGATTCTCCAATCTCCATTCTTCTGGTCCGCTTTTTGCCATTGTATAGTCGCATTTTATCTAAAATAGATTTTTTTGAGAAAATATATAAAATTTAATTATCAGGTTTTTGAATTTGTCTTTGTTTTAGCATTACAACATGCGTTAAAATGAATTTTTTTTATGCTCCAAAATAGATTGATCAATCCAAAGATCACTTGAAAGTTTAACGGTTTTGAGTTCTATTTGATGTCTTCCTATATTAGTTGATGGACCAATTTCAAATTGGTTCAGGTATTCTACTTCTTCGCAACTTTTAAATTTGGGTAGGCCCCCTATATTATGCACCTACACAAGGGCCTTAACAAACTAAATCGAACCGAATATTATGTTTTCAAATTCGGATTCGTATAGTTAAACGAACTGTTTGGTTTGCCTAGTTTGCTGTAACGAGCTTTAAAATTTGTTCGAATTTGGCTCACAAACACTATAACTCTTTAAACAAACCCAATAGTTTGCAAACAGTTTTGCTAATTGGGTGATCTAGCTTGGCTCGTTTAAGTAAAATTGACGAACAAGCTCGAATTAAATACGAATCGAACTGTTCACGAACGGTTCAGTTCGCTAAATACCCCTAGACCCACCACGACGTGGCATTTTCGCCTTAAATAAAATAACTCTCTCATAAGTCCTTATATTCCTTCCACGAAGTTTGTTGTAGAAATCATTATATATTAAAAGAAAAAAAAAAGTAAAGTGGGGAAAGCGTTTCAAATAGCAGAATTTTTTGTTTCTTGTTTTCTTTTGTGATGACCCACTTTTTCTTCCGGTTGACAGCACACCGTTACATACTCATTTGAAAGAGATGTAATTATTTAGTAAAACACACCATCATGGGCCAAGTGCGTGGCAGCTTTTCTCTCAGACCTTGTTTATGTTATATTTTCATTCATAATGACTCCTCCTTGACTCTCTTTTTGCCTTCATGTATTCTTCCACTATATATAAAAGCGCTCCAAATCACATAACAAACCACTAAATTTAGAACAGTTAAAAAAGAACTGGTCGATAAGCAAACATGGAGTTCCATTTTTCCTTTCTCATCTCCATATCAGCAGTAGCCGTTTGTTTCGTGGGATTTATCCTACCTCTTTATAGAGTTTTAGTGGCGGACCCCCAAAAGCTTCGATCAAAGCTGAGGATGCAGGGGGTTTCTGGGCCTCGACCAAAGTTGATTCTTGGTAATATTTTGGAAATCAAGAAAGCTAGAGATGCAGCAGCTAGACACAGTGCTGCCGCCGGTGGAGCTCCGGTTACCCACCATTGTGATTCTGTTCTTTTTCCTTTTTTCGATGGATGGAGGAAGCAATATGGTAGGCCCCTCCTTCTCTTCTACTTTTTTTTTTTTACTTTCTCTCTCTGAAATAATACTATACAGTTCACTTTTTCATTTTATGTTTAACAAAAATCAACCGTGAAAATATTTTATAAAGGAAAAGAATATTTTTTGGTAAATTTTTTACTCTTATTTTTATTATATTTTTTTTATATAATGGACTCAAACTCATATATTAAGAACTCAAACGTGATCAATTTTGACGTGCTATATCTAATTTTAATCACAGGTGAAGCGTTCATGTTTGCTCTGGGAAATACACAAATTTTACATGTAACGAGACCGGACATGGTCAAAGAGATTACGACATGCACGTCCTTGGACTTGGGGAAACCTACGTATCAAGCTAGGGAGAGAGGGTCGTTGCTTGGACAAGGCATTCTTACTTCAAATGGACCTTACTGGGCTCATCAGAGAAAGATAATTGCCCCTGAATTATACATGGAAAAAGTCAAGGTACAAGCCAATAATTGGTACATATAAATTCATGGATTCCTTTTGTTGAACTTATGTCTAAGGAATTTTTTTAATCATGATAATTGTCGGTTCTATGGATTGTACATATCTTAATATTACTCAAGTGATGGAAACTGCTTAATCAGTTGAAAAAGAAGTCTTTAGAGACCTATGGAATGTGAAATTAAGTTTTTTGTCTTTTCAGAAAGACAAATTTTTTTAATTCCGTCGAATCTTTTGCATCATCTATGTCAAATAGAACAATATTTTTGAGACGGAAGGGTAGGAGGAACTCGAGAAATCTTGCGCTAATGATTTTTTCTTTGGTATCTGATCACTCAGGGAATGATAAATCTGGTTCAAGAGTCCACAAATTCGTTGATAAACTCGTGGAAGAGTATAATTGAGGCAGAAGGTGGAGTTGCAGACATTGAGATTGACAAGCACATAAGAAGTTTCTCAGGAGATGTGATTTCTCGAGCTTGCTTTGGAAGTAACTATTCCAAAGGAGAAGAAATTTTCTTAAGGCTTAGGGATCTACAAGAAGCCTCATCAAACACAATCCTAATCAGCGGAATCCCCGGCATGAGGTAGATGTGCCAATAAATTCTTATTTGAATAACCTCTCTGTGTTTCTTATTTCCATTATAGGTTATCGGAAAATCATCTCTGTGTTTTTAACACATAGGTATAGTTGTGTACATCCGACCTCCCATACCCGTCATAAACAGCGGGCTCTAAGGAAATGAGATAATGTTGTAGTAGTAGTTATTGTTAAATAACCTTAATTGCACAAGATCATCATTTTCTATATATGTACGAAACCATACCCGTGTCTTGATCTAATGATTCATCTCTGTTGCTAGCTCGAAGATTGAAGGGGTTCAATAAGGTTGTTATTTTTGCTATATTAAAATATACTATTTCGTAAGACTAATTAATTTCTGACAACTCTATAACAGATACCTTCCAACAAAGAGCAATAGGGAAGCATGGGCACTGGAGAAAGAGATCAAAACACTCATCTTACAAGTAGTAAAGGAGAGAACAGAAGTGGGGTACGAGAAGGACCTGCTTCAGATGGTTCTAGAAGGTGCTAGAAACAGTGACTTGGGACAAGATGCAATTGATCGCTTCATAGTTGATAATTGCAAGAACATCTACTTGGCTGGGTACGAGACTACTGCAGTTTCAGCGATATGGTGCCTCATGCTCTTGGCTGCTAATCCTGATTGGCAAGAACGCATCCGTAACGAGGTTCTTCATGTCTGCCAAGGCCAGTCCCCTGATTCCGACATGATTCGAAAAATGAAACAGGTACTCACGTATTTAGTGCTTGCTATAACTAATCATTAAAAAAGACAGTAAATCGACGGTAATTTTAAAACAACCATTAACTTTTGACTTAGAATGAATCATGTATCAAAAGTTATGGCTGTTTCAAGCTTACCCCCACAGCACAATTCCATCAATGTTAGCACAAAAAAAAAAAGACTCTATGTGGTCAAACTTCAAACTAAGACAATACTTTTAAGACGGAAAGAGTGTATATTTTATCAAACACATGTTTAACTTGTAAGTAAAAACTTTCAGTATGTTAGTGTATATCCTGACCACATCTTATGCATCATCATCATCATGAATCATATCTAGTATATCATGACGACAGCAAAAGTTATCGCTAAGGTCTGGGGAGGGTAAGCGGCAGGCAAACAATATATATATCCAAAGAGATAGAGAGTTTGCTTCCAGTGAGACTTCCGAGCTCTATATGTACGTGCATAAATGACACAATAATGGAGGTGCGATGTGCTAGTGTGTTAGTGGATAGAATTCAGGAAATACAAAGAGTATGATGTCGATATTAAAATACTCATAACGTGTATATGTACATATAATACAAAACAATGCAAAACATAAAAAAAACAAATGCAAAATCAACATAAAACGTAGATAGTATACATATTATGTTCTTAATATTATTGCATGAACATAATTTCGTTCAAATTCATGAATCACAGTTGACGATGGCAATCAACGAATCACTACGTCTATATCCTCCAGTCTCGGTGGTATCGAGGGAAGCCTTGAAGGACATGAAATTCGGAGAAATTGAGGTTCCAAAAGGTGTTAACATATGGACTTTGGTAAGTACGTTACATACCGACCCAGAAAATTGGGGACCAGACTCCTACAGCTTCAATCCAAAAAGGTTTGAGAAGGGAATTACTGGTGCATGCAAGCTGCCACATTTATACATGCCTTTTGGAGTAGGGCCAAGGGTGTGCCTGGGCCAAAATCTAGCCTTGGTTGAGCTCAAAATATTGATTGCCCTTATTTTGACCAACTTTTCCTTCACCCTTTCACCAAATTATAAACACTTGCCTACTCTAAAGTTGGTCATTGAGCCAGCACATGGAGTGAATCTTGTGTTCAAAAAGTTGTAACATACTTATAAGTTTTTTTTTTTTATTATTATAGTGGCCAAAGGTGATGTATTTGGTTTCAAAGTCTTGCAAACACAGCATGGAGAAATTTATGATCTTAAACCAGTTTAATTATTATATTCAAATTTATTTTCTGCATTTGGTTCCAATACATTTAGACTATACTCATGAGAAAATCCTTGAGTTGAACAAGCTGTTTTGAAGGCTGATGTGAAACTCATAGAAAGGATTAGAATAGATACTACAACAACAACATTACTCCATTGCTTAAGAGGCTCCCGCCTATGGCAGAGTATAGGGGTCGGATGTACGCAACCATACTCATGTGTTAGAAACACACAGATGTTGTTTTCCGATGACTCATAATGATGCGTCAAGCTATTTCAATCAACTGTTACTTCACAATATAAGAAGTGCAACCAATTTAGTGAGTCATTTTGTCTTATACTATCATATTCCAACATCATGGAAGGGTGTGTCATTGACTCTATTAGAAATGGAAACCAAAGGATTAGAATAGATATTAAAACGAAAATTGAAGTAGAGCATCTTATGGGAGTAAAATTGTTTCTTTTATCATGTACCTTTAAAAGATTCCAGTCAAACGTTTAAATTTGTATGCATATAGTCTTTGTGATTAGACATGAAACTATTACGTGCAAATAGAATGTGAAAAATGGATTCCGATAAAGACGAAAAAAAATTGTCACAAGTATGCTCACTCTCTTTCATTTATTTATATATTTTCATGTTATAAATTCATGAAAGATTAGTTTTTTCACATGATTTGTAGGCAGGGGAAATTTCGGGAGGCATAATGCAAAAATAATCAAAATGTAGAAGTACTTAGGGGTATATTCGCTATCTAACATTGTTATCCAGCAGCAAAATAAATATTTTTGAACAGGTTAAATTAATTTTTTTAATATTTTACGCTTTCATTTTTTTTACCATTCCATGCATACTTTTCTATTCCCAACTCCGACGTGTGCATAGAACTAAAACACTAGTGCAGGGCGTTCTTTAGGTAAGTAGATTTATGAATCCAGGACCATCGTATCATTATATTTAAAAACTTGCACGTCAAATATTTAATTTAACATACTATATATATATATATTTAATTAATTAAACAAGTCACGTATCTAATGAAACAATTTCAAATGCATCCAGCCAAACTACACCAAGAAATGCACCTTGCCACTGGCTAAAACAGGGAGGGGAAATCCCACGATGAAAACAGAGTCAAGCACTTACCTTTTCTTTTCTTTTTTAAAAAAAAAAAAAATTACAGCCAAGAAAATCACGAAAAAGTTAGTTGGAGGTTAGAACTATTGGGTAATGGCCTAATCGGTTACCAGTTTCCTTCGGGAAATGCTCCCTGTATGTATTCTCTACCGGCGATTTATGAATTTGTCCAATCCCACTTCTACATCCAAAAAAGCTAAAATGTAAATGTTTCATTTAAGTTATTTTTTCCATTTGCTTGTCATGTATCTTCCGGATGGCGGGCTTTGAAACAACCGGTAATGTTGCTGCTCTGTAACATTGATGTCACATGCTCGAGACGCAGAAACGATATCTTGCACAAAGTGTAGGCAAAACTGCGTACATCAGATTGGGAAACGATCTATCTTCTCCCCCGACACTGTGCAAAATACGGAAACCTAGTCTATTGAAAAAGTCATTGTTACGTATATAAGTATTTCGTTATTATTTTTCCTATTAATTGATGAGTAATTATTAAAATCTACTTATTGAGTAGTGTAAAATTTATGAATCTAGTATAATAGCTAAATGTAAATGTTGCATCAAATAGCTAAATGTAAAAGTGAAATAATAACTGCCCCACGCTCGTTTCAATCATATTCCTTTTGGCTTTATGCAATCTCATGTAGCGGAAAAACTGAAACGGTCAATTTGATCGTGCTAGCTAGTGGAGATAACTCAAGAATCAGGAAAAGATGTCAACTTTACACATATAAATTGTTTAAAATTAATTTAATAAATTAAACATAGAAGGTAGTCCCCCCTCCAATTTATTCCCTGACATAGTACCGCATGAAATATCCACCTAACAACTCTAAATCACAATGAAAAGGAAATATTTTGATACAAAATTGATGGACTAATGTAAATACAATATTAAGGAAATACAAATCAAAATGTTGGAAATAATAATTAAAATTGTTCTTTCCAGAATTATATATGTCTAGTTGCTGCTTCTGCCTTATTGGTTTTAACAATTTGATAATTGGCCTCAACCTGGCATATGAGCTTGAAAATTTAGTGGGTTAATTAAAAAGGGTCTGAATTAGTTAAGTTTCTTAACCAAATACAGATGATCAAATAATTAAAATAAATAAATAAATCCTCTTATCAAACATACTATCATCCATATGATTTTTGAGAGAGTTCGTAATATTCAATTAGATTGGGACTCTACGATTTGTAGTGAGAAAGCAGATGTAAACAGTGGTAATTAGATTACACGATGAACTACATGTAATTTGTTTTTTTGATGATAACAATAAAATTGATCCCTTCATTAAAAAAAACACTTGGTAATTTCTAAACTGAACCCACAATACTCAGAACATACTATAAGACTTTTCAAAGTTATAAAGTTCTTACATATGTTGCTTTATTCTCTGAATTTGGCATATCATCTTTCAACAGAGAAATGCAGAGGTTGGGTGACATTAAGAATTCAATCGGATAACTTCATTTTTCTTTTTGTATAAAATCCGCATTGACGTAAATTCATCAAACGACGTTAATCAGATCATAACCGGCTCATGATACCATAAATATGTCCCAGGAAAATCAAAATTATTGTAGTTTTTAGCAATTTTATTTTAGTTTTGGAAGTAATTTTATATCTATCATACAGTTTTGTCTAAACCGTGTTGTGTATCAGGGTTCTGCCAAAGTCGTGCTGCGACACTCCACGGTTCGCTATAAACACTTCCTAATTTTCTCTTGATTTCTTTTTTATAATTGTTACACGCAACGAAGTTCTGCCAGAATCTATGCACAACATAAACACACATAAAGATAAGCACAAGTTTTTTCTCTCTTGTGAGTTACTCGTTTAATGTTTTTAATTATTTATTGTTTTTAATTTACGAACGTTATTAGTATTTAATTATTATTATTTACTTGTTTCGATTGCATGAACCTATATTAGTATTTCATTGGTGTTATTTACTTTTTTCGATTGTATGAACTTATACAACTACTTAATTATTGTTGTTTAATTGTTTCGATTGCATGAACTTATATTAGTATTTAATTATTATTATTGACTTTTTTCGATTGCATGAACCTATATTAGTATTCAATTATTGTTATTTACTTCTTTCGATTGTGTGAACTTATATTAGTATTTCATTGGTGTTATTTACTTCTTTCGTTTGTATGAACTTATAAAACTACTTAATTATTGTTATTTAATTGTTTCGATTGCATGAACTTATATCAGTATTTAATTGTTATTTACTTTTTTTGATTGCATGAACCTATATTAGTATTTCATTGGTGTTATTTACTTCTTTCGGTTGAATGAACTTATACAACTACTTAATTTTTGTTATTTAATTGTTTCAATTGTATAAACTTATATTAGTATATAATTATTATTATTTACTTTTTTCAATTACATTAACCTATATTGGTATTTAAGACCTTAAGACCATTAGGCTAGTGTTGTTCTTATTGACTACGCTGACCACATTTATAATCATATTCTTTGGTTGGATTCTGAAAAGCTGAAGATAAATAAAAAAATATCGTTGCTATGATTTGAACCTAGTCAGCAGGCATACATTTATAACAATGAGCCAAATGGAATTTTGAGGGTATCTAGGGACGACTGTATCTAATAAACATCAGAATTTATATCTGATTTGTAAGTGGAGTGTTAAGTGGTTGATTAAGAGAATCAGTTATAGTAAATTATACTGGTTATATAGTTAAGTTCTCTAATTATTTAGGTTCAAGCATATAACAAGATAGGAATAGGTGTCCAATTCGAGATAAGTGGTCTAACTCTTTTTTGCGTATTGGTGAAATTGTTTTTATGAAATTATTATTCTGACATGCCTATTTTGATATTAAATTAGATTATGTAAAAGTATGTTTTCTTTTATGAAGTATGTGCTTTACATAAAAGTATATTTGTGATATTTGAATTATAAAATGAAAGGTTTTTGTGTTCTTAAATATTTATGTTGGGATCGCATGAGTTGTCACAAAGAAAATATATATGTTATATGTTATGTGGTCTATTAATTTGCAAGTGAGTCTGTGGAGCTTTCGAACATGGCAGCTTTTAAACTCCACGGTCTCGTCTCATGATGGAGATCTATAAGTCTATTTAAAAGATGTTTTTTAGACAGAATACTCTGACAAATAGTATAAGTCAGTTAATAGCTCAAGAGTAAAAATAATATATGTAATGTTTAAATATGCAAAACTTGATGCTTCGTTTATTTTTATCATATGAAAATTATCGCTATTTCTAACTTTGTTTTCCTGGCATACGTGCTCCCACAAGAAGTAGCCTGGTTTGTTTTGCTAACACCACTACTTATAATTTTTGCAAGTGTGAAAGCCTATGAGTATGTTTACATTGAGAAAGAGGATGCGTCGGAGTGGTGTATGAGCTTTGAAGATAGTTCATAACACTTGATTGATTATTAGTTATTTTTATGAGGATAGTTTTTTAAGTTAAGGATTTTTAAAATTCCTTTTTTCTTTTGAAGAAAAACATTTTTAAGTTTTTTTTTGGAACGTTAAGTTTTTTTTCCTTTAGGAAATATGTTTAAGCTTTGAGATGAAAACTGCAATAAAACTAAATAATATTTGAGATTAAAAAGTTAAAGTGGGCCGGACTTTTACAACCGAAGCCTACAGAGCTTGGAAGGGTTGGACTTCCTTATGGCAGCTTTTGTATACTCACGTTTCACTACCCACTTCTGGACTTGCTTTCTGTACCCCCGTTCTTATAATAAATCTTTAAGCTAATATTTTCTTTTTCTTGGGTTATTTATTGTCTTCGATTTCTTGTTCCTCTTCATCAATCAAGGATTGTTGCAGGCGTTTCAGACCATAGATTCTTGTTGTCGTCATTCAAATTCCGCGTAATTTCAGATCGTAGCGGAAACATTTAGGGTTAGGGTTTGATTCCTAGGAGCAAAGGAAGTGGAGCGGGTGACATTTCGTTTCCACTGAGATACGTAACATGTATGCTGATCGGGTCGAGACTGCAGGAAGGACTTCAATTAAAGATCGTCTTAACGGCAACACAACCGTCAGTGCTGCTCGCCGACAACAAGTCTCTGGAAAGAGGTGCCCCTCCTTTATCTATCTCCTTAATTTTTGTGCGAGGTGAATGGATGCTGTTATTATGCTTCAATTTCATACACCTGTTCCTTGGCTGTGGAGGGACTTGCTGGAGGGTTATTTATTGCACAAGTCCACAGGTATACAGAAATGTAAAATAGAGGCGCTGTTTTTAAGTGTTTTCATAGTTGTAGGTAGTTCTTTTCTTTCCCATTTCCCTTTCTTGATAAGAAGATTTTGTTGTCCAAGTTTGAAATCAGTTAACTTTTAGGTAGCATTCGAGTTACAAGATTTATTTGGAAATAGTTGATTTCATGATGTAAAATTGATTTGCAAGCATATTAGGAGATAGTGCTAGGATTAAAGATGTGTCTGCTTGCGAGTTAATGAAATGATGGGGAGTAGTGACACTTTTGTGATGGAAAATTGTGGGTTAGAGGGTTGGATAACGCTGTTTTGTAAGGTAGCAAGAGATGTTGGTGTCTGGTAGCGTCTGTAATCCTCTTTACTGATTATGCTGCAACAGATTCGCGTAATGGCTGATCAGACTGATGTAATTGTTCAAAAAAGGAAGTGATATCTGTATTATCATGTTTTTTATTTGCACCAGTGAGTTCAAATATTGTTTTATCCTTTCACCCTTGATTCCATGACAAAAGAAGCAAGCAGGGTTTCCATATAAGAGAGGGGGTTGCAACTGTTATTTTCCTTGGGAGAAGGTTAACTTACAGAGAAACGTACCTTGCGAAGAGATTCTTCTTATTATCATACATTTGGCGTTTAATAGTTATTCTTTGTGGTCTTGTTAGGATTTGGTTAATAGCTCTTTAACTTTCTTTGCCTTCTTCGTTTTTCCTTTCATTTTTTCATGGTTCAGAATAGATGATTACTCTAGTGTTGTATGGATTATTATTAGTGAACTTCTCTCGAGAGGAGCGCATTTTCTGTATTCATTTGTTAAATGGAAAAGAAATAAGGTTTACCAAATAGATATCATGGTGTAATAGCAATTTGCATATTTTGTGTGTGTAAAAGTTACTTCCCTGTATTGCTTCTTTCATTATCCCTGTTCTCTTTTCTCCTTAAAAGATGTTTTGGATGATCATAACTCTGCTGTGTAGGCAAAGAGATGACAATGATAAATGGGAGCATGATCTTTTTGTCGATGAGCAACCACAGGTTTCAAGTATGTTGGTACCAAGTTACAAATAGGTGTTTTCTGTGCGCTTAAATAACTCTGAAGTACTTCTTTCAGTGTTTGATTTTGCAGTCAGCATATTTACAAAAAAAAAAAATATATGTTGCAGTCAGCACAAGATTTCCTGATTGTTATTGATGTATAGATCGCAGAATTGGTGTCTCAGATCTTCGGTTGAAACTGCAAAAGAAAAGCAGACAGGAAAGTGCTCAAAGTGTCAGAGGTGTGAGGGATCTGCGTGACAAGCTCTCCGGCACAGTGTATTCAGAGTCAGTGGAGGTTGATCCGCCAGCTTTAAAGGCAAAGCCCAAACCAAAGCCTGCATCTGAAGTCAGCAAACTTGTCAGGAAAAGTGTCGTAGCTGAAGCCCCAGCACCTGAGAGGAAGACAGGTGCCGGCTCAGGTTCTAAGAAGAAAATTCAGAAGGCAAGTTCATGGTTTTCCTTTAACTGACCCGTTGAACTTTGTTATGTTGTTTGCCAGCTGTAGAGGAGGTTAATTTTGTTGTGGTACATGCGCTCGCATAGTGTTTACTTTGTTTTCGTAACTTCTATATTAGCAATCTTCAGTAATACATGGTCACCTGAAAATGAGCTATAACTGGGACTCCTCTCTTATTAGGAAAAATGTGGATTTGTCTGGCATAGTGCCACCGGTATATTTACTTAAGTCTGTGATATGGGCAGCAATCAAGTTTATCGCATGGAACACTTCATAGAATAATGGTTACCATAGCGACCCGGTTCTGACCAGTGTTTTATAAAGTGGCGTTTTTGCCATGTGGTTAGTTAATCAGTGTAAAAATTTGGTGTAGTGATTCCTTTGTTTATGGCATTTGGCAGTTCCTTCTAATCAATTGTATTGTATATAATCTTCACTGAAGGTTGTTCTGTTGTCAATCCTTAGCTCATGTCTCTTGTCGTGAAGTCTGTGTTGAACCTGTTCATTAATCCTTTCTCCCAATTCATGCAGAAAGTAGTTTATTTTGCATCATTAATGTTGTATGTTTGTAACCATACAAAGAAAGAGCCTTTCACTTCCTTGTGAGCTCACTTCTCATCCTATGTATGATGCATTGCTAATCAAGCTCCTGCCATCTAGTATGATTGCACTATGACAAGTACCAGTTGTTTGTTAGATCAAATCACAGACCTTGTAAAATAACTTTTTTTGTTTACTTCTACATATTTGCAGCAGTTCTTTTCTTTGCTTTATTGTTTTTTCAGTTTGCTCCTGATGCAGCAGTCCGTTTTGCTCCCTGTATGACATGTGCTTTTAGTAATGCATCGAAAACTTTTCTGTTTTGTGATTCCTCTCAAGTTGGTTTAGTTTCTCTTTCTGATAGAAGGCATTGTTGTTGCTGATTTTTCATCCTCCATGTTCCTTGGAATTTAACTTCATTGAAACCATTGCTGTTGTGCCACTTGTATGTTCTTCCCTTTGAACTTCCTATTAATTCTTGCTGGGGATTTTGCTTGAAAAGTTTGAATTTCTCACCCCTTTGACTTTCCCTTGGTGCAGGTTGAATCAGTCGACAGTTTCTTGCAATCACTTGGCCTTGAAAAGTACTCCATTACTTTTCAAGCTGAGGAGGTATGCATTTTGCATATATTCATTCTTTACCACCCTGGCCTCCCTGCCACCCCCACCCCCACATTATCAGAAACAAAACCTAATAAATAAAAAAATGCGTAAAGCAAACAAGAAACTCAAGTATTAGTAATAAAAAAATTTATTTGTTTTTGCAGGTAGATATGACTGCTCTCTTGCACATGACTGATGACGATCTGAAGGCAATGGGAGTGCCAATGGTAAGTTGTGAGGACTTAGCCTAGCTTAAATGAACTTACCATCTTCATTTCAACTACTTTTCCTCCCCTCAATTCCCTTCCTCTCTCTTTTTTATCCTTCTTGCTACACACACTCTCATTGGTCTTCTCTCTCTCTCTCTCTCTCTCTCCCCTTTTTTAGGTATGCCTTTTTTTTCCTCCTAAGAATGAAAATTTTGTGGTCTTTACAATTTACTGTGTAATGATCTGAAAATTTAGTAGTAGCTTGATGTGATGATTTCCACAAAAGATCAGGAGGCATTGCCCTATCATTGCTAAGAGGTCTGTCTTTGACTTTGCTTTTGTTGCATCAGAAAATCTTTGTAGTTGATTATAGTTTGAATATAGCTTGTAGAAGAATTTAGGAATCAGGACAAGAGGCACTTGTTTGATAGGGCCAGAAATCTGTCTAGCGTCATTAGATAGGTGCTGCACCATATTGTTCGTTTACAAGTTTGTGTGGCATGTGGCCCATAACATGATAGGGAAGATGAGTATGTAAGAGGTGGAGCGAGAGATCCTAGTACTGATGGTAAATGTTTTGGTTTCATTCTGATGCTTAATGTGAAATTATGTTAAAGGCTCTCTTGTATACATACATCAGGCATGATGTTGCTTTGCTTTTGGAGCGGATTGAAACAAGAAGTAAATGTTGGTTTTCGTCGTCTTCAGCGATATGATTGGCCAAATTGTTCTGGTGGAATATTTAATTTGTAATTTTATACTACCAAGCAGCTCATTCTACGGGCATCTTGCTTTCTCTTAAGAGCATTTTGGCAGTTGTAGTAGGTTTCTCCCACCTGTTTCATAAAATTTGACCTTAGTAATTCTCTTATTTCAGGGTCCAAGGAAGAAGATACTTCTAGCTTTGGAGCCCAAAGTTTAACTTCAGCACTCAAGGGTAATGGTTGGCTTGCTTCTGTTTTGTTCACTATTCCAACATGTATGCAGGGCATTGGGTTGGCCTGGTAGCCCGCGTGTAATATTTTAGTTGAAATCAACCTTTTGTTTTGCTAGGAATTGCTCAGTGAAGGTATCTGGATAAACACACGGCTTGTGATTTATGACACTGTTTTTTCACTTTGGCAATTCTCTAAAGGTTTTGAGTTGTATGGTGATCTTGAATTGTTAGATGGCCACAAAACATCTACTGAAATCTTTAGCCCCTAGCCTTATGGTACGGGCTGCTCCATTGAAAAAGGATTCCGAGTCTATAGTGGCAGATACAACATTACTCCATTGTCGTAGAGGCTCTCGCCATAGGTGTGGTACGGGGGGTTGGATGTACGCAACCAATGTGTTATGAACACACATAGTTTGTTTCCCGATGATCCATAATGAAAATTGCGTCAAACTGTGTCGATCAATTGATACTTTACAATATAATTTGTTTTATTCTATCATATTTCAAAATCAAAGAAGATTGTAGCAGATACTGTTTCTTTAATCGGCAGAAGTTTGGGGGAAGGAGATTTTGAGGAAGAGCTGGTTTTATAAACGCATAAAACGATTAACCCTACTTTTCTGATCGTATATTCACCAAGTCTCTTCGGCGATTCAATCAAACTTGATGCACGTTTGATCAAACCCAACTTGGGAGATGGTTGGATGTGCATGATTAGTGCCAATTTTTGAGGAAGCCCTAAATTAAAATTAATTGGAGTCCGTGAAAACTCCTATTTGTAATGATTACACACTACAATGTAGAACTACATTAAATTAATACTTAGTAAGCTAATGATTTTTCTAAGACAACAGTTTTTTTGGTGCCGACTTGAGACAAATGTTTAACTTAGTAATTTCAATAAAATATTAAGATAATAATTTTTATGACTCTTGTACAAATATATAGTTTCCTTGATATCATGAATAATAATCTCTCAAAATTACAAATAGAATTAGGATAATTTAGTAAAATATGAATTTATGCTGTTTCCATACATAGGATATTTTTAAAACTTTCGAGAAATCAAACCACCCTGAACCAAACCTGTCTCTACGCCGTTTAATCTCCCACCGCAATGGTTACACAAAATGTTGGAATTCACGGTTTAACGATGCCGTCTTAGCTCAGCTGGTAGAGCGCATGGCTTTTAACCATGTGGTCGTGGGTTCGATTCCCACAGACGGCGTCCACATAGCATCATAAGTTGACCTAGTTTTGTTTCACCGGCACTTCTCTGCATTTCCGTAAGAGTTTGGGAGCCTTTGATTGCTGAAGAACTTTTATGTAATTGGGTCTTTAATGTCCCCGAAATCGCTCAAAATTTTGCTTCTAAAAGGTGGCGAAAGAGCATCTAGTACATAAATTCATGGATGGATGATATCATCTGGGCTTAATTAGCAGCAGAACTTTCACTGCCCATCTAGTATCTTTACTCTCGAGAAGGTGATCTCGAGTATGCCCGCAGAGTGTTTGAGACATCTCTTAAAAGAAGTATAGAAGCTTGGAATGGAATGATAATTTCATTTTCACGTAAAGATTGCTATTGTGAAGTTAGAAACCTGTATGAACAGATGCATTTGGAAGGAGTCAAACCCGATAGCTCAACATTCACTGTGGCAATCAAAGCCTGCACCAGATTGTTGGACTTTCAAATAGGGGAGAAAATTTGGAGACGAGCAGAAGAATGTGGTTACAGAAATGATATTTTTGTTGGATCATCGGTTTTAAATTTGTATTTTAACTGTGGGAGGATAGATGAGGCAGTTGCCTCCTTCAAGAAGATGCCAAGAAAGGATGTCGTTTGTTGGACCGCTATGATCATAGGCTTTGCGGAGAGCGGGAGAGTAAGGGAATCAACTGATATTTATCGGAAGCTTCAAGATGTGGGCTTAGTGAGAAATAGAGTTGTGATAAAATCTCAAAATCAGGCGCTTGCTAGTGTAGGGGATGTCAATATGGGGCGATCTGTGCATGGATATATGATTAAGAATGACCTCCTTGTGGATCTTGTAGTACAGATTAGCCTTGTGGATATGTATGCCAAGACTAGAGAGCTAGATCTTGCTGTTCTCCTGTTTAGGAGAATGCGTCGTAAGAATGTTATCTCATCGAGTGCTTTGATTTCTGAATATGCTCAAAATGGTGTTGTTGCAGATGCACTTGAGTTGCTGAGAGAGATGGAAAGCAGTGGATATGATCCCGACTTGGTGGCACTAGTCAGTGCCCTTCTAGCATGCTCACAAATTGGATTCTCAAAATTGGGCGCGTCTGTACATGCATATGCAGTACGAAGGCTTGAAGTGAATCAATACTGCCTTGATTTACAAGTACGCAAAATGTGGGTCGATTTCTCATGCCCGTGCTTTATATGACAGGATGAGTAATCGGGATTTGATATGTTGCGATGCTATGATTGCTAGCCATGGGACCGATGGACTTCATAAAGAAGCCCTTGAGGTCTTCATCCGCATGACAGAGTCAAACTTAAAACCTGATCATGCAACTTTTGCTAGTCTTCTATCAGCCTGAAGTCATTCGGGATTAGTTGAGGAAGGGCGATATTGATTTCATGTTATGGTCAGAGACTATAAGGTTTAGTCCAGGGAAAAGCACTATGCTCGTTTGGTTGACCTTTTGGCTAGAGCTGAACAAGTGGTGGAGGCCGAGGAACTGATAAATTCCATGACATGTGAGGCAGGTCTTGCTGTCTGGGTTGCCCTTCCATCAGCCTGCCACAAACATAAGAAATTTGTGGTTGGGGAATTGGCTGCCAAGAAGGTTCTTGAGCTCAACCCAGAAAGCTCAGGAATCTAAACTCCAGTGTCAAACCTTTTTTTGCTGCAGCGAGGAAGTGGAATGAAGTTGCTGAATTGAGGAAGATTATGAAGATGAGGGGGACAGAAAATGTACCGGGCCAGAGTGTTGTTGACTTGAAAGGCAAATTGCATGCTTTTCTTACAGCAGATAGGAGTCACCCTTCGTATTTACAAATTATAGAACTCCTGGAGAAATTAGAAGTGGAGATGACATTCTTAGGCTATACCCCAAAGACGGAGTTTGTTCTGCACAATATTGAAGAGGAGGTGAAAGTAAGGGTGTGCAATCATAGAGAGAGGCTTACTATTATTTTTCCACTTGAATTCAGGGCCTGGAACAAGATTGATTATCACAAAGAACCTCAGGGTCTGCGGGGACTGCCATGAAGCAACTAAATTAATCTCTATAGTAACAAAGCGAGAGATCGCTGTCAGGGATGTGAAGCGTTTTCATCAGTTCAAGGATGGACTTTGCTCATGTGGTGATTGCTGGTGAGGTCATGATGTTTTGGTTACGTCTTCTCCAACGACAAGGAGAGTCAAATGTCAATGTCCAGAGGTCTTGCAAATCTTGCCACATTCCGGAGCACAGCCTTTAGGGAGTATGAAATGGTCGAACGTTTGATTCGTGCCTCCTGCTTTGGACTGGTATCTGCAACGCTTTGGACTGGTATTCTGCAGCTGTAAGAGATGGAGCAAATGAATGTTCGTGAAGGAATGCCTTATTCCCACTAAAGGCTGCAGAATCCATACGTGTATCTTTTGTCACAGCCTGCTTTCCACAAGAGTGCATCATGTCCAAGTATGCGACAATCGGAACAAAAGAGCAGAACATCTTCATAAGCTTAACGCCAAGGAATTCTTCCATGTGTCATCAAGGGTCTTTAGGACCAATATCAACGTCCAACGCTGTGGAACTTCCTGTCAACGTCTTAATATGTCTTGTGGTGCTGCAGAATCCATACGTGTATCTTTTGTCACAGCCTGCTTTCCACAAGAGTGCATCATGTCCAAGTATGCGACAATCGGAACAAAAGAGCAGAACATCTTCATACTCAACCACTGGATAGAATTCATATTGGCCACATTGAATATGAAGTCGAACCGGGCGAGGTTGGGAAAGATCTATTACGCACACATATATTCATATATATATATATATATATATATATATATATATATATATATATATAACTCACGTGCGCTTGGCTTCAGAATTTCTATTTGTTTGACATATAAATCTTTTGTAGATCTGAATTTTAATGCGAAGGAGGGAAGAGGAGAGGAACGTGAAGATGAGGAAGGCTGAATATACTCTGATGAAATTTATATTGTTTGGCCAACTTCACATGCACTACTTTGTTCTTGTTTTCTGTGACTTGGAAACGTTTTGTCAAGTCAAGAAAATTCTCCACTTTCCAGTATAACAAAAGACAAAATAAAATAATTTATGTGAGACGTTAAATTTAAATGATAATTTTTTTATGGTAGGATGAAAATATTTGGTAATCTTTCACTGTGTATTGTCAAATATACTGTCCGGCAATACCGTGAGATGATGGGATGGAAATAAAATATTATGTCTAGATAACAAAAGGAGTTTAAAAAGAAGTCTTCCTTTCTCAAAGTAATAACACGTTATACCTTTTCCTTTGAGAATAGGAGAAACAGAAGAATTTTTCAGAAAGGTACAGAAGAAAAGCAGCAGTTCACAGGCGCGTCGTTTAGCGTAGAAATTGATTTTATTTGCTATTAAAAGATGGGTACTGCATCTTTTTCATTCTTTTGGTCCTTTCACTTTAAAGAAGCTCGTCCCAAGGAAGGCATTTGACCAAGTTATATCATAGCATAATTGACATTTTTTTGACCTTATTTGATTTAAATTATAAGGCTTAATAATTTTATATTTGCTCTTCTAGTAACTAGGAATAAAGAAATAGTCCGTCCTTAGAAAAGTAGTTTGGTTGTTACTTTTGTTGTATCTTAAGAAAATATCTTTTTTAATAACCAAGGTTTGATCTATGATAACTCCGAAATTAGTGTAATATAAGTAAGACTTTCATGTGTTGTGAATATGGCGTATCTAGATAATATAAAAGTCTACGTGTAGCTCTGAAATAAACAAAAGTCGAATGCGTTTTGGATTCTTATATGACTCTTTGAGGACTGATACACTAGCACATCATATCTTTATTATTATTTCATTTATGCAGATACATCTAGAGCTGAGGGTCTCACTGGAAGCTGACTCTCTATCTCTTATGACGGAGGTATTGACTGCCTACCACTAACCCTCCCCAGACCTTAGCGATAGCTTTTGATGTCGTTGGGATATACTGGTTATTGATAATAATTATATTAATGAGTCTGTATACATTAATCTGTCAATTCTTAAAAGAAACAAAGATTTGTCGGTTAAACTAAAATAAACTATGAAAAATAATCTCACTAAGTAAAGAAGTTCAACTATGTAAAACAAAAATGTAAAAAAAAAAAAAAAGATAATTGCCCAATACAAATTACAAGACATTTAGGTACCTAAAAAGGTAAATAATAGTACTTGTTTAGCAGAAATTTTAAAATTTCTCCACCCTTCTGTTCTATAAAATCCCATGTCTTAGCCATCAGTTGTCTCCCCTTTATTATTCTTCCTCTCTTCCATTATAGCATTGCTTCGTTTCAGTCCCTCTTCTTTTTTCTTCTCCGATGTTCTAAACCTCTATCAACTATCTCTGTTTCTTCTTTATTACTCAATCTTGTCTCGATCATTTCAAGAACCCGTTACAGAAATCAAATTCCCTGTTTCTTTAACCTCAATCTGTTGTAGGGTTATTGAATTGCTAAGTCTCAGCATTCATATTGGAATCTTGGTTTTTCCTTTTCTTCTTCAAGAAGACAATCTTGATGCTCAGCTTACTTATATTAGCGTTTGAAATTCATGTCTGCCATTCTGAGTGAACTCTTTGGTGCGGGTTTTATGATAAATTCCACATACAGGCGCAGGACCTATTTAGTTCAATCTTTCTCAGTTGTCCTTCTTTACTGGTTTTATATGTATCCTAAATAGCCCTGCTCTTGTCGCACCTTTGGTGCGTTCGGGTGAAGTCATTGTGTTCCATCGGTGATTGGTTGATGCCGAAAGGTGTTTTGGGAACAACTTGAATGTTGCCGGGCTTTTCTTGAAAATTTCTTCATGTTACATGAATTTCTTGATTATTGACGTTCTTCACCTCTTAATTCTAGCCCCTTCTCCTTTCCCCCCATTGCATGTTTTTAGTGCATTTAATCCTTTCTCTCTATTTACTTCTTTATTCGCCATATTAAGTCTCTAGGTTTATCGATTTTCTGTCATTACTGCCGAGATTTTGCTGATTATCTATCAAGTTAGTGGTTCGGTGTCCAAGATTTCAATTTTTTTTTTCCAGAAGTGATCTTTAAAACGGAACCTCGGGGCCCGACACAAGAGCGATTTCCACGAGCCCAACGAAGCAGAAGATTCAGAACATAATTTTGGCATGCCTTTAGAGGTCCTTCATGTCATAGGTCGTAGTATTTTGTATGTAAGTATCAGAAGTGTTACTGAATTTAAGGTGATTTCCTTCCGTTTTTATCCATTCAACTATTTGATGGATTTGTGACAAAGAAAGTGGTAAGTCTTTCTGTTTTTATGGTCTTCTTTGTTTTCTCGGAAGCATTTTAAAGGTCTATCTATCTTATCTGTGCACTCTATGAAGCGAACTTTAAAAGGTAATTTTTGGTGGATTGTGTTGGCCATAATAGATGAAACTGGCCTGGCTTATTAATGGAGGCTCTTTGTGATATAAACGGAACTGGTTGTAATGTTACTAAGCACAAGCGCACTAGTATGTGGTATGTCTAGAGTTTGATGAATATCAATCCAATGTTCCATCGGCGATTGGTTGATGCCGAAAGGTGTTTTGGGAACAACTTGAATGTTGCCGGGCTTTTCTTGAAAATTTCTTCACGTTACATGAATTTCTTGATTATTGGCGTTCTAGAATATGTCATTTTGTTTATGTTCTGCGTGGGCGTACATTCATGTGATTTTGGTTCAGCTTACGTACTTATGCTCCTAAAATGGTAATTATTGGACTTAATCATCTAATTTTTTAGGACGGGTACTTGGAGGGCTGTTCATGTAGTAATTTAGCCAAATGTTGAGGATTGTAAGCGCATGTCCTTCGATGACATTTTTTGCCACGAGACTCTTCTCGGTGATGTTCCAGCATTGAAGAAACCTGTCACTGGGTGTGGAATTTTGATTGACGTCACAGGAAAAGAAAGGTGACAGCCTTTTGCTGAATCTTCTGTCAAGTTAGTATCTAGATGTTTAATTGAAAGAAAATTGCATGTTGAAAGACTTCTTGATGCGTCATGTGTCTTGGCTGCATGCTCCCTCTTGTGTCATGGTGATGCCGACTTGCATATTGTAAGTGTCTGTTCAAGGAAGTAGCTTAGGGTTTTGGGCACCTTATTTCATGTGAACACTTTCATTAGTCCAACCACTCACTCACGACTGGATTAAAATAACCTTGAAATGAAGTTGGATTTAGGCCCACAAAACACACACATGTGACACCTGTGTGAGTGTCATGGATCTGAGGTCGCATCAGATGATTATGCCATTGTAAATCATTTGGACTAACATTTAAAAAGATAATAATCATAAAAATGAACAAATAATAAGGCTTTGCTGCATTACTGGTAGCTAAGGAATGCCTGTTGTTACTCGTAATGTCTCCCTCTCTCTTTCTTGGGGTTTTTTTCTCAACAGTACGTCTGCTCTTTTAGTTCCTTCTCTCAAAACTATGATGTTCCACATTTACGCTGTCTACTTTTCAATCTCCTTGCAGGCGCATATTGGAATAGCTCTCTTGAATGCGATACCTCCTAGTGAAAGTGAAAAGTCTTCTGGAGACGCATCATCAAAAGATTCAGGAAAACCGTCAAAATCAAAGAAATTGAAACCTGCCGTGGAAAACGGTGAAAGAACTTCGAGGAACAATTTTTTTCAAATTCCACTGGCAACCAGCCTTTGAATCGTCATCTGACAGCTGCAGAAATGCAACGCCAAAAGCTGAAGAAACTTGTGGATGAAATGAACGAGGAGAGTGATGGTCGTTCTGCTCCCATGGTCAAGCTTGGGGATGCCTCAATGGCATCACCATTCACTGCAAAACATGCTTCAGTTGCTCCTACGAGGGACATAATACGTCAGGGTCGTAGTACC
The DNA here is from genome assembly GCA_036186865.1 of Eustoma russellianum. Taxonomy (NCBI): domain Eukaryota; kingdom Viridiplantae; phylum Streptophyta; class Magnoliopsida; order Gentianales; family Gentianaceae; genus Eustoma; species Eustoma russellianum. The sequence continues at coordinate 1,778,481 of AP025041.1, forward strand.
TTGGTGACTAATCTTCAGATGTTCAAGATACTTGGACTCAATTGTCTAGCGACGGCCTACGTACTGAGCTTCATGTACTTGGATGGGGCCAAACTTGGTGATGTTGTAAGTGTGGTCTCTCTACTGACTTGCTCAAAGCTCTGTGCCATCTTCTTCGTTGCTGGAGTATTTGTTGGCTACACATTGAAGCGAAGAGTACGCCGTTGGGCTGCCAAACTCCTCCGGAGGGTAAAGGATGATTAAATGGAAACGTTTGAGTACAGTTTTGTGTTTTGGTGGTCGTGTAAAAACGACATGTGGTATAGTCATGGGCTGATGAAACCAATTGGAGGAAGTTTCTTTGAGAGCGTGTCTTCAGCAGAGCAACACCAGTGACGGTTATCAACAAATGTTCTATAATTATTTGTTAGATATATGAGTGGTTCAGCATGTGTAAAAGCTACATCCAGAATGGAACTACCATTGTCTCTTTGCCTCATATTAGTGAGTGGGGAGTGGTGCAAGAAGGTGGCGCCGGGCATAGGACGGCTGTAGAAGAAGAGGGAGAGGAAGATCGATGGGATGGAAAGTGGATAGGACAAGATGGCAATAAAGAAACTGAATCTTGCTATACGAGAACAGTACAAATGTGTGATGGTAATTCTGTATAATCGACTGCCTCTCGCCCCTAAAGACTAAAGGTAATACCCTAATTGGATCTGCCTTTTTCTCAAACAGGAATTGACAGAAGTTAGGACCTAACCTGATGACATTGAACGATTCACATCTCCACCAGCGGTTCATAAGATCACCAACAATGATATCTTTATCAGACAAGAATTTCCCAAGAAGGCTTCTTTCGCATGCTTCTAGGCCTCGAGCCACATCATCTGACGAAACATGTAGCGTACTCATTCAGAATCTTTGATAGATAATGAAGATAGTAGGCGATTGTGATTTTCCTTCTCCATGATGCATAGAGAGGAGAAGATGGCGGCCGCAAGCGGCAGACAGAATTCTAGAGAGAGGGTTGATTCTGGAGAGAGAATATATTGAACATTTCCCATTAGTGTGTAGCAGAATGTTAATGTTCTTTCCTTTCGACTTAAAAAATGCTCCTAATACAGGTTTCCCTCTCTCTTTCTTGGGGTTTTTTTCTCAACAGTACGTCTGCTCTTTTAGTTCCTTCTCTCAAAACTATGCTGTTCCACATTTACGCTGTCTACTTTTCAATCTCCTTGCAGGCGCATATTGGAATAGCTCTCTTGAATGCGATACCTCCTAGTGAAAGTGAAAAGTCTTCTGGAGACGCATCATCAAAAGATTCAGGAAAACCGTCGAAATCAAAGAAATTGAAACCTGCCGTGGAAAACGGTGAAAGAACTTCGAGGAACAATTTTTTTCAAATTCCACTGGCAACCAGCCTTTGAATCGTCATCTGACAGCTGCAGAAATGCAACGTCAAAAGCTGAAGAAACTTGTGGATGAAATGAACGAGGAGAGTGATGGTCATTCTGCTCCCATGGTCAAGCTTGGGGATGCCTCAATGGCATCACCATTCACTGCAAAACATGCTTCAGTTGCTCCTACGAGGGACATAATACGTCAGGGTCGTAGTACCTTGGTGACTACTCTTCAGACGTTCAAGATACTTGGACTCAATTGTCTAGCGACGGCCTACGTACTGAGCGTCATGTACTTGGATGGTGTCAAACTTGGTGATGTTGTAAGTGTCGTCTCTCTACTGACTTGCTCAAAGCTCTGTGCCATCTTGTTTGTTGCTGGAGTATTTGTTGGCTACACATTGAAGCGAAGAGTACGCCGTTGGGCTGCCAAACTCCTCCGGAAGGTAAAGGATGATTAAATGGAAACGTTTGAGTACATTTTTGTGTTTTGGTGGTCGTGTAAAAACGACATGTTGCATAGTCTTGGGCTGATGAAACCAATTGGAGGAAGTTTCTTTGAGAGCGTGTCTTCAGCAGAGCAACACCAGTGACGGTTATCAACAAATGTTCTATAATTATTTGTTAGATATATGAGTGGTTCAGTATGTGTAAAAGCTACATCCAGAATGGAACTACCATTGTCTTTTCGCCATACTTCTCTCATATCAGTGAGTGGGGAGTGGTGCAAGAAGGTGGCGCCGGGCATAGGACGGCTGTAGAAGAAGAGGGAGAGGAAGATCGATGGGATGGAAAGTGGATAGGAGAAGATGGCAATAAAGAAACTGAATCTTGCTATACGAGAACAATTGTTGATACTCCACTACTGTACATGAACGTGTGAAGAGAAAGTGGCAAATTCCGAATAGAAGTGAAAATGAATATCTTCTCAAGGTACCTTAGTTAAAAAGTTGTTTTGCAATATTTTTATATCTATGTTGATTTGTTTTTTCTATATTATTTGGGGAAAGCATAACCTATGTCTAACATGACTAATCTCAGTGGCCTCACGAATATTTCCTCAACCAACACCTACTGCGTCGACTCGATGCCAGTCTATCAATGTAGTGCAAAAAGGATTCAAGAGGGAGGATTGAAGGGATCTGAAAGTTTCTATTGCAGGATCTTCAAAAGATTCTATGTTCTGGGTTTTCACTGCATTTAGTCTATAAATTTTCTATTATCATTTGACAATTTGATATGTTTTTCAGAAGCTTTCTTGCTAGAACCTTTGTAAATGGAGGTGGTTTTGCAGGATGGATGGAAGAAAAGATTAGAAGCTGTCGGGGCACAGGTCCGCAAGAAGAGAAATAAAGGTTTTTAGTTTTCAGCATGACGTCTTCTATGACTTGTTTTTATTAGCCTAGAAGCCTTTTTAGTTCTTCTGGTTTCTTTTCCTCTTTTGTATTTACTCATATGAGTATTGCATACACAAATTGCTTGGTTCTAATTGAAGGTTTGGATGACCAAGATGCAGAGATGAGTAAGGCAAGGTGAAGAACTTCTACAAAATGCTTTATTGGTCAGATGTTGTCATGTGTCTTTATGTACCTTTGACAATTTTGGTTTTTGCAGAGGAACGAAATTACCTATACTTTGCAAGGATTATTTGGAGGACTGTGTTAAAAAAGGGAGGAAACTTCCATTGGATTTTTATAAGACTGAGGATGTCGAAGATAGACAAAGCATTGTCACTGTCAAAGTCGAAGGACAAAGTACAAGGACAAAGTACAGTGCATGAGGCTTCTGGTTTGCAAGGTTCTGGACACATTCTCGAAGATGGAAAAAGCATTTATAATACAACTTTGAGCATGTTTGATCTTTATAACGTTAATAGGTAAGGGTTGATGTCTTGGCTTTCCCTAGAATACTTATCCTTAAGTACTATTTTTATCTGGTTCCGTGCTGTGGTTTAGGATGCTTTATTGATAGTCTCTTTCCTTTTTTTTAACCTGTCTAGTGACCAGTAATGATGACGTTCATATGTTTGTGACAGTTGGTACGATTAATGTTTGAGCATCATGACAAAGTATATAGAGGAATACTGTTACTAATTACTTGCTTCCTTTGATATATGGAGGAAAGTTGTTGTACGTCAAATGGTTCATTTGTCATTTTCTGGATTTATTCCTTGATACTGCGCCTAGACTGCACCTTTATGCTATATTTCCAGACTGCTTTCTTCACCTAATCACCTTTTCTAATCCGGCATTATGAGTGTTACCTGCTTAATTATCCGTCCTCGACTTGTTTGTAATTCATTCTCATTAGCAAGGAAGTGATTTTACTTAACATTATTTTTGAATTGAATAATCATTTATGTTTAATTTTCTTTAGCCTTTTTATATTTCGTACTTTTACCTTTGTTTGTTTTGCTAAATGCAGTTGTACATTCTTCAGATCATTCAAGATGACAAAGGGCCAAATTGTTATGTTTTACACAAATGGGGCCGTGTAAGGAATAGGAGGATTGGAGGTGTTAAATTGGAAGAGGTGACCAAATCTGATGCTATCAATGAATTCAAATGTTTTTCTTGAGAAAATTGGGAATTCCTGGGAGGCTTGGGAACAAAAACATTTTCAGAAACAACTTGGAATATTTTGTCCACTAGACATTGTAATTCATATTTCTCTCTTGTTGGATGATCGCATAATTCTTTTTTCCTGAGCATCCTGATCTTTTTTCTCCTTATTTGGAAAAATGTGAATGTGTAGGATTATGGCATTAATAGAGATGTCTCGAGGAAGAAAAGTCTAACTGACTCAAATAGCCTTCTTGCAACTTCGTTAATAGAGCCGATGAACATGCTTTTCAATGTGGATATGTATAGGTAGGAAAAGATATCCTGGGTGAATTACTTCAGAACTTAGTATTATGTGGTCTTTGTTGAAACATTATTTTTCAGGGCTGCTATTACGAAATTTGAGATCAATATGTCTGAAATGCCTCTAGGAAAACTCAGCAAGAGTAACATTCACAAAGGTTAAGTATTTTATTGATGAGTTCTTGTTTTCGTAGCTCCACTAATGTGGGGTGTGCGGTTATTCGTACTGCTGAGGTAGATTTTTACTAATGCTGTGCATATTTGTAACTTTTGTAGGGGGTTTGAGGCATGGACTGAGATACAGAATTTGTTGGGTGGTAATGCTCATGATCCTGCCTTGACGGAGAGCCTCATTATTGATGCTAGCAATCACTTTTTCACTCTGATACTTTCTATTCACCCACATGTCATCAGGGATAAAGATGATTTCTGGGCAAAGGTAAAGGCTTTTGTTTTAGGCTTTTGTTTTGATTTCTTTACTTATCACATGTTTTGCATTGTCATTCTTTGGCTCGAATGCACAAATTAAGTTATGTTGCTATCAAGAACCATTCTCCTTGACCTTCTGTGTCAAAATGATTGCACTAAATTGATATCTTACTACTACAACAACATTATCTCATTGCCTTAGTTGCACCCGCCTATGGCGGGGTATAGGGGGTCGTATGTACGCAACCATACCTATGTGATAGAAACACACAGGTTGTTTCCCGATGACCCATAATGAAAATTGCGTTAAGCTGTGTCGACCAACTGCTACTTCACAATATAAGAAGCGCAACCAATTTAGTGAGTCATTTTGTTTTATTTCATCATATTCCAAAGTAAATGAAGAGTGTGTCCTTGACTCTATTGGAAATGAGAACAGTAATTTGATATCTTACTAGATCACTTTATATGCAGGGGTAAGCACTCCAACCACCCTTTCCTCGTTAATGGGGTGTGGTTGAGGTGGGGGTATTTTCTCCACTAATTGAGCATAGGACCAGCTTGAGCATCTGTATAAACTCCTTAGGTCCTCTTAGATAACTCCTGACACACCGATCCCATCAGATGCCTCTTGTTTCTGCGCTAAGTCAAGTAAAGCCTTCGCTAGCCTTTCTAAACCAATGGCACACTCGTAGATCCTTGTTTCCGGGGCAACATACCACATGATAGGTTGCTCTACCCATTTCTCTACCTATTATCCGTGTGCGGGGAACATAAAAATCTAGATAGCATATGGCTCCTACTCAGCTGTTGCTGGTACAGGGACCATTCGGCTTTCTGAACTTCTTAGCAGAAAACGTCAAAACATGGTTGAGAATGAGAAGTTGAGATGCCTTTTGGCCCCGTCCCCCCCTCTCTGCTAAATGGAACGAGACCCAATGTTTTAAGTCTTGGGGAAATCATATAGTCATAGTCCTAAAATTCTACAGGGTTTTCTGGTCATTCTTATAACTTATGGGGTAGTGGATGAAAAATCATGAATTGACTGATAAAGTTTTTTTGTCAATTGTCAAGAATCGGTTATTGAATGTTTTTCAGAATTTGGAAATCCGATTTTTCGAGGTCAATTATTCGGCAGCGCGTCTGACGGTAAAATAATTATTGGACTGACGGTAAAATAATTATTGGACTGAGTCATCCTAATTGTTTAGGACGGGTACTTGGAGGGCTGTTCATGTAATAATTTTGCCAAATCTTGAGAATTATAAGCGCATCATGGGACATGAGCGTTATTTTTCAGTTTATCTGTCATATGGTTATTTGGTAGTTATACCTATCATGGATTTTTACTTAATAAAGTAGTGTGAACTATACTAACTACGTAAGTGTACGTAAGAGAAGTTTTACATCTCTGCTGACGGACATTTTTGAACAATGTAGACAATGAGAAGTCTTTTGATCTTGACCAGATTGGATTCGCTTTTTGCAATTTTTCCAAAGGAAACATCATGAGAGTATATCTAGTGTTCAATTTAATGCTGATTACCACTTCCCTTTGAGGCCTTGTAGTTTTAATTTGCACTTTTAGAACATGTTTTGAGATTTTTAAAGGATACATGTCATACAATGAGCAGTTTTGTAAGAGATTTTGCTTCGCATATTGACATGCATGCTTGTCTATATTATTGCATAGGAATAGTGTACTCCCACTTCCCCAGTTAAAATAGTTGTTAAAATGTAGGCTACTCCTGTTAAAATCATTGTCGGAAGTCATGTTTGGGTGGAAGACCCTTCGGTTGCGTGGATTGATGGACTAGTGACCAAGATCGATGGAAGTGAAGTTGAGGTTCAGACATATGCTGGAAGGATGGTAAGCCATATCTCTTTGATTATTGGACTAATTGACATCTTAATGGATTGAGTCGTTTCTATCTGGTCTTTCACACACTTGACTTTGTTATTTTATTTCTGTTTATTCACTAATGTGCAAATCTAACTAAGACGCAAATTTCCATTCAACGAAACACTTGATTAGTAGTTTTTGCGGAAGCAGTAAGGGTGTTTTTTTGCATATTGAATGAATGTATCAATTGCATTTAATGATGATCTTGAAGAGGGAGGAATGCAGGGTTCTAACCAAATGGGAAAAGATAGCCAGACCCCTGTTTAAGGGGGGAAAAGACAAATTGGGAACATAAGTTAATGTGCAAAGATTTTAAGATTTTGCGTAAAGCTAGGACGTCACTGTTTGCTTTTGGGTTTTTGGAACTTGATGCGAGTTAAGCTTTCTGCTATATGCTAGGTGGTCTTTTGATTTGGAAGCAATTATAACTTGCTTGCTGTACTTTTGTAAATTCGTCTGCACCAATGAAATTTTAACTTATAAAGAAATACATGCTGCAATTTGTCATGTCAGTGTATCTGTCATTTGAAGTGATGTGATGCTTGTCATGCTATTAATGCTACAATTTCTTACTTACAAAGTATATAAAAAAAGAACAAATAAAGAAGCTGGTTTATTTGCAGTATTTCTTTCTCAGATGATTTTTAATGTCAATGGATGCTATTGATGTGATATTCTTTTTTACTTTACAGGTGGTTGGATACTTATCAAATATTTATCCCAAAGACGAGGATGCTCCTGGAAGTGGGGTCGATGACATGACAAAGATATCATATTTGCACAAACCAGGATTTCTGCAGAACCTGGCTCTAAGATATCAATGAAATCTATGTAAGAAACATTTGTTTTAGTTGATATTTTGGATCAAACATATGGTCGTATTGATGAGAAATATCAACTGACTACTGCTATCATGGTGGATATATCATAATTTTGTGTCCTACTTGTAAATACGGTGGACTTATACTGGAAGTATTCTTATTGCCATTAATCCATTTCAAAGATTTCCGTACGTATATGATACCCCCATGATGGAACAATACAAGGGAGCACCATTTTTGGAACTCAGGCCGCGTGTGCTGTTGCTGATGTGACTTTTAGGTAATTTTATTATGCATTTTTCTTTCGTGGTACTTTCTTTTGGATTGTGCAATCAACACTATCTCCGAACTCAATGACCAATGAGGGAAAAAGTAATTCTATTTTAGTTAGTGGTGAAAGTGGGGCTGGAAAGATTGAAACAAATAAAGTGTTTATGCATTACTTTGCTTTCTTGGGTGGCCGTGAAGGCACTAAAGGGAGAACTGTGTAACAAAAAGTTCAAGAGGTAAGTTGAACGACTTTAGAATGCCCTTTGTGTATGACTTTTGTGTGTATGTTTGTATGCGTGCCGCGCTCTTGTATGCCTTTTAACTGACTTTTTACCTGAAACTAACTATTAAAATGATGCAGTCTAATCCTTTTCTTGAAGCTTTTCTATGCAAAAACTTTGAGAAATAACAATTCCAGGTCAGTATTATGATATTCATTGTTCATATGGAAAAGGCTTCATAGCAATGTCTTACTCTTGATTATATTGAAATTAACGACTGTGCAGTCGTTTTGGTAAATTTGCTGAGATCCAGTTCCACAAACATGGAAAAATATCGGGATCAGCCATTCACACCTATATTCTTGAGAGATCTCGTATCTGGTAGATGTCAGATCCGGAATGGAACAATTATTGTCTCTACCTTTCTTGTGAAACACAGCAAGGTTTTTTCCCTGTGTCTAGTGCTGGCTTTTTTTTTTGCAATTTCTTATTGTTTTTGTTTGGGCTCTACTAATTTTAATAAATGATTTCATTTACCTGCCTTTGTTGTTGTTGTTGGAAATTGAAAAGTATAAGTTGAGGCATCCTAAAACATTCCATTCTTAACCAATTCAATTGTTATGAGTTAGTTGAGTGATGCTCATGATTATCTTGCAAGTAGAGGAGCTATGGATGTTGTTGGAATAAGCCCACGTGAGCAGGTTTATCCTTGAAACTGATATGTTATTCACATGCTTTTCATATTTCATACTATAACTTGTGTTTATTCTTTTTGGTTTTCTTTCAGGACTATTTATTTTGGAGTTGTTGCTGCTATTCTTCATCTGAGAAATATAGAATTCTGCTAAAGGTCAAGAAATCGACTCTTCCGTTTTAAGGATGACATATCTAAACATCATCTACGGATTACATCAGAGCTTCTCATGTGTTATCAGGTTCTTGATCTTTTTCATTCACTGATTACTTTTACAGAGGATTCAGATGTATTCCCCCGCTTGCAGATATGATCTTAAAGCACTAGAGGATGCATTATCGAAGCGTGTGATGGTTACCCCAGAAGAAGTAATCAAGAGAAGTCTTGATCCTGATGGTGCATTGGTGATCATGGATGGTTTTGCTTCAAAAATATATTCTCGGTTGTTTGATTGGTATGTAGCTTTTTGGGTGAGATGTTTTATTATTACTTTCTTTTTCTTTTTATTTAATTCTAATAAAAAGACATCTTTCAGTGAACATTGTACTTCTCCTGCATGGCCTCATTGGTGCTATAGTTATTGAAGTTAGGTGGGCAAGATTAAAATATGTATTGGTCAAGATCCAAATTCCAAGAGTCTTATTGAGGTAATTGACGCTTATGGTTTTGAAAGTTTCAAGACTAACTTGTATGTGCTTCATGAGTGAAAACTGTGACAGGAGAATTCAGCTTACCGTTCTTTTAGAATTAATGTTTCTTTTTTGTTAGGGCAGTTTTGAGCAGTTTTGCATTAATTACACGAACGAGAAGCTTCAGCATCGTTTTAAACAGGTATCATGTTTGGGAAATTTTGGTGATGAAGGTATTTTCGGTCAGCAGAGAGAAAAATGAAGGAAGAATATTTTCACTTCTTACTATTTCCGAAATCAGCTGTACAACCTTATACAAGACCAACTCATCCTACCAAAAACATCCCATTAATTAAGGGATTACAATAAAGTCTAATTACTACTCAAAAAACGGAAATCCTACATAGTCAACCACCTATTTAATTCTCCAGGATTTCATCAATTACAATTGTTTACCCCTAAAATTCTGCACTCATTAACACTCTACATTTACAACCGAAAATTAATGTTGAGGAAAAAACTGCTCCTGGTCATCCGCTGCATCTGCATGTGTTCGGCCTGGTCATCCGGCAGCCATTAAGGATGATTACTCCAACACTCCCCCTCAAGCTGGTATGTAAATATTGTCCATACCCAGCTTGTTGACTAGTCTTTCAAATGTCGGCCCATGTAGCCCTTTGGTTAGAATATCCGCCACTTGTTGTTGAGTTGGGACATACAACATGGTAAAACTCTTATCGTCAATTTTTTCTCGAATGAAGTGGCGATCTACCTCAACGTGCTTAGTACGATCATGATGAACAGGGTTATGAGCAATACTTACAGCAGCTTTATTATCACAGTATAGTCGTGTAGGTCCATTGGTAGGAATACGTAGTTCATTCAACATTCTTTTTAGCCATAAGCCTTCACACATACCATGAGCTAAAGCTCGAAACTCGGCCTCTGCACTGCTCCTTGCCACCACACTTTGCTTTTTGCTGCGCCACGTAACCAAATTACCCCAAACATAGGTACAATATCCCGAGGTAGATCTTCTGTCAATTGACGAACCTGCCCAGTCAGCATCAGTGTATACTTCAAGAATTCTTTCCCCATTTTTGCCGAACATTAGTCCTTTGCCCGGGGTCTTCTTCAAGTATCTTAGGATCCGAAGCACAGCCTCATAGTGTTGTGTTTTTGGTGAATGCATGAATTGACTTATCATACTTACTGCAAAAGCTATATCTGGACGTGTATGTGACAAGTAAATAAGCTTACCAACCAAGCGTTGGTATCTCTCTCGATCCACCTCCTCGCCCCCATTGAGGTCCAGTTTTAAGTTCGGTTCTAGGGGTGTCATCGCAGGTCTACACCCCAGCATCCCCATTTCCTGCAATAGGTCCAATACATACTTTCCGTTGAGAAATAAAGATACCTGATGAGTTGCGAGCCACTTCCATACCAAGAAAGTATTTTAGTTGTCCCAGATCTTTCATTTCGAACTTGCTGCTTAGGTAGCCTTTCAGTGAGTCAATCTCATCCTGAGCATCTCCTGTGAGAATAATATCATCAACATAGACTATTAAGATAGCACGAGTTCCTTTAGAAGTATGTTTGTAAAACATAGTGTGATCAGAATGTGACTGTTTGAACCCTTGGGTCTTAACAGCCTGAGTGAATTTTCCAAACCATTCTCGCGGGGACTGTTTTAGGCCATACAACGATTTACACAATCTGCAAACCAAATTCCTTCCCCTAGTAAACCCAGGTGGTAAGTCCATGTAAACCTCCTCATGGAGATCACCATTCAAAAAGGCATTTTTGACATCTAGTTGTTGTAATGGCCAATCTAAACATGCTGCTAAAGAAAGTAGAATTCTTACTGAGTTCAATTTGGCCACGGGTGCAAAAGTCTCATTATAATCAATTCCAGATATCTGAGTAAAACCTTTAGCTACTAATCGTGCTTTATACCTGCTGACACTTCCATCTGCATTAAACTTTACAGAGAACACCCACTTACAACCAACCGGTTTTTTACCTTCTGGCAGTTCTACAATTCTCCAAGTGTTGTTCTTCTCCAACGCCCTAAACTCCTCCTGAACTGCATCTCTCCAATCCTTGTCTGCAAGTGCTTCATCGATATTCTTAGGAATTTGAATATTAGACAATTTTGTGGAAAATGCCGAAAAATGTGATGACAACCTAGCATTAGTCACAAAATTGGAAATTGGATATCGAGTACAAACCCGTTTTCCTTTCCTCAATGCAATAGGTAAGTCCAAATCTGATGAAGTCTCCAGAATATCCTCCTCACTGCAAGGAACATGAATCGGTTCTGGAGATTGGGATTCTAGAGAGATACCTGTTTCTTTATCAACCTGGGGCTTGTGTTTGCGGGAGTAGATTATTATGTTTTGAGTGGTGTCAGGTTTTTTGCTTAGGCTTGGAGAGTGGTCCGATTCTTGCTGGGTGTCGAACGAACCGTTCGTTCGGTTTGGAGACTGGTCCGAGCTTGGAGGGTCCGAACCTGGGAGATTGTTCGTTCGGTTTGGAGACTGGTCCGAGCTTGGAGGGTCCGAACCTGGGAGATTGTTCGTTTGGTTTGGAGATTGGTCCGAGTTTGGGAGGTTCAGTTTTGGCGAAGGTTGATGTTGAATAAATTCTCCCCCTGAAGCACTGCCGGGAAGATTAGGAGAAGGCAGTGATTCGAGTGAGAGGTGTGTGTCAAATGGGTCAGACGCGGGGAAAGAGAAATACGGTTCGTGTTCACGAAAGTGTGCATCCATAGTGACAAAGATTCGGCGTAGGGTAGGAGAGTAACACTTATAGCCACGTTGAGTGGAAGAATACCCAATGAATACACACTTAAGGGCTCGTGGATCGAGCTTAGATGAACTAGGTGGGCGATGATGAATAAAAACAACACAACCAAAGACCTTAAGTGGTAAAGTAGAGCCCCCGTGGAATAGAGGATATTTTTGATGAAGTAGAGAAATGGGAGATTGATAGTGAAGAGGTTTGGATGGAAGACGGTTGATGAGATGACATGCTGTAAGAAGAGCTTCCCCCCCAAAGATATTTTGGAACATTCATAGTGAACATAAGGGCCCGGGCAACTTCTAAGAGATGACGATTTTTGCGTTCTGCCACACCATTTTGTTGGGGTGTGTCAGGACAGGAGCTTTGATGAAGAATGCCTTCAGAAGCTAAATAGGCGTTTAATGGGTTGTTAAAATATTCGGTGCCATTATCTGTTCGGAGTACTTTGATGGATGTTTGAAATTGGGTTTTTATCATGGAGTGAAAAATTTGAACAACACTGGTTACTTCAGTTTTGTCTTTGAGAAGATAGACCCAACATACCCGTGTATGATCATCAATGAAAGTAATAAACCATTTAGCCCCAGAAATATTTTTAACCCGGGATGGACCCCAAAGATCGCTATGTATTAAGTGGAAAGGGGCAGATAAGACATGGGGCTTCGCTGGATAATCATGACGAACTTGCTTAGCAAAAGTACAAGCATCACACTGAAACACAGAAAAAAGTTTATTATTCAATGGAAATAATTGCTTGAGATAACGAGGACTGGGGTGGCCCAGCCTTTGGTGAAGTAACATTACATCAGTATTTTGGGAATCAAAGTTCACAAAGGGAGCAAGGGGCGTGGGAGTGGAAGTGGAAGTATGGAGTACAAAGTTTTGTGTGTCCTTGTGGGTATAGTCTCCAAATCGATAAAGGCCATTTCTCTCTCTAGCAATGCCAATCATCTTCCCCGACCCCTGCTCCTGCAAAATACATAGTCGGGCAGAAAAATTAGCCGTGCAGTTTGTATCCATTGTAAGTTTGCTAATGGATAAGAGATTACAAGCCAACTTTGGAACATAAAGTACTGAATCAAGAATAATTGAGGAAGATACTCGTACAGATCCTTTTCCCAGTACCAAAGCAAAGGTCCCATCCGCTACTCTTACTCTCATCATCTCAGAACACGGCATATATGTATTAAATAGAGACTTATTACCTGTCATATGATCTGTTGCGCCTGTGTCTAGAATCCAAGGTGAGATTTCTGCAAAATTAACCATACCTTGATGGGTTTTTTCATTCGATGATGAGGGTGCAACGGATTGTGCCTTTAGGAGTGACAACAACTGTTCCAATTGGGCTTGGTTAATACCGGCTGAACCGGTTCCACTTGGTGGTGATGCTTCCTCAACAACCGCAGCAAGACTGCGGCCATAGGACTGGGACGGCTTCTTTTGTCTCATGTCCGAGGGTTTTCCATGTAGGTTCCAACATTTGTCTTGGGTGTGGCCTATTTTGTTGCAGAAAGAGCATCGAGGTCGGTTGTTGGTTCGTGGACCAACGTTTTTGGTGGTTAGGGCAGATAAATCACTTGGCCGCTCACTAGGTACCAGCGGCTGTACATCGCGTTTCTCACCCAGCATTACTCTCCTACGGCTTTCTTCTCTCCTCACCTCGGCAAATGCTTCGCTTAGTGAGGGTAAAGGCCTCCTTCCAAGAATGCGACCCCTCACTTCATCTAATTCCTTGTTTAGTCCAGCAAGGAAATCATAGAGCCTTTCTTTCTCTAAATGTTCTTTGAATTTAACATTGCTATCAAGATCTCCCCAATCTGCCTCATAGTGGAGATCAAGTTCTTGCCATAGTGTCTGCATAGAATTGTAATACTCGGTGATGCTCAGATTTTCTTGGCGGATCTCCTTGAGTTTGTTTTTGATCTCAAAGACTTGAGAAGCATTCTCAAGATCAGAATAATGTTCATGTACAGCATCCCAAATAGCTTTAGCTGTACGTAAGAAAAGATAGGTGCGACTGATATGAGGTTCCATAGAGTTGATGAGCCATGACATGACCAAGGAATTATTCAGTTCCCATGCTGCATATCGCGGATCTGTACTATCCGGTTTAGCAGCTTGACCAGATATGAAGGCTAGTTTACCTTTTCCTCGTAGAACCATGAGGACTGATTGAGACCACAACAAGAAATTTTTTCCATTTAATCGATGATTGGTAGTTTGGAGAGAAGAACTTTCATTGAGAGTTTGTTGAAGACTAAGATCATTGGTATTTGTCGCTGTTGTTCCAGCGATCGGAGAGGTAGTGTGGGTTGCCGAAGTTCCGGCAACATTGGACGGAGTTGATGAACTCATCTCAGGTAGGATGAGATTGAATTTGTTGTTAGGGTGTTTTACTGCTTTGGCTCTGATACCATGAAGGTATTTTCGGTCAGCAGAGAGAAAAATGAAGGAAGAATATTTTCACTTCTTACTATTTCCGAAATCAGCTGTACAACCTTATACAAGACCAACTCATCCTACCAAAAACATCCCATTAATTAAGGGATTACAATAAAGTCTAATTACTACTCAAAAAACGGAAATCCTACATAGTCAACCACCTATTTAATTCTCCAGGATTTCATCAATTACAATTGTTTACCCCTAAAATTCTGCACTCATTAACACTCTACATTTACAACCGAAAATTAATGTTGAGGAAAAAACTGCTCCTGGTCATCCGCTGCATCTGCATGTGTTCGGCCTGGTCATCCGGCAGCCATTAAGGATGATTACTCCAACAGGTGAGCTACATTTTTCCAGTAGGTCTTCAATGTGATGATGGATTGCTAAATTTTTTAATTTTTATCTGGCAGCAAGTGTTCAAAATGGAGCAAGAAGAATACACAAAAGAAGAAACTGACTGGAGTTGCATCGAATTTGTCGATAACCAGGATGAGTTGGATGTTCTTAATAAGGTAGAACTTTTGACTTAAGCTGTAGCTTTTAATTGCTAAAGTGGGCCATCAGACTGCATACAAGTTAGAAATTTATGTATATGGTATCTCAATGCTTATAAATGTTACTGCAAGCAGAATTCTTGTTTCGTCCTTATATTCTGCATTCTTGTGTTTGTATTCACCACAAATGGCTCAATGGTTAAACACGCTTCATGGAATTGTATATCTCTGCAAAATTTTTTGTAATAATTGAATTGGAATTGGCATGTGGTGAACGTGATCGTACTTCTTGATACCAAAACAGTGTTCAAATCTATTTCGATCCACCCGTGCATGTAAACAAATAAAAATAAATAATGCACTAGGATATTTGTCTTTTTGCTCTCAAATTTTCCCTTCTATGTTGTTAATTGGTCACATGCGATAAATATGTTCTGATTAGAGGGTCAAATTGGTTGGCTCCAGAGTCCTGAACGTAAATTTTTTTTTTGTATCTTAGGTTTCATGCTTTTTTGTGTTGGCAGAAACCCAGAGGTATTATTTCTCTCCTTGGCGAGGCCCGGTAAGCAATTTTAGCTTTTGTATAAGCTTAAAGCATGTCATGGGATGACTGGAAGTTTGCCATAATAATGCATGATTTTTTCAGTATGTCTCTAAAATCTACTCATGGAACGTTCTTACAAAAGATTTACCAGACATTCAAGTCGTACAAATGTTTTATCAAACCCATGTTATCATGGTGCTCATTATGGTAGCGAGGTGAATGCCATATTGTGATTACTTTTCGTTTGATTGAAAATTTTATGGCTTAATCATCTGATGCATTGGTAGTTTTACCTTCCTCTCAGGTGCAATATCAGTCTGACCAGTTTTTAGATTCCATGTGTACTTTTGTAGATGTTGGTGCAAGCTGACAAGTGTAGGATCCACTCTTCCACCTCCAACAACCTTTCCACAAGAGTTTAGGCACAAAGAAGTAAACTTCTCATTGCTTCCGTTGTGTAGAAATCGCCGGTTTAAGCAAACACCTTAGATTCAAGTGTGCGTTAATAGGCAAACCTTCAAGGCCCTCCTAAACGGTCACTTCAACCCTTGGCAATTACCCTCAATTTGCTCAAGATTGAGAGATATTAGCCTTGATTTTTAGTGCAAAATCAAGAAAACAAAGTTTCACTCACTTGGAGAAGAAAACACACAAAATATTATTGATGATAAGTGGTAGTGAGGCCAGCGGCCTTAGGCATAATAAAGGCTGAAAATTTCAGCCAAAAAACAATCAAAAAAGAAAGATAATCTCTATCCTAAAACCTACCAAAAAGTTAAATGAGATAAATGGTAATCTTCCTAAAAATTCTGTCTTGAAAATGACATATTCTCTTAATCTACAAGGCAGCCAATTTCTTGCTTCTTTGGTAGACTTTGGAGATCTATTTTATGGTATGACAATCTTGTCTCAATCTTCAAAAGGTTGATTGCAATCTTATCTTGATTGGATTTGGAATTGGCTCAAATTCTCCTTCTTTTTCCTTCCTTTTGGCCGGCCCTTGGTGTGCTGAATTTAAGGCTTTCCTTTTGTGTTTTCAAGACATCATCATTTAGGAAACATTCCCTTCATCCTATCAACTTTCCAAAAACAAGAACAACTAGACAAAACATTAGTAACAAAAATAATAAATATAGAACATAGAAAATAAGAAATAGAAAATAGAAAATAGAAAAAACACATGCAAACACAATTATGCAAGACTAACTAAAAGTGCTCAGTTTCAAGAAAATGAATTCATCGCACGTTTGACTCGTCTTGCACATGCCTATACAAGAAGTTCGCAATGTCAATCTCAAGTTTCTAGTTTGACTTTTTGTCATAGGCCTAGAGTCCAAATGGTGGAATCCACGATTCCCATAAATCCCCACTTCCTCAGAAGGTTTCGTCCTCGAATCAAAGGACTCATCAGTGTAGGGGGTCAAGTCAGCAACGTTGAAGGTAGTGGAAACAGAGCATATCTTGGAGGAAGATCCAAGACATAAGCATTTTGTCCCACGCGATAAAGCATTTTGTCCAATAAAATATTTATTGGACTATTATTTTCAAGTAGTTAAACGTTTTCTTATAAACACGTATACCCAAAATGTATTTTATATTTCAAAGGTATTGCAAAGATTTTTTGTTAATAAACATTTTAACTAGTTTTTTATATAGTATACTACTTTACAAGGATATATTTCTTTCCGAATTCGTATAGCAACAAAATGGAATTTCAACTACCCCTAATAAAACTAATATAATTTTAAAATAATGATGTTTTCGAACAACGATATGGTTATACATTTCTTATATTATTCCTCAAATTTTCGTTTAGCTGTATCTGTTTTGCTAAAATATTTTTTTTTCAACTATCGATATTGTAATCATTTTAACCATTAAATGCTTTTGAAGTTATTTATCTGCTTGCGATAAACTTATTAATTTTGTGAACCAGAAACAGTTTCAAATTTACTTATTTCTTTTCGGAAAAGAGAGGTATCTTATTCAAAATTGTTTTACGAAACTTTGCATTCGTTGAGTTTTCAAATGTTGTATTTTGCGAAACAAAACATAACTTTCAAAATATATATCTGTTTTTGAAAACGGAAGGTACCATATTCAAATCGTTTCATAAAACCTTACATTATTAAGTTTTCAACTGTTTTGACGTAATTTTACCAAAATGCCTTGCGAACAAGTTATATCGTCGTTTTTAAAATGGTCATTTGAGATATCGCGTTGCGAAAACAAATCTATGATATTTTGGGTTTTTTGTTTACAAAAATTAAAAGGTTTGGTTTTTTAAATAGTTAAAGCTATATTCAAAATCATAGCTACATAAGCTACTTTTCTTTTAACTTGAAGAAAGATATGTCCATACACATATTTCATATACTGGGGTGCTTACCATATCTTTGAGAAATTAAGAGCATGATCATAGAACTACTCATTAAGTGTATAAAAATTGATTTTGAAGACTTGCTTGTATTAAGGAAGGGTAGCGGTATCATATTGGCATACACAAAGGATGTTAATATGGTTAATTTTCATTTGACATTAAGGGGTGACTTAGAAAAAAAATTAATGCGAAATATTGGACTATTATTTTCAAGTAGAACGTTTTCTTTTAAACACGTATACCCAAAATATATTTTATATTTCAAAGGTATTGCAAAGATTTTTTGTTAATAAATATTTTAACTAGTTTTTTATACGGTATACTACTTTACAAGCATATATTTCTTTCCGAATTCGTATAGCAACAAAATGAAATTTCAACTACCCCTGACAAAACTGATAAATTTTAAAATAATGATGTTTTCGAACAACGATATGGTTATACAGTTCTTATATTATTCCTCAACATTTCGTTTAGCTATATCTATTTTGCTAAAATAATGTTATTTTTCAACTATCGATATTGCAATCATTTTAACCATTAAATGCTTTTGAAGTTATTTATTTGCTTGCGATAAACTTATTAATTTTGTGAACCAGAAACAGTTTGAAATTTACTTATTTCTTTTTGGAAAAGAGAGGTATCTTATTCAAAATTGTTTTACGAAACTTTGCATTCGTTGAGTTTTCAAATGTTGTATTTTGCGAAACAAAATATAACTTTCAAAAGATATAACTGTTTTCGAAAATGGAAGGTACCATATTCAAATCGTTTCATAAAACCTTACATTATTAAGTTTTCAACTGTTTTGACGCAATTTTACCAAAATGCCTTGCGAATAAGTTATATCGTCGTTTTTAAAATGGTCATTTGAGATATCGCGTTGCGAAAACAAATCTATGATATTTTGGGTTTTTGTTTACAAAAATTAGAAGGTTTAGTATTTTAAATAGTTAAAGCTATATTCAAAATCATAGCTACATAAGCTGCTTTTCTTTTAACTTGAAGAAAGATATGTCCATACTATACTGGACTGCTTACGATATCTTTGAGAAATTAAGAGCATGATCATAGAGCTAGTCCGTAAGTGTATAAGAACTGATTTTGAAGACTTGGTTGTATTAAGGAAGGGTAGCGGTTATCTTATTGGCATACACAAAGGATGTTAGTGTGGTTAATTTTCATTTGACATTAAGAGGTGACTTAGAAAAAAAAATTTATGCGAAGTATTGGACTATTATTTTCAAGTGGTTAAACGTTTTCTTATAAACACGTATACCCAAAATATATTTTATATTTCAAAGGTATTGTAAAGATTTTTTGTTAACAAATATTTCAACTAGTTTTTTATACAGTATACTACTTTACAAGGATATATTTCTTTCCGAATTCGTATAGCAACAAAATGGAATTTCAACTACCCCTGACAAAACTAATATATTTTAAAATAATGATGTTTTCGAACGACGATATGGTCATACAGTTCATATATTATTCCTCAAATTTTCGTTTAGCTATATCTATTTTGCAAAAATAATTTTTTTTTCAACTATCGATATTGCAAACAATATAACCATTAAATGCTTTTGAAGTTATTTATCTGCTTGCGATAAACTTATTAATTTTGTGAACCAGAAACCGTTTCAAATGTACTTATTTCTTTTTGGAAAAGAGAGGCATCTTATTCAAAATTGTTTTACGAAACTTTGCATTCGTTGAGTTTTCAAATGTTGTATTTTGCGAAACAAAACATAAGTTTCAAAATATATACCTGTTTTTGAAAACGGAAGGTACCATATTCAAATCGTTTCATAAAACCTTAATTATTAAATTTTCAACTGTTTTGACGCAATCTTACCAAATTGCCTTATGAACAAGTTATATCGTCATTTTTAAAATGGTCACTTGAGATATCGCGTTGCGAAAACAAATCTATGATATTTTGGGTTTTTTTGTTTACAAAAATTAGAAGGTTTAGTATTTTAAATAGTTAAAGCTATATTCAAAATCATAGCTACATAAGTTGCTTTTCTTTTAACTTGAAGAAAGATATGTCCATACACATATTTCGTATACTGGGCTGCTTACGATATCTTTGAGAAATTAAGACCATGATCATAGAGCTAGTCCGTAAGTGTATAAGAACTGATTTTGAAGACTTGTTTGTATTAAGGAAGGGTAGCGGTTATCTTATTGGCATACACAAAGGATGTTAGTATGATTAATTTTCATTTGACATTAAGGTGTGACTTAGAAAAAAAAAATTTATGCGAAGTATTGGACTATTATTTTCAAGTGGTTAAACGTTTTCTTATAAACACGTATACCCAAAATATATTTTATATTTCAAAGGTATTGCAAAGATTTTTTGTTAATAAATATTTTAAATAATGATGTTTACGAACAACGATATGGTTATGCATTTCTTATATTATTCCTCAAATTTTCGTTTAGCTATATATATTTTGCGAAAATAATTTTTTTTCAACTATCGATATTGCAATCAATATAACCATTAAATGCTTTTGAAGTTATTTATCTGCTTGCGATAAACTTATTAATTTTGTGAACCAGAAACAGTTTCAAATGTACTTATTTCTTTTTGGAAAAGAGAGTCATCTTATTCAAAATTGTTTTACCAAACTTTGCATTCGTTGAGTTTTCAAATGTTGTATTTTGCGAAACAAAACATAAGTTTCAAAATATATACCTGTTTTTGAAAACGGAAGGTACCATATTCAAATCGTTTCATAAAACCTTACATTATAAAGTTTTCAACTGTTTTGACGCAATTTTACCAAAACGCCTTGCGAACAAGTTATATCGTCGTTTTTAAAATGGTCATTTGAGATATCGTGTTGCGAAAATAAATCTATGATATTTTGGGTTTTTTTGTTTACAAAAATTAGAAGATTTAGTATTTTAAATAGTTAAAGCTATATTCAAAATCATAGCTACATAAGCTACTTTTCTTTTAACTTGAAGAAAGATATGTCCATACACATATTTCGTATACTGGGCTGCTTACGATATCTTTGAGAAATTAAGAGCATGATCATAGAGCTAGTCCGTAAGTGTATAAGCGCTGATTTTGAAGACTTGGTTGTATTAAGGAAGGGTAGCCGTTATCTTATTGGCATACACAAATGATGTTAGTATGGTTAATTTTCATTTGACATGAAGAGGTGACTTAGAAAAAAAATTTATGCGAAGTATTGGACTATTATTTTCAAGTGGTTAAACGTTTTCTTATAAACACGTATACCCAAAATATATTTTATATTTGAAAGGTATTGCAAAGATTTTTTGTTAATAAATATTTTAACTAGTTTTTTATATAGTATACTACTTTACAAGGACATTTCTTTCCGAATTCGTATAGCAACAAAATGGAATTTCAACTACCCCTGACAAAACTGATATATTTTAAAATAATGATGTTTTCGAACAACGATATGGTTATCCATTTCTTATATTATTCCTCAAATTTTCGTTTAGCTATATCTATTTTGCTAAAATAATTTTTTTTCAACTATCGATATTGCAATCAATATAACCATTAAATGCTTTTGAAGTTATTTATCTGCTTGCGATAAACTTATTGATTTTGTGAACCAGAAACAGTTTCAAATGTACTTATTTCTTTTTTTGGAAAAGATAGGTATCTTATTCAAAATTGTTTTACGAAACTTTGTATTCCTTGAGTTTTCAAATGTTGTATTTTGCGAAACAAAACATAAGTTTCAAAATATATACCTGTTTTTGAAAACGGAAGGTACCATATTCAAATCGTTTCATAAAACCTACATTAGTAAGTTTTCAACTGTTTTGATGCAATTTTACCAAAATGCCTTGCGAACAAGTTATATCATCGTTTTTAAAATGGTCACTTGAGATATCGCGTTGCGAAAACAAATCTATGATATTTAAGGTTTTTTGTTTACAAAAATTAGAAGGTTTAGTATTTTAAATAGTTAAAGCTATATTCAAAATCTTAGATACATAAGCTGCTTTTCTTTTAACTTGAAGAAAGATATGTCCATACACATTTCGTATACTGGGCTGCTTACGATATCTTTGAGAAATTAAGAGCATGATCATAGAGCTAGTCCGTAAGTGTATAAGAACTGATTTTGAAGACTTGGTTGTATTAAGGAAGGATAGCGGTTATCTTATTGGCATACACAAAGGATGTTAGTATGGTTAATTTTCATTTGACATTAAGAGGTGACTTAGAAAAAAATTTATGCGAAGTATTGGACTATTATTTTCAAGTGGTTAAACGTTTTCTTATAAACACGTATACCCAAAATATATTTTATATTTCAAAGGTATTGCAAAGATATTTTGTTAATGAATATTTTAACTAGTTTTTTATACAGTATACTACTTTACAAGGATATATTTCTTTCCGAATTCGTATAGCAACAAAATGGAATTTCAATTACCCCTGACAAAACTGATATATTTTAAAATAATGATGTTTTCGAACGACGATATGGTCATACAGTTCATATATTATTCCTCAAATTTTCGTTTAGCTATATCTATTTTGCGAAAATAATTTTTTTTCAACTATCGATATTGCAATCATTTTAACCATTAAATGCTTTTGAAGTTATTTATCTGCTTGCGATAAACTTATTGATTTTGTGAACCAGAAACAGTTTCAAATGTACTTATTTCTTTTTTGGAAAAGATAGGTATCTTATTCAAAATTGTTTTACGAAACTTTGCATTCCTTGAGTTTTCATATGTTGTATTTTGCGAAACAAAATATAACTTTCAAAATATATACCTGTTTTTGAAAACGTAAGGTACCATATTCAAATTGTTTCATAAAACCTTACATTATTAAGTTTTCAACTGTTTTGACGCAATTTTACCAAAAT
Organism: Eustoma russellianum; assembly: GCA_036186865.1. Lineage (NCBI taxonomy): Eukaryota > Viridiplantae > Streptophyta > Magnoliopsida > Gentianales > Gentianaceae > Eustoma > Eustoma russellianum. The sequence continues at coordinate 1,801,260 of AP025041.1, forward strand.
GCCTTGCGAATAAGTTATATCATCGTTTTTAAAATGGTCACTTGAGATATCGCGTTGCGAAAACAAATCTATGATATTTAAGGTTTTTTGTTTACAAAAATTAGAAGGTTTAGTATTTTAAATAGTTAAAGCTATATTCAAAATCATAACTACATAAGCTGCTTTTCTTTTAACTTGAAGAAAGATATGTCCATACACATATTTCATATACTGGGCTGCTTACGATATCTTTGAGAAATTAAGAGCATGATCATAGAGCTAGTCCGTAAGTGTATAAGAACTGATTTTGAAGACTTGGTTGTATTAAGGAAGGATAGCGGTTATCTTATTGGCATACAGAAAGGATGTTAGTATGGTTAATTTTCATTTGACATTAAGAGGTGACTTAGAAAAAAAAATTTATGCGAAGTATTGGACTATTATTTTCAAGTGTTTAAACGTTTTCTTATAAACACGTATACCCAAAATATATTTTATATTTCAAAGGTATTGCAAAGATTTTTTGTTAATAAATATTTTAACTAGTTTTTTATACGGTATACTACTTTACAAGCATATATTTCTTTCCGAATTCGTATAGCAACAAAATGAAATTTCAACTACCCCTGACAAAACTGATAAATTTTAAAATAATGATGTTTTCGAACAACGATATGGTTATACAGTTCTTATATTATTCCTCAACATTTCGTTTAGCTATATCTATTTTGCTAAAATAATGTTATTTTTCAACTATCGATATTGCAATCATTTTAACCATTAAATGCTTTTGAAGTTATTTATTTGCTTGCGATAAACTTATTAATTTTGTGAACCAGAAACAGTTTGAAATTTACTTATTTCTTTTTGGAAAAGAGAGGTATCTTATTCAAAATTGTTTTACGAAACTTTGCATTCGTTGAGTTTTCAAATGTTGTATTTTGCGAAACAAAACATAACTTTCAAAATATATATCTGTTTTTGAAAACGTTAGGTACCATATTCAAATTATTTCATAAAACCTTACATTATTAAGTTTTCAACTGTTTTGATTCAATTTTACCAAAACGCCTTGCGAACAAGTTATATCCTCGTTTTTAAAATGGTCATTTGAGATATCGTGTTGCGAAAATAAATCTATGATATTTTGGGTTTTTTGTTTACAAAAATTAGAAGGTTTAGTATTTTAAATAGTTAAAGCTATATTCAAAATCATAGCTACATAAGCTACTTTTCTTTTAACTTGAAGAAAGATATGCCCATACACATATTTCGTATACTGGGCTGCTTACGATATCTTTGAGAAATTAAGAGCATGATCATAGAGCTAGTCCGTAAGTGTATAAGAACTGATTTTGAAGACTTGGTTGTATTAAGGAAGGGTAGCGGTTATCATATTGGCATACACAAAGGATGTTAGTATGATTAATTTTCATTTGACATTAAGGTGTGACCTAGAAAAATTTTTTTTTTTGCGAAGTATTGGACTATTA